>CM069915.1:26585447-27067341 GCA_036172215.1 Camellia granthamiana | reverse complement strand
TGGAATGTAGAGACAAGTGGGTGCCAGTGGTTCTTGTCGACACAGGATCCGCCATTAATGTGTGCCCGTCAAGGACGGCATATGCAATCGGGTTAAAGCCCGCGGACTTCGTGCTGACTACTCAAGTGATCAGAGCCTATGATAACACTTGCAGGGAGGTGATGGGGACTGTCAAAATTCAGACCCAGGTTGGTCCAGGACAAAACAACATTGAATTCCATATCCTGGACGTTCCCGCAACCTTTAATCTACTCTTGGGGCGGCCGTGGTTGCACCAAGTGAAGGCAGTCTCTTCCACTTTGCATCAGATATTGAAGTACCCTCACGGGAAGGGGGTGGCCATTGTTTTCGAGAATTTGTCAATCCACCCACCGCCAGAAGTGTCTACACCAGTCTTGGAAATCGAGCACGGCACGGAGGATGTGTTCTTATCAGGGTTTACTCTGGTTGAGGCTCGGGTTGTGCAGAATATCATGGCTGTTAATGAGGGAGTGTACGTCAGTGCTCAATCTGTATACCTCATGAACAAGCTACAACACATCACCGGGATGGGATTGGGAAGGATCGGCCAGAAGGGCGTCGCAGCATTGGCCGAAGTGCCACACAACCCTCATACCTTTGGATTGGGTTATCAGCCCACTAAAGAGGATTGGTCAAGGAAGGGAAAGGAAATGGCTGGAAGAGCCAGAGCGAAGAAGGTAGGAAAGCTTTTTGACTTAATGCATAGGCCCATTCAGGGTACCCTAAACGGACGCTTCGTCCGGGAGAGGGAGGACTTTCCGTTTTGTGGCTTCCCAGAGCCGTGGCTGAACGCGGAGAAGAAGCGCGTACCAGGTTTCGAGATTTTCTTTGACCTACAATTGTCCGGGGATGACGTTGCCGAAGAGCAGACAGACCCATCAGCTGAGGTTGAGCAGTGTAAAAAAGTGGATTCCGAGGGCGCTGAAATTGAAATGGGGGTAGCATTGGCTTGTCTACTTTCAGATCCTCCAATCGACCAAAAGTGCTTGGGGGATAACTTCTCGGTTTCCATGATTGGGAATGAAATGGCTGCGGGCCTACCAGCAACTATTTTGGATGCATCTATCGCACCCTCTCTCACTTGGTAATATGAAGAGGGATTTTTGTCCAGCAGTACCGGGTCAAGTAGTGAGCCGGAATCTGATTCCACCGAGTCTTGTGAGTCGGAATCAGGTTCCGGCTCGACTGAGTTTGAGTCTGGTAGTCCTGGGGATGATAACCCGGATGCCACAGTCTTGTCCAGGTCGTCTTTTTCTTTCTCTTTCGAGTCTGTTGTAACCGAGGAATCGGACGATTTGGATGTGCTTAATGAGAATCAAATAGCTATGGTTTTTGAATACTTTTATGTGCCCTTGATTTGTTGCATTAACTCAGACTTTCAAAATTTTGATGAAAATGACGAGGAAGAAATTCCTCCGGTTTTGCAACGCTTAATTGAACAAGAGCAAGAGAGATTTGTTAAACCCCTAATGGATGAAATCATTACTGTGAATGTTGGTACTGAGGAGGACTCGCGGCTGGTCCAGATCGGGTCCACGTTGTCTTCGGAGGAACGCGAGCGCTTAGTCGCTTTATTAAAAGATTTCAAAGATGTTTTCGCGTGGTCCTACGAAGACATGCTTGGAATCGATCCTGAGATTGTACAGCACCGGATCCCTCTTGACCCCCGAGGCCCGACCCGTCAAGCAGAAACTCAGGAGGATCCGCCCGGACTGGGCTCTCAAGATCAAGGAAGAGGTCACCAAGCAAATTGACGCAGGCTTCCTGCTGGTATCTGAATACCCGACTTGGTTAGCCAACATTGTTCCGGTGCCGAAGAAAGATGGCAGGATCTGGGTATGCGTGGATTTCAGGGATTTGAACAGAGCTAGTCTGAAGGACGACTTTCCCATGCCGCATATTGATGAGTTAATGGACTTTACAGCGGGGCATGCTTTGCTTTCATTCATGGATGGCTTCTCAGGGTACAATCAGATAGTGATGGCACCGAGAAGATCGGGAAAAGACTGCATTCACCACCCCGTGGGGGATGTACTGCGACAGAGTAATGCCGTTTGGGTTGAAGAACGCTAGAGCTACTTATCAACGAGCCGCGACCACAATATTGCACGACATGATCCACAAAGAGGTTGAGGTGTACGTGGACGACATGATTGTCAAGTCCAAAGATAGAGAGGGCCACTACACCACCTTGCAAAAGTTCTTTCAAAGGATCAGAGAATTTCGGTTGCGGCTGAATCCTCAGAAATGTACGTTCGGTGTTACAGTGGGAAAAATGCTGGGGTTTCTGATTACACAGAGGGGCATCGAAGTCGACCCTTCCAAAATCAAGGCCATTTTAGAAATGCCACCACCAAGGACTAAAAAGGAGGTGCGAGGCTTTCTGGGTAAAGTGCAATTCATAAGACGGTTTATCTCAAAATTAACCTTGACTTGTAAACCACTTTTTGGTCTCCTGAAGAAAGGAAAGAAATTCCAATGGGACGGCCGATGCCAAACTGCTTTTGAACGGATCAAGAAATACTTACAGAACCCGCCCGTGTTGTCACCACCAGAGCCGGGGAAACCGTTGATATTGTACCTTTCAGTGACTGAGACCACAATGGGCTGTATGCTCGAGCAAGAATCGGAGGACAAAGTGGAGAAAGCCATCTACTATCTGAGCAAGAAGATGCTAGAGTATGAGACTCGCTACACACCGTTGGAGAAGGCTTGCTTAGCTTTAGTATGGGCTACCAGGAAGTTGCGGCACTACTTGTTAGCTCACTCCGTAATGTTGGTTTCACGACTCGATCCCATCAAATATCTTTTCGAGAAACCAGCACTTACGGGTAGGCTAGCTCGTTGGTTGCTGTTGCTCTCCAAATTCGATCTGAAATATATGACACGCAAGTCGGTGAAGGGAAGAGCAGTAGCAGAATTCTTAGCCGACCATCCAGTGGAAGGGGGTGAAGCAGTTGAGTACTTATTCCCAGATGAAGCCATTTTGCATATCGACGATGAAACGTGGACGATGTACTTTGACGGAGCGTCAAATCAGTACGGGTATGGGATAGGGGTGTTGCTGATAGCACCCGACAATTCCCGTATCCCTCTAGCCTTCAAACTCTGGTTCAAAGTCTCGAACAACGAAGCAGAATATGAGGCATGCATTGCCGGTCTAGAAGCAGCCCTAGAACTAGGGGCAAGACGGTTGGACGTCATCGGGGACTCGAACCTTGTTGTGTCTCAAGCAAAAGGAGACTGGAAAGTCAAAGAAGAAAAGATGATGATGTACCACCAGACCTTGGACTTGTTAGTTCCTCGGTTTGAGAAGCTAAACTTTACTCATCTACTAAGAGAGAACAACAGGTTCGCAGATTCTTTAGCAACTTTATCTTCCACGATAGACATCCCGTTCGGAGTCCGGATGCGTCAAGTCATCATTGACCAAAAATTTGCGCCAGCCTACGAGACGATTGCTGCTATAGATGAGGTTCAGGACGAAAACCCCTGGTATTACGACATTTGGAATTTCTTAGAGAAGGAAGCATACCCGCCAGGGGTAAATGCCAAGGATAAAAGGACAATTAGAAGAATGGCTGTTCAGTTCATCATCTGTGGGGGTAAGCTGTATAAGAGAGGTCATCTGGGAATGCATAAGCTGTGTGTCGATGCCGAAGAATCGAAGCGCCTAATGGAGGCCATCCATGGAGGGGAATGCGGTGCGCATATGAACAGAGTAATGTTGGCACGGAAGATCCTCAGACAGGGTTACTATTGGTCCACCATGGAGGAGGATTGTATCTGTTTTGTCCGGAGATGCCACAAGTGTCAAATTCATGCAAATCGCATGAACATTCCGCCATCGAAGCTGCACAATATGACTTCACCATGGCCATTTTCAGTCTAGGGAATTGATGTGATCGGGGCTGTCACTCCGAAGGGGTCAAATGGGCATGAGTTCATCCTGGTCGCGATAGATTATTTCACAAAGTGGGTCGAGGCCCAATTCTATGCGGTGTTGAAGGCTTCACACGTTGCAAAGTTTATCAGAAACAACATCATTTGTCGCTACGGAGTCCCAAACGAGGTAATTTCAGATAACGGTTCCCACTTCAAGAAGGAAGTGATTGACTTGTTGGAAAAATACAACGTGGCTTTTCATAAGTCATCTACCTACCGGCCGCAAACCAATGGTGCAGTTGAGGACGCCAACAAGAACATCAAACACATATTGCAGAAGATGGTGGAAACCTACCGGGATTGGCCAGATAAGCTGCCGTTTGCTCTGTGGGGCTACCGGACTTCAATCAGAACTTTTACTGGGGCGACTCCGTATTCATTAGTTTATGGGATGGAGGCTGTTCTACCTATCGAAATTGAGGTTCCGTCTTTGCGAGTATTGGCTGAGTGTCAAATAACCGAAGCAGATTGGCAGCAGAGCAGGTTTGAGGAACTCATGCTCTTTGATGAGAGAAGACTGAGAGCATTGTACCATGTTCAAGGTTATCAGCACAGAGTTGCCCGGGCTTTCAACAAGAAAGTTAAGTCCAGGAATCTAAAAGAAGGAGATTTGGTGCTCAAGGACAACCGAGCTCCCATCCACGACCTAAGGGGCAAGTTCAGACCCAATTGGAGTGGCCCCTACATCATTAAGTCTATCTGGTCAGGTGGAGCTGTGGTTCTGATGGATCTAGATGGCTTGGAGTTCTCACAACCGATCAATATAGACAAGTTGAAGAAATATTACCCTTGAGAGGCTCGCTAGGCCGAAAACCCGAAAGGGCGACCTAGGCAAAACTCAGAGCACGAAAAATTTTGAAATTACAAAAACTGAGCTCGCAAGGTTGAAACCCGCAAAGGGCGGCCTTGGCAAAAGTTAGAGTGTAAAAGGAGAGTGAAAATACTCGAGTGAACCCAAGCCTGAACTACATAAGGCTTGATTCCCATTTTTGGGATACGTAGGCAACTTCATCCTGAAGTTCAGCCATAAACTCTTCCCCGATCAACTTTGTCCATTTGATCATCTCAGTCATCTTTGTCTATCAGCATTCATCGTGATCTCCGGTGCAGTGCTTTTCAGACTAGGAGCAACTTTCCGTTGCTGTGCAGTGCTGCGGTACTTTTCAGACTAGGGGCAACTTTCCGTTGTTGTGCAGTGCTGTGGTACTATTCAGACTAGGGGCAACTTTCCAGTTGCAGGAGTCTGGGGTTATGCATCTCAGTAACAGATCTCAGGCGTGTCCAGTTCTGATCCATATCGAAAATGGTTTTGAAAAGTTTTAATAAAAGTTGACTTTGTTCAATTAATCTTTTTACAACTAAGAGCATTTTTGGACCAAAATGGAAAATTTTCAGTACCCACAACCTTCAATTTCATTGATTTCAATACAGAGTTCTCCTGCTCTTGCATACAAATTGAAGTTGCTTTTTATTACATTCATAAAGAAAACTTGAAAGTACCAGTAAAGCAATAAATCTGGGGCATAGATGAGTCAGGGTATCCCTGCGCCCCCTCCCAGAGCTGGTCGAAGCCTCTGATGCCAAGCTAGGCCCAATCTGTGCCTCTTCATTGAGCCAATCCAAGCACTCGTCAGACAAAGTGCAACTGAAAGTGGGAGCTGGGGCCAGGAGCTCTCTAGTCCTCCATGCTGTGGCATACCGGGCAAGCTGTGCGCCTCGAACCGGGAATGTGGCAGGATACTCTATCCCCTCTGGCGGGCAAGTCTGATTGTGACCGAACTGACACTGGAACCGGAACGGAAAGTAGAACACACAGTGGGTCAGACCAATCAATTGGACCCCGGTCTGCCGGGACATGCTATAGCTCATCGCCAGGAGATTGAGCCAAGGACAGCGCCAAGCAATGTGATTTGCAGACAAATTGCACATCCAATCGAACCACCATCCCTCATCAAGGGCATCGACTAGCCGTTGTCGAAAGAAGTAGCCGCGAGCTGAGTAGGCAGGGCAAGAGTCCACAACCTGCAATTTGTCCATCAACCATACCTGGGGAGGGATGAAAAATGAGAGAATAAAGAATAGAGAGATGTACGATGAGAGAAAAGTAAGGAAAGGGTTATGTGAGAAAAACCGAGCCTGAGGGCCGAGTGACGTGAGCAATATATATGTGAGATTGGGTGGGAAACATTACCTGCAGCAGTAGTGGACTCCCCGCAAATCTGGTCGTCTCCTGGCGATAGAAAACATCTAAACCCATCAGAGTCTCGGCCAATGTCATAGCGATGCAGCTCTTTCCTTCCTTCAAGCCTTGACCAACTTCAATCAGATGAATGCTAGATCCACTAAAGCCTGGGGCAAGCAAAAAGTGAGATAGCATGCACAAGCAGAGGGCGTGTTGCCGAAAACCTTGCCAATAATGGTTGCCGCGGTCACTGGCATCGGAAAAGCAATGGATCAAGCCGAGGATGTCCAGTTCCCCGTTACAGATCAGAGACCGAGCGTCATGCATGGTGAGCCCACACATTCGCCCTAAAGCTTGGGCGTGGCCGAAGTGAAACTGAGGCAAAATTTCTTCATAGCGTTTAGATTCCATCAAAACTTGAAAATCTTCGAAAGTTGGACATACCTCTTGCCCGCCGAAGCTAAACACATGTGTCACCGGGTTCCAAAACCTCGCCGCGACATGAAGGAAGGGAAGGTGCAGCGGAGTACGGCTCAGCGTGAATAGTGCATTCAAGCCGAAGCCCCGAAAGTTTAACTTTTTCGAGCCATCTAGAGAAGCGATCGAAGCTGCGAGATTTTCAACGAGAAACGCCTCCATTTTTGGTGCAAAACTGAGATGAAATGAATCAACTACGAGGCTGGGACTTTTAAAGAGGATAGGGCACTGTTCGGGGGACACGTGTCAAAAATTTGGTGGTTGCTGAGCTAGGTGGCCGGCCGGCCACCTTTTCTGTAGGCCGGCCACCCCTCTTCCGTCAAATGCAAAAAGCTGGTCGGCCAGCTCCCAAAGGTGGCCGGCCATGCTGCAAAATGTGCCTATGGTCCTGTTCTACCCTCTAGAGGAAAGTTCCTAGCATTTTCATGCATCGGGAGTGTCAAAGGCCTCCATCTCCCTCTGTTTCGGACGCGTTCCGTCACCCAGATCGTCCGAAATGCACTTTGTTTATAGAGTTGTTGTTAAGTCTTGCTTATCGAGTTGTTGCTTTGCTTATCGAGTTGTTGTTTTGTTGGTTGAGATGTCTTGTTTATCGAGTTGTTAAGTTTTGTCGAGCTATCGAGTTTCGTGCATTGAGTTGTTACTTTGTTTTTTTTTTTTTTTTACAACTTTGTTGTGCTTTGCTTATTGAGTTGTAAACTTACTAAGATTTTGTTGTTTCTTAGTAGGTTAGGTTGTTTAGTTTGTTGCGTTGGTTCACTACCTGACTTGGCAAATACATGATGCACATTTCCATTCAAATCTCATTTTGGTGCAAAATGATGCGATGCGATGCTAAGAACATAAAATACAACACTTTTTCAAAAGCTGTTTCATTCCATCATGCTACAACATTTTACAACAAGGGTACAAGTTTTACAAAAAATAAAACTGCCTAACAATGTACAATGTGCTACAACTACTAGTAAAAAGGTAAGTAAAGCAGGGAACAACTGCATCAATGCTCTCAAGAGCAAGAATGAGAGGCCCTCTTCGTCCTCTTCTGCGGAACAGACTATGCACCATCATCACCATCATCTGAGTCGGGGCTGCCATCCTTGGAACCCTTCTCAGCCTCATCTCCACTACCGGAACCGGAATCGGAGCCACCCTCTCTGTCAGTGGATGTCTCTGACTGGGGATCTGCAGCCTCCTCTTCCTCCTCGCTGGGCTCCTCCTCTATGATGTGCGCCCTGCGTCTGCCTCGTCCGTGAGATGACTCCCCTCTCCTACCTCCTCGAGAAGGCCTAGATGACCCAGCTCCTCTGGAAGGCCCAGGTGGCTCGGCCTGCGGCCCGGTATTTATCGGAAGCATCTGAAAAGGAAGAATGCAATTTGAATGCATCAGCTCAAATATGTATATCAGATGCATATGCAAGAAAGCTACATGAAGTGGGTGCATGCAGGTACAGTACATAAGTGCGGTGTACATAAGTGCGGTGTGTGTCAGACGTGCTCTACACAGACAGCCTATCAATGCAGGAAAATGTGCAAGATCAGCATGTCATTAGAAGTATGATAAATGCAAGAAAACTAAAGGGTACCTGGACACCCATGAGGGATAACTGCGCCTCTCTCCGTAGGACCATGCCCTCAAGTGAGGCTACCATCCTGAGCACCTCATCCATGTACTCCCTGGGTGGCTGCAGATACAAGCTCAAGTCATCAATGAAATGCCAAAGTATCTGTGTGATAAACGGAAAACAGTGGAACATACCGGTAGTGAGTCAAGGTCACTGACATATCAGTGGTCAGGCCTAGGAGGCTCTATCGGGATTGGGTAGGAGGTCCCATAGCGCCATCCCGTCAACTCAGTCGGCATATCTGGCCATCCAGGATGATGATGAGTCGGAGGAATCGGGGGAACCAGTCCGCCCCCGCCTCTAGACGTACCAGCCCTACTGGTGGAAGGGACATCTGCAGTCCGAGCCAGGCTCGATGAAGGCATACCAGCAGACCTCCTCGTCGGAGTACGGACCCCCGTCAGTGGAGGCATCAAGTATGTGTGACGGTAGGTCGCATACTCCCCCTGCTCCAAATGTAGTAATGCATCGGTACCTAGCATAGCATCAATGACCCCCTGAGGAGAGAGCCTATCAGGGGTCCGCATATCGTCTAGAGGCGCCGAAGGAATGTCCTGCTCAGGGGTAGCCCCATACCTGACCCAAGAAGTGATCCCCTAAAAACCAGGCCCTACCAACTGGCCCCTCGAACAGGATCCTGTACCGAGAAGCACCCCATGCCCCGACAAACTGAAATCGGAGGTCTCTGCCTAAAGGCGCCCAGGGCTGCCACGAGATCTGCGGATAACCAATGCATAAGCTGATCAGAAATTCTGAATGTGCAAGATGAATCAAAGATTGGAAACATAAAGAGCTGAGAGTTCTGAAATACCTCTAACGGCCGCACTGTGTCAAAGTACTGCCGTAGGTAGAGGAAAGACTCCCGAGACCTTGGCCGGTACTGGCCCTCGAACATAAGTGACTAAGGGGTCGTGAAAGGCACTGCCACCTCAAGCTCTGGGGCTAACGTCGGGAAGTACGCGTAGACCCATAGCTGTGGAAAACAGAACAGTAGCCATCAGAATACAGAATGCTGAGTGCAGAATGCAAATACGAAATGCTGAGAGCAAAGTGCAAGGTACAGAATGTAAAGTGCGCCATGTGTGCAATGTACAAGTAATGGGAAGCAGAAATGCAAATCAAGAAGGCAGAAAGTACCTCCCAGGCCCTCCAATAGCCGCCGACCATGTTCTCCCGTCCGCGGGAGGTCGCGCTCATATAGCAGTAGAGAGTAGCCAGGCTGGCGCCACCCCAATCATACCGGCTAACCTGTGAAAGGTCCACTAGTGCACTCAACAGATAGAGCCTGACAGTGTTCCCTCTATTGGCAAACAGAGTGGTCCCAAAAAGAAACATCAGAAACCCGCGGGTGTACTGCGCCACCTCCTCAGGAGTCTCAGGCTCCATCTCCGCCCTCCTAAAATGGGAAGAGAACCAGGTATATCGGACTCTGCCCGAAGATCTGTCAACTGGCGGGCGAGCCCCCATTAAGTATATCTAGGCAGCCTCCCACTGGCCCATATCCTCGTCATATGGGATGGCCCAACCTCCCATATCAAGGCTCGTCAGTACGGCGAAGTCAAACGGAGTCATGGTCATGTCCCCGGTGGCAGAGAAATGGAAGGAGTTTGTAGTGTCCCACCATCTCTCTACCAAAGCACCCATCAGCGTCCTACTAGCAGGACAGTGGGAGATCCCAGTGCAAAAGGGCCCAAACCCTGCCACGTCAACCAAATCCCGGACAGCCTCCGGGAGCTCCGCGTACCACTCTCTCGCTGTGATAGAGCCATATCCTCACGCAGTACGAGAAGTCACCTGCATTCAGGATGAACACATGTATTCAGTTTCATAATGAAATGTATAAGCTGTGTGCAAATGAAATGAATAAGCTGCGTGCAAATGAAATGTATAAGCTGTGTGCAAAATCAAATCAGATACAAAATCTGGGCTGTGTGTTCAAATTTCAAAGTATGGGCTGCGAGTTCATCTCAAAGTTTGGGCTGCATGTTCAACTCTCAATCAGTATGTGCTGTGTGTTCACCTCAACAACGAGCTGTGTGTTCGACATCAAAGAGTGGGCTGTGTGTTCATCTCAAAGTTTGGGCTGCGTGTTCAACTCTCAATTAGTGTGTGCCGTGTGTTCACCTCAACAACGAGCTGTGTGTTCGACATCAAAGAGTGGGCTGTGTGTTCATCTCAAAGTTTGGGCTGCGTGTTTAACTCTTAATCAGTGTGTGCTGTGTGTTCACCTCAACAACGAGCTGTGTGTTCGACATCAAAGAGTGGGCTGTGTGTTCATCTCAAAGTTTGGGCTGCGTGTTCAACTCTCAATCAGTGTGTGCTGTGTGTTCACCTCAACAACGAGCTGTGTGTTCGACATCAAAGAGTGGGCTGTGTGTTCATCTCAAAGTTTGGGCTGCGTGTTCAACTCTCAATCAGTGTGTGCTGTGTGTTCACCTCAACAACGAGCTGTGTGTTCGACATCAAAGAGTGGGCTGTGTGTTCATCTCAAAGTTTGGGCTGCGTGTTCAACTCTCAATCAGTGTGTGCTGTGTGTTCACCTCAACAACGAACTGTGTGTTCGACATCAAAGAATGGGCTGTGTGTTCATCTCGAAGTTTGGGCTGCGTGTTCAACTCTCAACAAGTGTGTGCGGCGTGTTCACCTTCAATGTGGGCTGTGTGTTCATCTCAAAGTTCGGGCTGCCTGTTCAACTCTCAATCAGTGTGTGTTGTGTGTTCACCTCAACGATGGGCCATGTGTTCAGAATTCAAGTGTCTGGGTTGCGTATTCAACTCTCAATCAGTGTGTGCTGTGTGTTCACAACCAATATACGGGCTGCGTGTTCAACTGACAGCAAGTGTGAGCTGTGTGTTCAAAATTCAAAAACAGTGGGCTGTGTGTTCTACTCTAAACAAGTGTGTGCTGCGTGTTCACCTTCAATTTGTGCTGTGTGTTCATCTCAAAGTGTGTGCTGTGTGTTCACAATCAATATACGGGCCACGTGTTCAGAAAGTCAAAATGTTTGAACTGTGTGTTCAAGATGCAAACGAAATACGGTGCTATGGACTAAACATTCAAAACAAGCTGCGTGCTTGAGTGGGCAGATAAACATAGCGAAAACACGAAATGCACGGAAAATGCAGAATACATTGCAGAAAATGTAAAAGTGAAGTAAATACCTCTCGTGCCTGATGAGAGAGGTGGGACTCCGGCTCTCACAAAAGCAGATCCCTAGGCGCTCGATCATCGAAATCAGTAAAATGGTAAAAAACCACCTGCGGGAGGATGTGCGCCGGAGGGTCGTACCTCTCGGGGATGAATGGCCGAATCCTCGGGTGTAAAGACATAATGTCTGGCTCACCCCCAGCACCTAGAGAACCTCCGCCTTGGGGAAAATGACCCGCCATCTCGAAAAATGAGCAAAAATGAGCAAAATGAGCCAAAATTGAAAAAGTCAACAAAAGTCAACTCTCGAGAAATGAAAAAGTCAACAAAAGTCAACCCCCGAGAAAATCTTCCAAATGTTGAGACAAACTTACCTCAAGTGGTGAAAATGAGAAAAGAAGCACCGAAATCAAAATTTAATCGGTTTAAAGTGACGAAAACTGAAAGATTTCGCGAAAACAACTTGCGTGGGGCGTTGGAAAACGCGTATAGAGCACAGATCTGAGAGAGAAAGTGGTCTAGGAAGGAAGAGGAGGAAATTTCAGAGCTGGAGTTGTGAGGAAAAGTGCTTTGGATAAGCACATTTAAAGAAAAGAGAGCAAAAGGACCAAACTGCCCCGGATCTGGGCTAGGTGGCCGGCCGACCACCTTTTCTGGCAGGCCGGCCATCCCCTTGCCTCACCCCTGGCCGGTGACCTCCCCCTTGAACCATACCTGGCCGGTGGTGTTCCCAACATGGTCTCCAAGGTCTCTGCAAATTTTGGTGATGATTGGAGTCCCCGACACCCGAGAAAGTACAAGGAAAGTGCACTTTTCGTCGTGAAATCCCTCCGCGGGAACTTCAACTCCAACTTTCGATGCATGTCCCATTGTTACTCATCAAAAGCAAGGTGTATCCTTTTTGAATGTGTTGTGACCTTTCCGGGAGGTAAACCAGAGGTCGCGATTGAGCCATCTTCGTCGAAACTTGCATTGTTTTGTTCGTTGTTTCGTATCAAAATGTGCATTCGAGTTTACACTTATCCTGCATTATTGTGCACGATTACTTGCATGCTCATGCATACCACTTGCATTGTTGTGCACATTTCACGGGCATTGCCATGCCCTCATGCTTAACTTGCGTTGTTACGCGTATGCTTCTCGCATTGCGATGCACTCTCCCATCGGCACCGCGTTTGTCTGCATTCGATATCACACTGAACATATGTTGCTAACTATGTTGTGCTTGTTGAGTTTCTTCTTTTTGCAGGCACGATATTGTATGTACGGATCATTTGAGGCTGGTGCGACCAGACACGCCGCACAGGTATTGTATCTTCTCCATGTGAGACGTAGCGAGAATCCAATGATTCTCCGCATTCTTCGACTGCATGGAATGTAGTATTGCTTTGCATTCTTGCTTAAAACTGTTGCATCTATCGTGAATATTTGCTTCGTTACAGCTTGCTGCATTTGCATAATCATTGAGTTACATCCGGCTTTGTGCATATCGCTTTGCATTTTGCCCCCCGCCTGCGGGCACATTTCTCTGTTATCTCGCATGTTTGTCTAAGTCTTCGGCCTTGTCAAAAATGGGTCGTTTCTGGGCTTTGACATTCACTCCCGTCACTTATGACTTTCGAGTTCTGTCAAAGAGGGGCAACTGTAGACACCCCATTTTTGACCGACCTTAACACTCAGACGTCACCGATTGAGCGCTTGGTGATGTTGCATATTGTGCTCGTTCTGAAGTTGCGGAATCTCGGCTGCGAGCCTTGCCTCCGGACTTCCGGACTCTTGTGTGCTTTGCCTCGGTTTGCGAACCAGGTCCCGTTTTCTCTGTTTTCTCTTCCCGAAGGGAGGGAGAGGTCTCGTAGATCATCTCCCAGTGGCCGTAGGCTACGTTTCGTGGTCGTAGGCCATTTTTCCCGTTTGGAGCCCGGTTCCCGGTTTTCGGAGCCGTCGGCCGTGTGCCTCGGTTCGGGACCGCTTAACCACCTCCGTTTGCTCCGATTTTTGGTACACACCTTATTTACTCCCTTTTGAGGGACACTGTGGCTCGAGAGACCAACTTCGTGGTCAAACGCCACCTTCGGTACTTAACAGTCAGCTTTCGGGGCCCTGGGCTGCGCGTTTTGGCCCCCGAACCTTCGTTTTGCATCGGTTTGGGTTCATTTTTGGTGGAAACCTTATTTTCATTATTATGAAGGTTGTAGAAGGGTGGGAGGCCAGCAATTGTTCTGAAGACCAGCTTTATTCCTTCATCGCTCTTCATTGCCCGTTTTCTTCACTAGAAAGCTGACTTTTTCCATTCCCGGGCCACTTTTTCTGACTTTTCACCACACCATTGTGTTGTACATACCTGGGAGGCCACCAATATGGATAGGCCGGCCATCAACTCTTCCTGGCCCGTTTGAACCCCTCTAAAAAGTTGGTTTTTCTCTCTCTTGGGTCACATTTCCTGGTTTTTTCTCCACATAGCTGTGTTGTGCACACATGGGAGGCCACCTTTTTGGGGTGGCCGGCCACTAATTAAGCTTGACCCTTTTGACCCTGGCCGGCTGGCCAGGGGAGGTGGCCGGCCGGCCACTTGAACCTCCTGAACCTGGCCGGCCAAATTTCTCTCTCCTGGTTCCTTACAGCTGTACCCTCTGTTTTGACCCAGACCCCTGCCCGGGGATCTGCCCTTTTGGGGGGGCAATTTGAATTTGGTTTCCCCCCCTTTTCCCTTGGCCTCTCCTCTATAAAGCCAGCCCCCCAGCTCCATTTTGAAGGGTTACAAAAACTCAGCAAAAGCTCCCCCCCTTCTCCCTCCATTTTCACTATTCAAAGCTTAAAACCCTTGTTCTTGCACCATTTACACACCAACCCATAGCCTACCATCCCCATCCTCCATTCCAACACCTTGAGGCTGATTTTCAAAGGCTAGAAGCTCATTTCCTTGGACCAAAAGCTGCTGTGTTGTTGCTCTACAAGGGTAAGCTTCTATGTTCCTCTTTCTTGCCTTATTTTGTTCTATATTCTAGCTCCTTTTTCTTACATTTTTGGGCTCCGACCCGAACTATAAATAGTCTTATTTTGAGCTCATATTCATGTTTGATCAAGGGTTTTTCTCTGTTTGAAGCCACCTGCTACCCCTTTCCCTTTATCTCTCTTTGTAGGCCTATTTTTGCATGATATGTTAGCCCTGTTGTAAGCATTTCTAGGCTTCGAGCCAAACTGTAAAGTGCTTTATTTTGAGCCCCTCTTCAACTTTGTTGAAGGGATCTTCACTGTTTGAGGCCATATACTGCCTCTTGCTTTCTATCTCTCTTTTAGGGCCATTTTTACATCATATTGTAGCCTTACTTTTGAGCATATTTGAGACTTTCCATAAACTGTAAAGTATCTTGTTTTGAGCCCCTCTTCAACTTTATTGAAGGGATCTTTTCTGTTTGAAGTCATTTACTTCCCTGTTTGCTCATTCTCTCTTTTAGGGCTGTTTTTGCATGATATATTAGCCCTGTTTGTGAGCCTTTTTGGACCTCGGCCTAAACTGAAAAAAGTCTTTTTTTTGGCATCATCTTCATGTTTGATTAAGGTCTATTCTCTGTTTGGAGTCATCTTCCCCTATGCATGCTTCGTTCTTTCATGATTAGGGCTATGCATTAGAGCACTTGCATTGGCCATGGTTTGGCCTCTTAGCCACTGAAATCCAGTGGATTTTCAGTGGCTTTGATGCATTTTTTAGCCTCAAAATCAGAGGGGGGTGACCCCCTCTCACCTTGTTTTGTTGGATGGTCATTTTGGCCTTCCAAAGAGGCCCTATCTTGCATGCTTTATTGATTGATTTCAGGGCCAATTTGATGAGTTTTAGGGCTACCATATTTGATTTCCAGAGTTAATTTTGTCATGCTAGGTGTCCTTGATGCATGTGCTTAATAACGCCTTGTATGCCCTTCCAAAGGAGCCCCTCATTTGTGCATGTGTTGGCTGCATTTCCATGCTTATTTGGGCATATTTTGGCATATTTTGTTCACTAATTTTTGCTGGTTTGATGAGTTCTCACCTGCTTCATGCACATGCCATGTAACCCATGTTTACTAGTCAAACTTGCATGCTATTTTAGTCCATCTTGCTAGCATCTTTTGGCCATGCTTTGAACTAGAAATGTTCATGTTTTGGGACTGCCTTGGTTCTGTATTTATGCCTCATGATCAAATAATGCATGTTCCTAGTTTTGTGTTTCGGGACCATTCCATGTATCGGGTGCCATGTTTCCATGTTTCGGGATCATTTTGCATCACATTTCAGCGCTGGAACTTGCATGTTTGTATGCCATATTTCATGCCTTGCCATGCCTTGTTAGAGTGGCATTTGTGCCTTAGGTTCAGTCCTCGGTTTGCGTGCATGTGCGCACGCATCTCGAGTGTCTCATTTTCATCTCGTGGCCACTAATGTGAGTGTGGTTGAGGTCCGCTCATGTTGGTGTAAGTCCATTGTGCATTGTGTATGCCATTCCATTTCATAGCATTGCGTATGCTAGGTTGCATGTTAGAGCATTGTGTATGTCGTGTTACATCGAGCATTGTGTATGCCATTTCATAGCGTTGTGTATGCTAGGTTGTATATTAGTTGCATTCATGCATGTCATGCATATTGCATTGTGTTTGGGATAGGAGTTAGCCCGAGCACGGGAAACGAGGGACGTTTCGTACTTCGAGTGACGGAATGTGTCTCAATTCCCGGTCGCCGACACTCCGGATTATCCATGATGGAGTTTAGGCCTTGTTTCATGTGCATTCATTCCATATTGAGTCATGCAAATCGACTCCTCGGCCATCATGCATCGAGATGCGTGATTGGTGGCACGAGGATCGAGGACTACACTCCCTGAAGAGTAGTCAAGCATACATATGTGAAAATACATTGCAATGCCCTTTTCCTGCTCTCTGTTGCAGCAAATCAGAAACTGGCAATCTTTTGGGGCTTCGCGTAATATTCCGGGCTTAATTGTAAACAGAGGCTAATTGGGGCATCGCAATGGATTTCCGCGCAAGTAACCCGAACACGCATCATTCATCATCCGGAGCAGAGTTGAGGCAGTCCCTAGCTTGCATGCTAATTTACTGCTTTCCTAGATTAATTTGTTAATTAATTAGGATTTTGTATTTATTCGGACTGTAATTATTCACTTGGGACTGTATATTATTTGGACCCTCCGAGCGAGGGCAATGTTGTAATAAGTGTGCGTGCGTGTGATGTATGTCTTCCAACCCCACGTCTTTCTCCCTTTTATTTACCAGCTTACGATGGTTAGAATATGGCATATTTCAATTAGCATACAGTATGATAGCATGTTTGTATTCATTCATCTGCCTTGCATGCACCGGGCTCGGCACATCATAACTCACTGCATTGTATTTCAATTCCAAGGTGAATACTTGTTAGCTGTAGCATTCCATATGCCATGTTTAGAATAGCCGAGCCTGCTATAGTTGCATTTTTGCATGTGTTGCATTAGGCATCTCTGTATAGTTAGGATCATGCATGGATTTCTAACATAGTTTCTGTTTTGGCTTGGAGTACTCGGTAAGTTTTTATGCTTTAGCATCCTTGCACGTGTGTGAGTGACTGCCATGATAGCATGCTTACCATGAGGCTATATGCTTATGTGATATATCTGCCTGAATGCCTGCGGGTGAAGGTTGGGTTATTTGGATTGGAACAATTCATCGACTGTGAGTTTTAAGCCCACTAGATAGTGGCAAAACCATCTTTTCTAAGCCCACCCGAGGGTGGCAAAATCTGGTTTTAAGCCTACTTGCGAGTAGCAAACCATCTTCCAAAAATGAACATGAAATGTTTTGTTCCAATTCAGGCGACCTGGTCTATACTTGTATGCTGTGCGCATCACATAGTAAATCTAGGCTAATAACCGGAATAAGAATGCATAATGTTTTCAAAACTAGATATCATGGTTAGTAGAGGCCGATCTTTGATCGGGCAAGCGGGGGTGCTCACGAAGTGACCTTCCCCAATCGTACCCAAGTTCCCGAGCCGAGGCAACTTTGGTAATGACGGATACGTGGCCTTAGGCAACGAGTCAGGGTTTCCTAAATTTCCCTAAAAATAAAATATTTAGGTGGCGACTCTGTATCTGGCAAAGCAGTCCATGTTTGGCACTTCTTTCAAAAAATCTGTTTTCTCAAAACGATTTGCCGAATTTGGACTCTTTGGTTCAGATTGAGAACCGTGACAATTTGAGTCTGAACTATAGTGAGCTCAAAATGAACAGAACGGGACTCGTCCCTCCCAGGACGTTCGGGGACGTCTACAGTGTCATATTACCGTAGACACCCCATTTTTGACCAACCTTAAAACTCAGACGTCACCGATTGAGCGCTTGGTGATGTTGCATATTGTGCTCGTTCTGCGGTTGCGGAGTCACGGCTGCGAGCCTTGCCTCCAGACTTCTGGACACTTTTGTGCTTTGCCTCGGTTTGTGAACCAGGCCCTGTTTTCTCTGTTTTCTCTTCCCGAAGGGAGGGAGAGGTCTCGTAGACCATCTCTCAGTGGCCATAGGCTACGTTTCGTGGTCGTAGGCCATTTTTCCCGTTTGGAGCCATGTTCCCGGTTTTCGGAGCCGTCGGCCGTGCGCCTCGGTTCGGGACCGCTTAACCACCTCCGTTTGCTCCGGTTTTTGGCACACACCTTATTTACTCCATTTTGAGGGACACTGTGGCTCGAGAGACCAACTTCGTGGTCAAATGCCACCTCCGGTGCTTAACAGTCAGTTTTCGGGGCCCCGGGCTGCGCGTTTGGCCCCCGAACCTTCGTTTTGCATCGGTTTGGGTCCATTTTTGGCAGGGACCTTATTTTCATTGTTATGAAGGTTGTAGAAGGGTGGGAGGCCAGCAATTGTTTTGAAGACCAGCTTTATTCCTTCATCGCTCTTCATCGCCCGTTTTCTTCGCTAGAAAACTGACTTTTTCCATTCCCGGGCCACTTTTTCTGACTTTCCGCCACACCATTGTGTTGTACACACCTGGGAGGCCACCAATATGGGTTGGCCGGGCATCAACCCTTCCTGACCCTTTTGAACCCCTCTAAAAAGTTGGTTTTTCTCTCTCCTGGGTTACATTTCCTGGTTTTTTTCCACATGGCTATGTTGTACACACATGGGAGGCCACCTTTTTGGGGTGGCCGTCCAGCAAATTTTCTTGACCCTTTTGACCCTGGCCGGCCGGCCAGGGGGAGGTGGCCGGCCGGCCGCCTAAACCTTCTGAACCTGGCCGGCCAGAATCCTCTCTCTTGGTTCCTTACAGTTGTACCATCTGTTTTCCCCCAGACCCCTGCCCGAGGGTCTGCCCTTTTGAGGGGGAAATTTGAATTTGATTTTCCCCTCCTTTCCTCCACTCCTCTCCCTATAAAACCAGCCCCCCCCAGCTCCATTTTGAAGGGTTACAAAACTTGGTTAGAGCATTATACATACAACTTCCATATCTCTCTCATCCAAGCTCCAAAACCCTAATTTCTTGGCCATTTTTACCCTACAACCCATAGCACCACACCTTTACACTCCATTCCAGCACTTTGGAGGACATTTGAAGAGGTTGGAAGCTCACAAATTTGGTCCAAAAGCTGCTGGTTTGCTGCTCTTCAAGGGTGAGTTCTCTCTTCCCCTTTTCTAGTCTTTTCTTGCTTCATCTATAAGCCATATTTGCTTACACTTTTGGGCTCCGACCCGAACTGGAAATAGTCTTATTTTGAGCTCATCTTCATGTTTGACCAAGGAACTTTCTCTGTTTGAGGCCATTTGTTACCCCTTCCCCTTTATCTCTCTTTTAGGCCTATTTCTTGCATAGTATATTAGCCCTGTTTGTAAGCATTTCTGGGCTTCGAGCCAAAATGTAAAGTGATTTATTTTGAACCCCTCTTCCACTTTTTTGAAGGGCTCTTCACTGTTTGAGGCCAGCTACTGCCTCTTGCTTTCTATCTCTCTTTTAGGGCCATTTTTGCATCATATTTTAGCCCTACTTGTGATTATTTTTGAGACTTTCCATAAACTGTAAAGTGTCTTGTTTTGAGCCCCTCTTCAACTTTGTTGAAGGGATCCTCTCTGTTTGAGGTCATTTGCTGCCCTGTTTGTTCATCCTCTCTTTTAGGGCTGTTTTTACATGATATATTAGCCCTATGTGTAAGCCTTTTTGGACCTCTACCTAAACTGAAAATAGTCTTGTTCTGACATCATCTTCATGTTTTCTTAAGGTTCATTCTCTGTTTGGGGTCATCTTCCCCTATGCATGCTTCATTCTTCCATGATTAGGGCCATGCATTAGAGCACTTGCATTGGCCATGGCTTGGCCTCTTAGCCACTGAAATCCAGTGGATTTTTAGTGGCTTTGATGCATTTTTGAGCCTCAAAATCAGAGGGGGGTGACCCCCTCTCACCTTGTTTTGTTTGATGGTCATTTTGGCATTCCAAAGAGGTCCTATCTTCCATGCTTTGTTGACTGATTTCAGGGCCAATTTGATGAGTTTTGGGACTATCATATTTGATTTTCAGAGTTTTTTGTGCCATGCTAAGTGTCCTTGATGCATGTGCTTAATAACCCCTTTGTATGCCCTCTAAAAGAACCCATCATTTGCGCATGTGTTGGTTGCATTTCAGAGGTTATTTGGGCGTGTTTTGCATGTTTTATTCACTGATTTTTTCTGGTTTGATAAGTTCTCACTTGCATCATATACATGCCATGTAAATCATGTTTGCTAGTCAAAATTGCATGCTATGTTAGGCCATCTTGCTAGCATCTTTTGGTCATGCTTGGAACTAGAAATGTTCATGTTTTGGGATTGCCTTGGCTCTGTCTTTATGCCTCATGATCAAATAATGCATGCTTTGTATAGCTATAGGTCAATGCATGTGCCTAGTTTTGAGTTTCGGGGCTCATCCCATGCATCGGGTGCCATATTTCCATGTTTTGGGGCCATTTAGCATCATGTTTTAGTGCTGGAAATTACATACTTGCATGCCATATTTCATGCCTTGCCGTGCCTTGTTAGAGTTGCATACTATGCCTTAGGTTCGGTCATCGGTTTGCATGCATGTGTGCACGCATTTCGATAGTCTCATTTTCATCTCATGGCTACTGATGTGAGTGTGGCTGAGGTCCACTCATGTTGGTGTAAGTCCATTATGCATTGTGTATGCCATTTCATTTCATAGCATTGCGTATGCTAGGTTGTATGTTAGAGCATTGTGTATGTCTCGCTACATCGTGCATTGTGTATGCCATTTCATAGCATTGTGTATGCTAGGTTGCGTGTTAGGATTACATTCATGCATGTCATGCATATTGCATTGTGTTTGGGATAGGAGTTAGTCCAAGCACGGGAAACGAGGGACGTTTCGTATTCCGAGTGACGGAACGTGTCTCAATTCTCGGTCGCCGACACTCCGGATTACCCATGATGGAGTTTAGGTCTTGTTATGTTTTTATGTGCATTCATTTTATATTGAGACGTGCAATTCGACTCATCGGCCATCATGCATCGAGATGCGTGATTGGTGGCACGAGGATCGAGGACTACACTCCCTGAAGGGTAGTCATGCATACATATGTGAAAATACTTTGCCATGTCCCTTTCTTGCTCTCTGTTGCAGCAAATCAGAAATCAGCAGCTTTCTAAAGCCTTGCACAGCATTCCGGCATTAATTGCAAACAGAGGCGAATCGGGGCATCGCAATGGATTTCCGCTCAAGGCAACTCAAGCATGCATCATTCATCATTACGGAACAGAGCCGAGGCGGTCCATGGATTTGCGAGCCATTTATTGCTTTCCTAATTTAATTTGTTAATTAATTAGGATTTTGTACTTATTCGGACTGTACTATTCATTCGGACTGTATATTATTTATTCGGACCCTCCGAGAGAGGGCACAATTGTAATAAGTGTGCGTGCGTGTGATGTATGTCTTCCAACCCCACGTCTTTCTCCCTTTTATTTACCAGCTTATGATGGTTAGATTAGGGCATGTTTCAATTAGCATACAGTATGACAGCATGTTGCATTCATTCATCTATCTTGCATGCACTGGGCTCGGCGCATCATAACTCACTGCATTGTATTTCAATTCCAAGTTGAATACTTGTTAGCTATAGCATTCCATATGTCATGTTTAGAATAGCCGAGCCTGCTATAGTTGCATCTTTACATGTGTTGCATTAGGCATTTTCTGTATAGTTAGGATTCATGCATGTTTTCTAATTAGCTTCTGTTTTGGCTTGGAGTACTCGGTAAGTTTTTATGCTTCAGCATCCTTGCATGCGTGTGAGTGACTGCCATGATAGCATGCTTACCATAAGGCTATGTGCTTATGTGATATAACTGCCTGAATGCCTGTGGGTAAAGGTTGGGTTATTTGGATTTGAACAATTCATCGACTGTGAGTTTTAAGCCCACTAGATAGTGGCAAAATCATCTTTTCTAAGCCCACCCGAGGGTGGAAAAATTTGCATTTTAAGCCTACTTGCGAGTAGCAAACCATCTTCCAAAAATGAACATGAAATGTTTTGTTCCAATTCAGGCGACCTGGTCTATACTTGTATGTTGTGCGCATCACACAGTAAATCTAGGCTAATAACCGGAATAAGAATGCATAATGTTCTCAAAACTAGATATCATGGTTAGTAGAGGCCGATCTTTGATCGGGCGAGCGGGGGTGCTCACGAAGTGACCTTCCCCAATCGTACCCAAGTTCCCGAGCCGAGGCAACTTTGGTGATGACGGACACGTGGCCTTAGGCAATGAGTCAGGGTTTCCTAAATTTCCCCAAAAATAAAATATTTAGGTGGCGACTCTATATCTGGCAAAGCAGTCCATGTTTGGCACTTCTTTCAAAAAAAATCTGTTTTCTTAAAACGATTTGCCGGATTTTGACTCTTTGGTTCAGATTAAGAACCGTGACAATTTGAGTTCGAACTGTAGTGAGCCCAAAATGAACAGAACGGGACTCATCCCTCCCGGGGCGTTCGGGGACGTCTACAATTACGTTTTATATAAATATGATCTATGGTAATATGACTAAAAAAAAAATTAAAAAATTAAAAAATTGACTTTTACTCTGCATGCCAAAAGAGATCTTATTTGCAATTTCCTCTTATAATAATTCTACGTGGGTCCCTTCAGTCATATCTTTGGGCAATTCTATTGTGTTGTGTTCATAGCACACTCACTGTGAAAACTACAGGTTACCAACATTTTGAAGATCAGGCGTGCCTATAAATAGAAAATTTGACACGTGGTTGCATATATGCGCACTTCGGAAACGACAAATGCATTCGGCAGTTGGTGTTGAAAAGCATCACCCCAGGTTGTAATTGTCTAATCGCCTCGCAAGCGCATGCAACATCGGCTCGAGGCCGAATCACTGACGTGGCAGAAAAAATCTCTGAAAAAAAAATAAAAAAATCTAAAAAATAAATAAAATCAATTTCTTATATAAAAAATTGAATGTTACCATAGATCATACGTGTCACGTTACGTTTATGTAGATGTCACGTTACGTTATGTTTATGTAGATATGCCACGTTACATTTATATAGGTGTCACGTTACGTTTATGTAGGTGTCACGTTACGTTACGTTTATGTAGATATGTCACGTTACGTTTATATAGATGTCACGTTACGTATAGGTGTCACGTTACGTTTATGTATGTGTCACGTTACGTTACGTTTATATCAATTTCCTATATATGATTTTACTATTATTTATGATATTAACAACTAATATTGAGGGTAAATGTGTCAACAAACTTTCTACAGGACTTATGGGAGTATAAGTTTTTTAGTAGGACCATATGTAGCATAAGTCTCCCTAATAGGACTTATAAATAATTTCCCTTAAAATTCACTTTCTTCTCTTATAAAAAGCTGATTATAATCAACTTTTAATCAGTTTTTAACAAAACAAATTGATTATAATCATCTTTCCAAAATAGGCCAGAGTGATCTTTTTGTTTGTTTCAAAAAAAATTATATTATCAATAATTATGTTGATAATTTAGTGATTAAAGTGCTTTTTTTTTTTTTCATACAATTGAATTCATGTTCAGTTCTCTCCCTCAACATATTTTTTTTTTAGTAAATCACGAATACACTTATTAAGATTTGATTAAAATATAAATCGTTGTTTGTGGTTTTGAAAATTAGATTTCACCCATTGAAATTTTTAATTTCATAACAAATCACTCTTTTTATTAATAAATTATCAAGTCAATTAACTGTTTTTAATGATGTTAAAAATATGTTTCAATTAATAATTTAGGTAATTTTCTTATTATATAAGAGAGCAATTATAAATCTTTATTTTTAATTAATTTTGTTAAATAAAATTTTTTAATAAAAGAATATTTATAATTTTTCAAATTATAAAAAAATAATCTATATTTTAAGCAAACTTCTCTATTTATAATTTACCATATTTTTTTAAGGGTAAATTACATTGACACCCCTTGAGATTTGGTCCAATTACTACTCATCCCTTGACGTTTTGAAAATTACATTTCCACCTCTGTGGTTAATAGTCTCATTTCACAAACTCCCCTACTTATATAAAAGGCAACAACTCCTAATAGAAAAATAGAAGAAATTACATTTAAAAAAAAAGTAATGGAGAAAAAAGAGAGAAAATAAAGCAAAATAAAACAAAAAAAAAGAAAGTGCATGAGTTCAATATTTTTATTCTGTCTAAATAATTATAGATTAGTATAATTTTTTAAATATTAAAAAGTAATATATATTAAATCCACGTCTCAATGATTGTAAGTATAATTTATTTTTATTTTTTTTTGGGTAAAGAATCTTCATGCAATTGACGTGTTAGATGTGTACCAAATAAAACAGTCAAAAGAAATGTGAAACTAGTCAAAGAAATGAGACATGAGCACGGGTGAATGTTGAATATCACAGTCACAACATTTGCAAAACCCCATATTTTCCGAAATTTTTATTCGCAGGACGGTAGATGCAACCACTAGCAGTCATCATCAACACAAATATGATGGGCTGGATTGGACGTCTAAAAAAGGAAATTTTAGTATACATGTTAAGGTGGTGTTTGGAACTTGGTTCTCAGATTTTTTCTTTATTTTTTTTTATTAAAAGATAAAAGTTTTACAAAATAAAAAAATATATAAATTCAAACAAAATATTACATCCAATTTCATAATCATTTCACTTTTTCTCTTACAAACATCACATCCAACCACAAAAAAATTCAACTATCTTCCCAAATGCTAAAATTTTTTTATCCAATAATATCCTACAACTAAAAAAACCTACATAAAAACTCACTTCCCAAACACCCACTAAATTTTTGTAATTAATAATTTTATTTGATAAAATAATTTTTAGTTATAATTTTATTTATTTTTTTTATTTTAATGAGACTGTGAGTGTATAGTGTTTAAAAATGGCTTTGAAAAAAAAAATCTTATATTTTGCTAACTTTGAGTATTAATTAAGGTAGAATCCAAATGTTATTTTTAATGTTTTTAATTGGATTCATATTTAATGTCGCTTAGTGAATAATATCATATATTTGGTTGTTCAAAACTATTTCCAGATGAATAAGAATTAAATGCGCATGTTCAAATTTGTGGAAATGGCTTTAGGTGAGTTTCCTACATATTTGCGAAATATGTTTGTCCCACCTTAGAAAAGCTTAAGGATTTATATGAGTATATAAACTCTAGCTTACCACACTTGGGATGAGCCCCAAAGAGTACCCAAGTTTTGTGGAAGGGTGAGGTTATGAGTAAAATAGGTTAGACCCATTGGACCAAAAACAAAACACATGCGCGCCGTCCTTGGTCGGGCTGAGCTTGGGCACATATGAGTAGAGTGAGGTTGGGTTAGGCTTGTCCGACCCAATACTTATCTTTTTGGGCTGAAAACATTTGTAATTTATTTATTTGAATTTCGATTTCAAAATTCAACATAAATCTGTCCAGATTTTTTTATTGAATTCCACTTGAACAGATCTGTCTCTATTCCAAATAGGTTTCTATCTGTTGAAACCTGTTCTGAAAAGCCACATGTTCTCCTATAAATAGCCTACCATTCCAGCATTCAATCCATCCAATTTTTCCTCAACATTTTGTCCTACTTTTTCTTTTTCTATCTTCATGTTTTCCGCATCTGTTTACCATTTAATTTTAGGAGGAAAAATAGAGAGTCACAGCATAGTTTTGGTTTGCCAGACTTGTGTTTGTAGTGTTGCAAACCAAGTAGTAGTCGTTGTATCCTGGAAAGTAGACGCCGGTAAATTTCGAAGCACTGGAGCGAAGGCGAAATCTACTTTAAGGAGATTGTGTCCAATTCAAGCCTCTAATTATAATTTCTGTAAGCAATTAATTCAGAATTTAATTTATTTAATTATTTTATGGATTATTTATTTTTATTTTGTTATTTATTTTATTTGTACATTTAGTTTGCACGCACACAACCATTGGGAAATAACATTCTTAAAGTAGATTTCTGCTTTTTTTTTTAATTTGTGTGTTAGGTAGACGAATATTTTGTTTCGAGAAATTAAATAGTAGTCATATACTGTTTAATTTCTTAAATAGTAGTAATATAATATTTAATGATTTCTTTGATAACATAATAGTCATATACTGTTTACCATTAGAATTTTCTTAGAAAATATTTTTCTGTACATTTTGAGTGTATATTATATTCTGTACAAATTTGTAATTGGTGCATTAATTATTTCGTCAGAAATATGACTACTAAAACAAACAGTACTGATATTGTTCGTACTTCGACCCTCATACCCGTTGTGCCAATGATGACTCCGGCAGTACTGGTAAATCATGGGGAGAAGTCAGAAAAATTCAATAGAAATGATTTTAAAAGATGGCAACAAAAGATGATGTTTTATCTTACGACGTTGAATTTGGCCCGCTTTACTAATGAAAAAGCTCTGGCACTGAAAAAGGAGAAAACTGATCGGCAAGTGGTTGCCGCAGTCGATGCATAAAAGCATGGTGATTTTTTGTGTCAGAATTATATTCTCAGTGGGTTGGACAATACACTCTACAATGTGTATAGTGTCAAAAGCATCGCAAAAGAACTGTGGGAATCTCTAGATCTGAAATATAAAACAGAGGATATCAGTACAAAGAAATTTGTTGTCTGCTGTTTTCAGAATTTTAAAATGATGGATTCCAAAACGATTATTAGCCAAGTTCAAGATCTCTAATTAATTCTCCCTGACATATATGCGGAAGGGATGATTCTCAGTGAATCTTTCCAAGTAGCGGTAATCATTGAAAAATTACCACCATCCTAGAAAGAATTCAAGAATTATCTGAAGTATAAGCGCGAGGAAATGAAATTGGAGGAACTGATAGTGCGGCTCAGAATTAAAGAGAACAACCATGGTTCTGACAAGAAGTCAGGAAACCATATCATGCATGCTAAAGAAAATGTGGTGGAACATGGACAATGGTCAAAATTTAACAACAAGAAACGGAAATACGGTGGCAATGGTCCCAAACAAGGATCCACTAGTAAGATCAACAAAGGAATCAACAACGGGTTCAACAAGAGGTTCAAAGGCAACTGTTCTGTGTACGGCAAAGATGGATATCGTGCTACGGATTGTCACATTCGCAAGGATGGAGGGAGTTCAAGCAAAAAACCAACACAAGCCAACACAGTTGTGGATTTTTACTTTCCAATGGAGTGACAGACATTAATCTTGCTGTAGTAATCTCTAAGGCAAATTTGGTGGGCAATCCCAAGGAGTGGTGGGTGAATACTGGAGCAACCCGCCATATCTGTGCAGATAAGAAGATGTTCACAATCTACAAAGTCGTGGAAAGTGGAGAATAATTTTTTATGGAAAACTCCTCCACATCAACTGTAGAAGGACAAGGAAAGATCTTGTTGAAAATGACCTCAGGAAAAGAACTCACTCTTAACAATGTACTCCATGTGCTGGAGATTCGCAAGAATTTAATTTCTGGATCATTGTTGATCAAAAATGGGTTTAAACTAGTATTTGAATCTGGCAAGGTTGTACTCTCCAAGAGTGGAATGTATGTGGGGCGAGGTTACATAAGTGATGGGCTTTTTAAGCTCAATGTTTTAACTGTTGTACCAAATTTGGCTTTTAATAATAAGAACACATCTTCTGTTTATATTGTTGAGTCTTCTTTTTTATGGCATAGTAGATTAGGATATGTTAATTTTAATTCTTTTTATAGACTTGTTTCTTTAGAATGTTTGCCAAACTTAGAGTTTGATCTTAATCACAAATGTGAGATTTGTATTGAGGCAAAACTCACTAAGGCATCATTTAATAAAGTAGAAAAAAGTACTGAACCTCTAAGTTTAATTCACACAGATATTTGTAATTTAAAATTTGTTCAAACTAGAGGAGGTAAAAAGTATTTTATTACTTTTATTGATGATTGCACTCAATATTACTATGTTTACTTATTGAGAAGTAAAGATGAAGCCTTAAAAACTTTTAAGCAATATAAACTTGAGGTTGAAAATCAACTTGGCAAAACTATTAAAGTAGTGAGGAGTGACAGAGGTGGTGAGTATGATGCACCAATTGAGAATTTTTGTTCTGAACATGGTGTTATTCACCAAGCCACTGCACCTTATTCTCCTCAGTCTAATGGAGTTGTTGAGAGAAAGAATCGAACTCTTAAAGTGATGATGAATGCCATGTTGATTAGTTTAGGGATATCTTAGAATTTGTGGGGAGAGGCGATTTTGTCTGCTAACTTTATCCCTAACAGGGTACCCTACAAGAAAATCAATCAAACACCTTATGAAGTATGGAAAAGTCGACGACCTACCTACAATTACCTCAAAGTGTGCGGGTGTTTGGCCAAAGTGGTAATCCCTAGTCCTAAAACCACTAAGATAGAACCAAAAACCATTGATTGTGTGTTCATTGGTTATGCAAATAATAATAGTGCATATAGATTTTTAGTTCATAGATCTGAAAAATCCTGATATGCATGTAAACATTATTATTGAGTCAAGGAATGCGTCATTTTTTGAACACATTTTTCCTTGCAAAGAAACTGAAGAGACAAGTTCAAATAAAAGAACTTTTGATACTGCTATAGGTGGTAGTGAAGACTAAAATGATAATGAAATAGATGAACCTAGACGTAGCTAGATGGCTAGGATCTTTAAATCATTTGGTTTAGCTTTTTTGACAAACCTATTAGAAAATGAGCCTCAAAACTTCAAGGAAGTAATGTCAAGTCCTGAAGCTCCATTATGGAAAGAGGCTGTGAATAGTGAGATTGAATCTATTTTGCAAAATCATACTTGAGAACTGATGGATCTTCCACCAGGGTGTAAACCTCTTGGATATAAGTGGAATATAACAACCCCGACCTCTGATTAATGTTAAACCACGATTAAATAGGCCTAATAAGTAATTAAGATGAAATCTTGAGTTAATTTCTTGTGCATTGCATTATTTGTGTTAATATCTGCTTAATGTAGAAATATATGTTTGTGTTTTTACTCCGGTTTACTAATTGAAGGCCTTATCGGCAACCGATCGCGAAATTGGCTTGAATTATGTGTTATTTAGGATTTTTAGAAAATTATGGTAGGTCTAATTAAAATTCAGTTCGGAACGATTAAATTAGAACAGAATAGTGTCCATTTGATTAGTGGTAAGCTTAATTGATTAAACTTCCTAATCAAGCCTATATAAGGCTAATTTAACTCATTGAGATCATTTTTACACCTTTATTTCATCCTCCTTGAACTTCAAACATGAGGAAGAGTGAGAAGAGTGAGCTTAGAGCTATTTTTGGAGAGGAATTAACTTCAAGCTAAGGGAATTGGTAGAAAAGAGAAGGATTGGACTTAGAGACTCAAGAATTTAACCTCTAGCTCTCACCTTGGAAAGTTTAGGTAAGAATTCTACCCTTTGAATGTACAATTTTGATGCCTAAGCCATGAATTCAAAAGAGTTAAGTTGAGTTAATCTAGAATTAAGCCATTAAGTTGGTAGGAAGATCATATCATGCATACATGCCCATTTGAGCACAATTTGAGTTTGATTTAAAGAGGTTCCCTCATGCATGTGTTCATCCTATCATTATTTTGAGAATTCATCTTGTTTGATACCATTTTATAGCAAATGATCATGGTTTGGAAGCTTTGAAGTCAAGACAAAGCTTGCATGTTATGCATGTTATGTTTTCAAAGAAATAAAGAATTGTTTTGCACAATTGGCAAGCTTTTGGGCCTTGATTTTGTGAAATGATCTTTAATTCACCATGTTTTCCAAGTTTATATAAGTTTCCTCAAGTTTTTGGCCCAAAAGACCATGATTTGCAGCTTTGAAATTGAGTTTTGCACTGGATAGAACAATCTGGAAATTCCAGATTCTGCATCTCCGCTCGAGCGACATATCCTGTGCTCAAGCGACCACTCTGTATTTTGCACCTCTGCTCAAGCGACCAATAGTTGGCTCGAGTGTAAAATGTATGCTCCCAAAAGTTCACATGTTTTGCAGACCACTCGAGCGACAAGAGTTGCGCTTGAATGAGGACCTGAGTCTCATGGTCAAGCGACCGTCGAGCGTGAAAATTACAAAACCAGTACTTTTACGGACCGCTCAAGCGAGAGAAGGTGCGCTCAAGCGACCACTCACATTTTGTATGTCCATTCGGGCGAGACCCATATTTTCAGCAAATTTGACTAAGTGTTCTGAATTACATTTTGGCATCCTCATTATATCCTAAGCATTTCTAAGCCCTAATTAAGTCAGAATAATGAAGAATAGAAGTAGAACACACCAAAACAAGAGAGAACTAAATTATTGATTCCAGGTATGTAATTTTGTATGTATTCATTCTATACCTGTGTAGGTCATATGTCGCAAGTTACCTGATCTGTCTATTCTGTCTATTTACTTGGAGTCATTTGTGATTAATAACTCTGTAAAGCTATGTTTAATTATAAGTATTTTCTTATTGATATGATATGATCTATTTTCTGAAATGCTATTTTATGTCATGAATGAATGTCCATTTTTCTGAAATGTATTTGTGGCATCCTTAGTTCACGTAGCCCTCGCCCAGGGGTAACAATACCGTGGCCAAAATGCAAGTGGCCCTTCCACAGGGGTAACAATACCGTGGTTTATATTCGCGTGGCCCTTGCCCAGGGGTAATAATACGAGGCCTATATTCACGTGGCTCTCGCCTGGGGGTAATAATACGAGGCCTATATTCACGTGGCTCTCGCCTGGGGGTAACAATACAATGGCTACTCACGCGCAAGATATGGACCTTTATGGTTGTCAGTACCGACTATGCAAATTTGACATGTCATGATAGTTAAATGGATGTACCACAAGGTGCTGATGATTTATGGAGAGTATGTGAATAAGAATCTGTTTCTGATTTGAAATCTGATATAGGACATCATTCATTAAATTCTTTACTTTGTTATTATTCACTGGGCTTCGCTCACCATTTATATATATATATATGTTGGTGATCAGGTACGTGTCCAGGCCCAGTGATGACCGCCTGAAGAGTTTTTGTCAGCCAGCCTTTGTATCTCCCGAGGAGGTTCCATACGTCTATTGCAATGCTTTTGAACATAAAGGACTTTATTTTCTTTTGAATTATGAACAAGTTTTCTGTTATCTATATATTTGGCTATATCCGTAATGAATGTGACGTAAGACTACTGCAATATGACGTCATGTATTTTTGTGTAAAGGTTTAAAATTTCTGTTCCATATATGTCTCCACAGCTCAATGGACTATGTATGTTTCTATATTTACTTCCGCAGCCCCTAAATATATGATATTCTGTTAAGAGGCCTTGGGTAATCCGAGGATTACTAGCCGGTTACGATGCCAAACCTATAGAGGTGGGTTTGGGTCATGACAATATTCAAGAGAAAAATAAAAGCAGATGGTTCAATTGATAAATACAAGGCTAGGTTTGTTGTTAAGGGATACAGACAAAAGGAAGGCCTTGATTATTTTGACACCTATTCACTAGTGACAAGAATAACATCTATCCATATGCTAATTATGATTGCAGCTTTGTATAATGTGGTGATACATCAAATGGATGTTCAAACAGCCTTTTTGAATGGCAAGTTAGATAAGGAAATCTATATGGAACAACCGGAAAGGTTTCAAGTTCCCGACCAAGAGAAAAATGTTTGTAAACTTGTCAAATCCCTTTATATATTAAAACAAGCTCCGAAATTATGGCATGAAAAATTTGATCATGTTATGCTTGCGGATGGTTTTAAGATAAACGAATGTAACAAATACGTCTATGTTAAATACACAGACAAAAGCTATGTCATAGTTTGTCTTTATGTGAATGACATGCTCATTATTGGAAGCAATAATGACATGATTAAATTCATTAAGAAAATGTTGAACAAAAAGTTTGACATGAAAGATCTGGGAGTAGCATATGTAATTCTAGGAATAAAAATTATTAGAACATCTGAAGGATATGCTTTATCTTAGTCTTATTATGTTGAGAAGATTTTGGAGAAATTTGGAAAGCATAATGACCGTCCTACTAAAACATATGTTGACATTAGTCTTCATGTGTCAAAAAATATAGGTGCAGACATATCACAATTAGAGTACTCTCAGATAATTGGAAGCTTGATGTACTTAATGAATTGCACTAGGCCAGATATAGCCTATGTTGTAAGCAAATAGAGTAGGTACACAAGTAATTCAAGGTCAGATCACTGGAAATCAATAATTAGGGTACTTAAGTATCTAAGACATACCCAGAATTATGGCTTACATTATACCAAATATCTAGCAGTACTCGAAGGGTATAGCAATGTAAATTGGATATTGGATACTAAAGACTCAAACTCCTCTAGTAGATACGTCTTTACCCTGGGAGGTGCTGCAGTCTCTTGGAAATCCTCCAAGAAGACTTGCATAACAAGGTCGACAATGGAACCTGAGTTTATCGCATTAAATAAAATTGGAGAAGAAGTAGAATGGCTTCGTAATTTCTTAAAAGACATTCCAATGTGGCCTAAACTTGTGCCTGCTATATGCATTCACTGTGATAGTAAAGCAGCAATAGGATGGACACAGAATCATATGTATAACGATAAGTCTCGACACATTCATATCATTCGACTTGCATAATATCGTTCGACATTTGCTCTCACATGGAATAATTTCCATAGAATATATAAAGTTAAAGGAGAATATTGCGGATTTATTGACTAAAGGGCTAGCCAAAGAGTAAGTGTACCATTTATCTAGGAGAATAGGATTAAAGCTTATTTCTTAAAAGTCGCCATAATGGCAACCCAACCTAGTTGACTGGAGATCCCAAGATCTAGGTTCAAAGGGACAACCGAATTATGGATGACTTCACGTATCACCAAGAAGGTTTTCTTCTACCAATTTCTACCATAAGAAGAGTGATACCTGCAGCGTTAGTAGGATAAGCTTTGCTTTTAAGGATTCTTATAGTTTGGACATCCAAGTAGGGTATAGTAGGATACTTTTAATAAAAAGTCATCTATATGAGTGTGAACTGGGCTGGGTCTGTAAGAATTGAGAAGGCTAAATTCTCTAGAACACTCATGAATTACTAGGTGTTGTTCAGGGCCAAAATGAACACAATCGTAAGAACCAAACTGTGTATACGGACACACTATGTGTAGTCTATTGTCTTGGCTTACACAAACAGCTAAACAGTTCAAGGTATTGCGTCCGTTAGTTAGCTAATAAGTCCGATAGTCTTTCACTAGAGGAGGTTCAAAGCCAAAAACTATCTATCTCGATGTAGTGTATGTTCGTAATGTACTCTTTCTTTGTCTACATTTTATTGCAAGTCCGTTATCGTGAATTCCATTCATGTGGGGGATTGTTGGAAAATGGCTTTGAAAAAACCTTATTTTTTGCTAACTTTGAACATTAATTAAGATAGGACCCAAGCGTTATTTTTAACGATTCTAATTGGGTATATGTTTAATGTTGCATAGTGAATAACATCGTGTATTTGGTTGCTCAAAATTATTTCCGGATGAATGAGAATTCAACGTGCATTTTTGGGTTCGTGGAAATCGCTTTAGGTGGGTTTCCTACACATTTGTGAAATGTGCTTGTCCCACATTGGATATGGGTATATAAACTCTAGCTTGCCATAATTTGGATGGGCCCCAAGGGGTACCCAAGTTTTGTGGAAGTGTGAGGTTATGGGTAAAGTAGGCTAGACCCATTGGATCCAAAACAAAACACCCGCGCGTATCGCTGCTGTCGTCCAATCGGTCGAACGGGCTGGGTTGGGTTTGTCCGACCTAATACTTATCTTTTTGGGCCAAAAACATTTGTAATTTATTTTTTTGAATTTTTTTTTCAAAATTCAAAATAAATCTGTTTAAATTTTTTCCTCTACCCAAACAGGTTCATACCTATTAAACTCCACCCGAACAAGTTCATACCTATTGAATTTCACCTGAACAGATCTGTCTCTATTCCAATCAGGTTTCTATATGTGTGAAACCTATTCTGAAAAGCCACATGTTCTTCTATAAATAGCTTGCCATTCCAGTATTCAATCCATCTAATTTTTCCTCAGCATTTTGTCTTACTTCTTCCCTTTCCATCTTTATGTTTTCTACATCTGTCTACCATTTAATTTTAGAAGGAAAAAAAGAGAGTCACAACATAGTTTTGGTTCGCCAGACTTACGTTATAGATTATCAGCATGTTACACTTGACGACAAATTAACCTATGAAGAGAGACCAATTCGAATTCTGGACCGGCAAGTGAAACAATTACAAAATCGGGAAATCCCAATGGTAAAAGTTGAATGGCAGGAACATTACGGAACCGAAGCAACTTGGGAAAAAGAAGAGGAAATGCGACACCAATATCCGCATCTGTTCCTACCCTAAGGTAAAACAAGTTTGAGGGAGCAAACTTATTTAAGGGGGGGAGAGTGTAGTAACCCGACCCTCGTATGTGTTTCTGGTATACTTTCGGTCCTCTATTCTGTGCATTTAAATGCTTATTGTGAAATTTTATGTGAAATTAAGTTTAACGAAGTGAATCTTATGATTATAGATTCATATCTGTTTAATAAGCGGAGTATCTGTTACAACTATAATGTTCGGATCATAAATTGGAAGCCTTAGAGGCTTAATTATCTGAAATTGATTTTATATTTGTGATCAGTATAATTTTTAGGTCATAATATGATTTTCTGTAAAATTTCAATTTGGAATGATTAAACTGATTGAATTTCGTCCTTATTCACTTTTTATATATATATTGGTTCCCTAGACATTTGACTTAGGAACTTGAACTCCAATATCTTCTGAGAGGGTTAGGAAAGGAGAATTAGGGAGGAAGAGGAGAAGTCCTTCAAGGAAGAAATAGAGATTTTAAAGCTCAAGGTGTGTAGATTTTACCTTAATCAACTCCTCTCTTGTATATGGATAGGAATTTCTTGGGTATTCATGCAAGTTAAGGTTTGTGTTGTTGTGTGTGTGTGTATATGTCACTTATAGAATTAAATAGGTGTTTTCATCATGTAGTTGTTTGTGTTAATGTGAACCATATAAAGGAAATTACATCCTATTCTTGATTCTACATGCTTGCATCCAATTATGTGTGAGATGGATATATGTATGTGTTTAGATCTTGAAGGAAATGAATTGTGATGGTGAGTGAAAGTAGTGAAGATTTAATCCATATTCAAATTGTTAATGTTTGTACCTCCTATTTACATGATTTTTGAACCATGTTTTAGCAATTAATGAGTCTATTTTGAGCCTTGAAAATGCCCACCAAAAATTGGATTTTGCTTGAATTTCGGACTGCTCACACAGGGGGAATCGCCGCACATGCGGGAGCACTGCAGCACGTGCGGGAGTCATGGCCGCACGTGTGGGAAACAGCGCAGTTTGGGTCTTTGGCTACTACTAAAAAGGCACGTGCGGGGCTTCCTAGCCGCACGTGCGGGGCTCACAGCCGCACGTGCCCATGCTAGAAAATTTCGTCTACTCCGTTTTACGTGCTTAACCCTCTAATATTTTTGAAATCTGTAATTGGTGCCTTTTTGATATTTATAAATTCATTGAAGCAAAGTGAGTCCGAAAATGGTTTAACAAAGAAAAGAATTAATATGTGACTTATGTATGTGTGTAGGACACACTCCGGGAGGAACCAGCGCTCCGCCACAACACTGTGAGTAGTAGTACTGTAGTAGTACGCTTTACTTATCGCTAATAATTACCATAAGCACTCGGTTAATCGCAAGTCAACTATGTTAACTTACATAAACGATGGAAAGAATGTGTGTACTTCCATATGACTCTGAAACTCTGTATGACTCTGAAACTAGTCTGCTCTGACGATATCTAGGCCTATGGCCAATCTGTGGAATCTGTTAGGCCTATGGCCAATCTGTGGAATCTATTAGGCCTATGGCCAACCTGTGACCTCTGTTAGGCCTATGGCCAATCTGTAAACTCTGTTAGGCCTAAGGCCATTCTGTATATCTCTGGGCTTAAAGCCACTTTGTTTAAAAACTGGGCCCAAGGCTGTTCTAGAAATAGTTACAGAATCATATTAACCATATGTCCTCTGCATTTATATACGCATTGATATGCATTATAATTCAAGTTTATCATTGAATTGTTTAGGTACTATTATTCACTGAGCCTAGCTCACTCTATATTTTGTCTGTTTCTGTAGGTAATCAATCTGGAGGTCAGCCTTAACCCTCGATGCTTGTCTCTCTTTTGTCAACCTCAGTGTGTCTAGGTACTTAGCTGAAGCCTGTGCATTTTGTAAAGTTTTGTTAAGCTTCTGGCGTTGCACTCTAATTGTCTACCTAAGGTTGAAATGTATATAACCCTTTCTTCGCCAATGTTTTGTTAAACGCCCAATCATGGGGCTGAGTCCGTGTATGTATATGTATATAACTGGCTCTCAAGTGTATGTCACTATATGTTTATCTACTTTATGCAATATTTGTGATCCTGGCATAATAGTGGTAGCTCAATGGATGTTGTTTTATGTTATTGTATGATATTAAATGCTTCCGTTCAGGTCCTATATCGTATGTATATCGAGTTAAGTGTCCGTTTCTGAAGTGGTCATGCCCAAACTTTTAGGGGCAGGTTTGGGGCGTGACAATTCATAAGATGGTTTATTGCGAAATTAACCTTGACTTATGAACCACTGTTTGGTCTCCTGAAGAAAGGAAAGAAGTTCCAATGGGATGACCGATGCCAAGTTGCTTTCAAGCAGATCAAGCAATATTTACAGAACCCACCTGTGTTGTCGCCGCCAGAGCCGGGGAAACCGTTGATTCTGTACCTATCAGTAACCAAAATGACAATGGGTTGCATGCCTACGCAGGAATCTGAGGATAAAGTGGAGAAGGCTATCTACTACCTGAGCAAGAAAATGCAGGATTATGAAGCCCGCTACACTCCGTTGGAGAAGGCTTGTCTGGCCTTGGTATGAGCTACTAGAAAGTAGAGGCACTACCTGTTAGCTCACTCTGTAATACTGGTTTTGAGATTAGATCCCATCAAATATCTTTTCAAGAAACCGGCACTTACAGGTAGGCTAGCTCGTTGGTTGCTTCTTCTCTCCGAATTTGATCTGAAGTACATAACGCGCAAGTCTGTGAAAGGGAGAGTGGTAGCGGAGTTCCTAGCCGATCGCCCAGTAGAGGGAGATGAAGCAGTGGAATATCTGTTCCCGGACAAGGCCATTCTGCAGCTTGAAGAAGAGGTCTGGACTATGTACTTTGACGGAGCGTCCAATCAGTATGGGTATGGGATAAGGGTGTTGCTAATAACGCCCGACAATTCCCACATACCCCTAGCTTTCAAACTCCGGTTCAAAGTATAGAACAATGAGGCTGAGTATGAGGCATGTATCGCTGGCTTAGAAGGCACCCTGGAACTAGGGGCAAAAAGGTTGGACGTCATTGGGGACTCGAACCTGGTTGTATCTCAAGCTAAAGGAGACTGGAAGGTGAAGGAAGAAAGGATGAAAATTTATCACCAAACTCTGGATGTCCTAATTCCCAGGTTTGAGAAGTTAACCTTCACCCATTTGTTAAGGGAGAGCAACCGGTTCGCAGACGCTTTATCAATTCTATCTTCAATGATAGACATCCCTTTGGGAGTCCGAATGCCTCCAATCATCATTGAACAGAGGTATGTGCCAGCCTACGAGCTGATTGCTGCCATAGATGAAGTACAAGATCAGAACCCCTAGTATCATGACATCTGGAACTTCTTGGACAAGGAGGCTTATCCACCAGGGGCAAATGCCAAGGACAAGAGGGCAATACGAAGAATGGCTGCTCAGTTCATCATCTGGGGGGGTAAACTGTACAAGCGGGGCCATTTTGGGATGCATAAACTGTGCGTTGATGCTGAAGAGTCAAAGCGCCTGATGGAGGCCATCCATGGAGGAGAGTGCGGAGTGCATATGAGTGGAGTAATGCTGGCTTGAAAGATTCTCAGACAGGGTTATTACTAGTCAACCATGGAGGAGGATTGTATTGGCTTTGTTCGGCAATGCCACAAATGCCAGATCCATGCAAACCGCATGAACATTCCACCATTGAAGCTGTACAACATGACTTCACCGTGGCCATTTTCAGTCTGGGGGATTGATGTAATTGGGGCAGTTACTCCAAAGGGGTCGAACGGGCATGAGTATATCTTGGTGGCGATAGACTACTTTACAAAGTGGGTCGAGGCTTAATCTTACGTAGTGCTGAAGGCATCGCATGTCACCAAGTTCATCAAGAACAACATTATCTGTCGCTATGGGGTCCTGAATGAGATTATTTCGGACAATGGTTCCCATTTCAAGAAGGAGGTGATCGACTTGTCAGAAAAATACAACGTGGATTTTCATAAGTCATCTACGTATCGGCCGCAAACCAACGGAGCTGTTGAGGCCGCCAACAAGAACATCAAACACATTCTGCAGAAGATAGTGGAAACCTACAGGGACTGGCCAGATAAGCTGTCATTTGCTCTTTGGGGCTACCGAACATCAATTCTAACTTCTACTAGGGCAACTCCGTATTCCTTGGTTTATAGGATGGAGGCTACTCTTCCTATCGAAGTTGAGGTTCCGTTACTGCGGGTAATGGCCGAGTGCCAGATAGCCGAGGCAGATTGGCAACAGAGTAGATTCGAAGAACTCATGCTATTCGATGAGAGAAGACTGAAAGCACTGTATCACGTCCAAGGTTATCAACGACGAATTGCCAGGGCTTTCAACAAGAAGGTTAAGTCCAGGAATTTGAAGGAAGGAGATTTGGTGCTCAAAGACAACCGAGCTCCCATTCACGACCCTAGGGGCAAGTTCAGACCTAATTGGACTGGTCCTTATATCATCAAGTCTATCTGGTCGAGTGGAGCTGTCATTCTGATGGACCTAGATGGCCTAGAGTTCTCCCAATCGATCAACATGGACAAGTTGAAGAAATACTATCCCTGAGAGGCTCGCTAGGCCGAAAACCCGAAAAGACAACCTAGGTAAAAGTTAGAGCACAAAAAATTTGAAATAAGAAAAACTGAGCTCGCAAGGTTGAAAACCCAGAAAGGGCAGCCTTGGCAAAAGTTAAAGCATAAAATGAGAGTGTTAATACACGAGTGAACCTGAACCGAACTACGTAAGGCTTGATTTCCTTCTTTGGGATACGTAGGCAACTTCATTCTGAAGTCCAGCCACAAACACTTCCAAATCAACTGTGTCCATGTGATTGTTTTGGCCATCTTTGTTTATTTCGCATTCAAGAGTTCGGTTGTGAGCTACAGTGCAGTGCTATTCAAACAAGGGGCAACTTTCCAGTTGCTGGATCCGGGGTTGTACATCTCAGTGATAGATCTCGGGCATGTCCAGTTGTGATCCATATGGAAAATGGTTTTGCAAAGTTTTAATAAAAGTTGATTTTGTTCAAATTAATCTTTTTACAACTTAGACCATTTTTTGACCAAACGGAAAATTTTCAATACCCACAACCTTCAATTTCATTGATTTCAATACAGAGTTCTCCTACTCTCGATACAAATTGAAGTTTCTTTTTATTACATTCAAAAGAAAACTTGAAAGTACAGATTAAAACAATAAACTCGAGGCATAATCAAGTCAGGTGTTCTTGCACCCCCTCCCAGAGCGTGTGGAAGCTTTTGATGTCAAAGTAGGCCCGGTCTGCGCTTTATCTTCAAGCCAAGCTATGCACTTGCCAGAAAGGGCACAATTGAACGTGGAAGCGGGGCCAAAAGTTCTCTAGTCCTCCATGTTGTGGCATACCGAGCTAGCTGTGAGCCTCAGATCAGAAATGAAGCTGGATACTCAATCCCCTCTTCCGGGCAAGTCTGGTCGCGGCCAAACTAACGCCTGAATCGAAACGGGAAGTAAAAGACATAGTGTGTTAGGCCAACCAGCTGAATCCCAGTCTGTCGGGACATGCTGTAACTCATCGCCGGCAGATTAAGCCAAGGGCAGCACCAAGCAATGTTGACAGTAGATAGGCTACACATCCATTTGCACCACCATCCCTCATCTGGGGCATCAACTAGCTGTTGTCGGAAGAAATAGCAGCGTGCTGAATATGCTGGGCATGAGTCCACTACTTTCAACTTATCCATGAGCCACATCTGGGGAGGGATGAAAAATAAGAGAGATTAAAGAATAGAGAGGTGTACGTGGAGAGAAAAGTGAGAAAGAGTTTTGAGAGAAAAATAGAGCCTGAGGGCCGAGTGATGTGAGAAATACACATATGAGAAGGGCGGGAAACATTATCTGTAAGAGTAGTGGACTCCTTGCGAATTTGGTTGTCTCTCGGCGATGGAAAGCATCCAAACCCATCAGAGTCTCAGCTAGTGTCATGCCAATGCAGCTCTTGCCCTCTTTCAAACCCTGGGCAACTTTAATCAACCGGACGCTAGACCCTCCAAAGCTTGGGGCAAGCAAGAAATGAGACAACTTGCACAAGCAGGGGGCGTGTCGCCGAAAACTCTGCCAAAGATGGTCGCCGCGGTCACTGGCATCAAAAAAACGATGAATCAAGCTCGGAATATCTAGCTCCCCGTCGCGAATCAAAGACCGAACATCATGCAAAGTAAGCCTATACATCCGTCCTAAAGTTTGGATATGGCCAAAACGGAATTGGGGCAAGATCTCTTTATTGCACCGAGATTCCATCAAAGCTTGGAAATCTTCAAAAGTGGGACATATCTCTTGTTCGCCAAAGCTAAAAACATGAGTTACCGGGTTCCAACACCTACCCGCAGCATGGAGGAACGGAAAATGCAGCAGGGTGTGACTCAGCGTGAATAGTGTATTTATTCCGTAACCCCGGAAATTCAACTTTTCTGAGCCATCCAAAGCTGCAAGCCAATTGGAGAGGTTTTGGGCAAGAAATGCTTCCATTTGGGGTTAAAATGAAGCTGAAATGAAGCAAACACGAAGCTAGAACCTTTATAGAAGATAAGGCATTGAGTGGAGGACAGATGTCAAGGTTTCAGAGGTTTTGCCATCGATGGCCGGCACTTGCTCATTGATGGCCGGCAGTGGCTCATCAATGGCCGGCAGAGGCACATTGATGGTCGGTAGAGAAGAGTGATGGCTGGCAGCCTTTCCCTCAAGCTCACTGGCCTCCTGTGTGAAGATTCCATGCTTTCCAGCAGTTGTATTCTGTTATTCGCACCATTCGGGGTCATGTTTTGGTCCTTTCGGGGCTTGAGCATGTTTGCTTAAGCTGTAACCGTCTAGTTTTGTTTATCGAGTTATATTTTTGTTGTTTATCGAGTTGTTGCATTTTTCTTATCGAGTTGTATTTTTGTTGTTTATCGAGTTGTTTTGTTCTTTCGGTTGTTAGTTGGTTCACTACCTGATTTAGAACAATGCAAGTCGAATGTGCAGTTTTCAAACAAAGATCAATCTCATTTTCATGCCATACGATGTTATGTGATGCTTATAATATAGAATGCAACACTTTTTAAAACCAAAGCTGTGTTTTCATTCCAATCTTGGTTTTTTTTTTGCAAAAGAGTACCAAGTTTTAAGAAAATAAAACTGCCTAAGGCTGTACAAAGTGCTAACACTACTAGCAAAAAGAAAAACAAAGCAAAAAACAAAACAAAGAAAAAAGCATTTGAATCGATGCCAACTATCTCAAGCTCGGGAGGCCCTCTTCCTCGGCGGAACAGACTCTGGAGCACTGTCGCCATCTGTAGACGTCCCCGAACGCATCCGGGAGGGTTAACTCCCGTTCCGTTCGTATTGGGTTCACTACAGTTCGAAGGACTCAAAACGTCACGGTTCTAAATCTTGAACCAAAGAGTCCAACTCTGGCAAATCGTTTTGAAGAAAAACAGATTTTGAAAAGAAGTGCCAAACATGGACTGCTTTGCCAGATTACAGAGTCGCCACCTAAATATTTTTAAAATGGGGAATTTAGGAAACCCTGACTCGGTGCCGAAGGCCACGTGTCCGTCATCACCAAAGTGGTCTTGGCTCGGGAGCTTGGGTACGATCGGGGAAGGTCAGCTATGAGCACCCCCTTTCGCCCGGTCCGAAGACCGGCCTCTACTAACCGTGATATCCGTTTTTGAAAACTTTATGCGTTCTTATCCCGGTTATTAACCTAGAATTACTATGTGATGCGCACAACACAAAAGTATAGACTAGATCGCCTAATTTGGAAATAAGCATTGCATATCCGTCTTGTTTGGAAAAACAGTTTGAAATTGCTACTCGCGAGTAGGCTAAAACACGGATTTCAATGAGTATTCCCAACTCAGGTAATCCAGCCTCCACCCACAGGCATTCAAGCAGTTATATCACATAAGCACTTAGCCGCATGGCAGGCATACTGTCATGTTAACATTCACACGCATGTGGTATGCTAAAGCAAAAATACTTACATCGTACTCCGTGCCAAAACAATAAACTAGTTAGCAAAACATGCATGACCTAGTTCATGTTAAATGACTAATGCATCGCATACGGAATGTAATCTAGAGTAGGCTCGGCTAACCCTAAGCATGGCACATGAAATGCAACAACTATCACGTATTCAATTTGGAATTGAAAATACGATGCAGTTTGCGTGATGTGCCGAGCCCGAATGCATGTAAACAAATGCATGAATGCACGCGTGCATTGCATAAGGTATGCTAAAATAAACGTGCCCTAGTCTATTACCATAAGCAGGTAAATAAAAGGGAGAAAGAAGTGGGGATTGGAAGACATACACCCACTCACACACACTTATTACAGTTGTGCCCTCGCGTAGGGGGACCGAATAAATAATACAGAACCAAATAAATAATTAGCTATTCTAGCTAATTAAATATTACAAATTAACTAAATTAATTAAATAAATAGTTAATCTAATCAAAGCAGTAAATGCCTCGGGAAGAGGGCTCAAATGCGTCGCGGGCCCGGGATTCGCTCGGAATCGCACTGTCATGCAAGTGTGCCTCTGTTTTCCCTGCTATCCTCCTCTGAAAATTGCCAAAGTCCCAGGAGTGCCTCTCGGGGCACTGGGGAATACCACCGGCTGGGGTAGAGCACCACCGGCTGAAGAAGGAGGCCACCGGCACTAGATGAAGTTATCGGCTGCCAAATTACTGCCGGTCGGCACTAAGAAGTGCCGGTCGGCACAAAATTCCTGCAGAACCTGCAGACCACAGCAGCAGAGGGCGACAAAATGCATGGCAATGTGATTCAAGGTATTTATGCACTACATACACCCCTTATCATGTTATTGACTCAAAGAGGTATGTGTCTCGATTCCCGGACCACCAATCACGCATTTCCATGCATGATGGCCCAAAGAACCGAGAATGCAATTTTGATTTCAAATGCATGCAAACCACATAGGCACAAAAGGGGTACCAAACCTCTATCAAACTCACTTCAAGAGGCTTGGTATGCATGTCAATGTGGTGAAATCCTAAGTATGTCAACTAGGCATGCAATGTGGACAATGTGATACACTTATGCAAGCATGCAAACAAGCATATAAGGCGAGCATGCAAACCAATGAAATGATGAACTTAGACATGAATTAGGCAACTCAAAATGGGCCTAAAATCAGTGGCCAAAGTGCCTAGAAAATGAGACCAAATGCACACGCCCACATGCAAGTGTTAAGGCTCAAGACTTAGGCATACAAAAGCAACTCTCATGCACACTTAAAGAGACCAAACATGGGCAACTAGTGTGCACTTAAAGCTCTGAAATTCAAGTTAAACATGATGCCAAATCATGCAATGAGGTATGCCAAACAAAGCATGCAAATGGCCTAAGCTTCAAAGCAAGTCAATAAGGCATTAAACCATGCTTATACAAGGCAAATATGGCATGCACTTAACAACCTAAAACAGAGTTTTAGCATGTCAAATTAGGCCCAAGGGACCACTTAGATGGCATCTAAGAGACATTAAACCAAAGGCATGCATTGAAGCCAAAACAAGGGGCATTTAACACAAGCTTAAGAAGTCACAAAGAAGCATGCAATGTAAACATACGAGCACCTCCAAGGGACTGAAATAGCATGCTAGGTGGTTCCAAACCATCAAAAACAATGCAAGCAAAGCATGCTATACTCACATGCTCTCAAGGCCAACAAGCCAAATGCAAAGGGGCTATATTAAACATGCCAAGATTGACCAAAATACTTATGGACAGACCTAAAACATGGTGATATGAGCACAAAATCTTCACAAACACAAGTCTAAAACATGCTAGAGATGAAGGCATACCACCTAAGCATGTTAAGGCATAAAGAGGGATTACAAGGCCATTATACCAAGCATGCATAAGGGACCTAAACCAACTTGAAATCATGTTATAACATGGCAACATAAGCATGAAAAACAAGTCAAATATGCTCAACACATGCTCAAGCATGAAGCTCCATAAGAGAGCAAATTTTGCCCTTTTCAAGGACATCAAGGGGAGGGGGTGGCCCTCTCCTTTTGGAGACTTTATGGCACCATCTCCACCACTGAAATCCCTCGAGATTTCAGTGGTGGAGAGGCCCAAGCACCGAAGTCTCGGAGCTCTCACAAAATAGCACAAAAAGGGCCCTTTTCAAGGCCTAAAGGGGGGGAAACTTCCCCAAAGTGCAAAACACTCTTGATAAACAATAAAGAGGGTTAAAAAACAGAACTTTTATGTGTTAGACACTAAGCACAAAAACAACTTTAAGCTAGGTAAAAACAAGGTGCAAAAATGGGGTAAATAAAGCAAGTTGCTTACCCTTGAAGCTTTTCTTCACAAATGTTGAAGTTGTTGGTTCCTTGAGCTCCAAACCAGTCAAGAATACTAAGAACAAGCCCTTGGACCCTCAACAACCAAAGGAAGGTGAAACACTAGGTGCTTGTGTGCAATAGTATGAACTAAAGCACCTAGTGTACAAAACAAGCAAGGAAAAGAGAGATAGAATAGATATAGGATTTCTAACCTAAAACCAGAGCTTCTTCTCTGTCTAAAATGTCTAACTCTCTAAAAAAATCTCAACCCCAAGCCAAGAAGAAGAGCCTTCCTCTTATAGAACTTGTAAGACTTACAAGCTAAGCAAACAAGGGCTCATCCCTCCATATACGTGTATAGAGGGGAAGCTAATGGCACACAACTGTCTGAAAATATCTCAGAAAGCAAGTGCACAGTGGTCGGCAGGGCAAAATGGTCATTTTGCCAAAATTTAGTGCCGACCGGCACAGAATAGTGCCGGTGGCCACTACAGCCAGCCGGTGGCCTCTAGCCACAGCCGGTGGTGTATGGGAATGCCTCACAAAGCATTCCCTGCCCTTCCAAGGCAAAACACAAGTGTTTGGTGCAAAACCAAACACTAACGGTCGAGTTCGGAGGTCCTGAGGTAAGGCGCGCGAGCCGAGAACTCCGGGAACTCCAAACGAACACAAACATGGATAATCACCGAGTGTTCCAACGGTGACGTCCAAGTCTTGAGGACGGTCAAAAATGGGGTGTCTACACCATCGACACCGCTGTTTGAAGCTGGATCAAAGCTTGAACCGGAACCCTCCTCAGCCTCTCCAGCCTCACTACCAGTAGAACCCGAGCCGGCGTCGTCGTTTCTCCCATCAGATGACTCGGACTGTGGACTCGCCACCTCAGCCTCCTCACTTGTCTCATCATCATCATCACCCAGAATGGGCTCTGAAGGGCCACTCTCGCCACGAATGCCTCTAGCTCTCCCTCAGCTACGTGCCGAGCCTGTCTCCCTCTCCTCTCTGTTGCTGGGGGAGGAACTGAAGGTCCTGTCGCTGCTCCTGCTGAGGCACTTGATGGGGCTGGCATCTCAAAAGGAATCTGAAAAGGGCAGTTTGTTAAGATTTGTTAGAGTTGTGGTGTATACTTGATGCAAAAGATAATGTGCAGTGAACAGTAAATGATTTCAGTGTATGTGTGCCGTAGGCAGTGTATGGGAACTGTGTATCTATGCAGTGTTTTAGTGCAATGTGCCAAATCAGTGTAGTGTTGAAGTGCTAATGTATCAGCAGAGAAACTGCGTGATATGAAGTGCAAAGTTGAAGAAATTACCGAAATCCTGCAGAGGCTGAGCAGATCTAGGCTCGTCTGTACCATCTCTGTCAAGGAAGCCACTAGCTCAAGGGCCTGCCCTGTGTACTCTATGGATGCCTGCAAGTGCATTGAAGGGATCAGTATTCTATAAAGCATAATTGAAATGAAGTAAATATGCAAAATGTAAAGTTTGGTGCATACCGGGGTCGAGCCTCGAACTTCAACAAGTGCATGACTAGCTGGTGCAGGCTCAATGGGGATCTGGCAAGTCTCCCCAGAACGTCTCTTATAAGTCACTAAGGTAGGCAGCTCTAGCCATCCCAACCCCTGTCTCTGCCTATCCCCAGAATCTCTTCTCCTATGAGACCTGGTCGCTATGGCTCCTCTGCCTCTTTCTCTCTCCTAGCTGGAGCTCTCGCTTCCTCACCACCGTGAACGCCGGTCAGAGGCCGCATCAAATGAGTCTGGATGAAGGTCGCGTAGTCGCCCTCTGCACGGAAGTACTTTGTCTCTAGCCCTACCATAAACTAGATCACCAGGTCAACAGACAGTCTATGCGTCTCCCTCATCGATACTGGAGGTGCCGCTGGTACGAACGAGACAGGAAATCCTAAAGTCTGGCATGTGAAACGCTCGCTCAAGAACCAAGCCCGGCAGATCGGGCCCTCAAGGAGAATATGGTACTGAGCAACGACCCTAGTTGTCTCATACGGGAATTTGAGTCCCGAGGGTATCACATCCTACGGCTACCACGTGATCTAAAATGAAAGAATGAACAGATGATTAGTTGCCATCAATTGATTAATGTGTGTATTAAGTTGATTGAAAGCGAGATGGCTTTGTTTTGGGTTACCTCGTGCGCCGCAACCATGTCAAAGTACTGTTGGAAGAACATGAAGTTCTCCCAGGTCCTACGACGGAGCTGGCCGTCATATGCCCAAGAGAACGGAATTGTCACTGGGGTCTCCTCAACAGGCTCAAGAGCAAAAGCTGGAAAGTACACATACACCCATAGCTGCAAGGGGAATGTGATCAATACAGTGTATAAACAGAATACAGAAAAGGCAGAAAGCAAAGTGCAGTACAATGCACGGAAAGTGCAAGTCTAGAGCAGAGATTAGACTTTGTGTGTGTAATGTGTAGTGTGCAGTGTGCGGTATGTGCAGTATACAGAAAATGCAAAGCAGAAAGCATGCAGTGCATAAGCAGATATAGAGAATGCGGAACAGAAAGTACATGTGTTGCACAAATGAAGAGCAGGAAATGCTAAGCAGGAATTGTAAAGTGAAAAGGAGGAACTAAACTATGTACCTCCCAGGCCCGCCAGTAGCCGCCAATCAAGGTCCCGCTCATCTGAGAAGTCGAGCTCATGTATCCATATAGAGTAGTGAGCTCGGCTCCGCCCCAGTTGTAGAACTGAACTCTCTAGAGTACCACCAATGCGCTCAAAAAGTACAAGCCTACGGTATTCCACTTGTTCGAAAACAAGGTCGTACCGAAGAGAAACATGAAGAAGCCCCGCACATACTGCTCTGTCTCCTCGACTATCTCGGGCTCCTCTCCTCTGAACTGCTCCTCGAACCAACTGTATCTGACTATGCCTGCCCAAAGTATCGGTGGGCGTGCCCTGAGCAATGTGGTCCATGCAGCCTCTCACTCCCCCATGTCAGGATCAAGAGGGATCGGATCACCTCCTACGCCTAAGCCAGTGATCATGGCGAAGTCGTAGGGAGTCATTGTTATCTCCCCCGTGGTGGAGAAGTGGAAGGAGTTGGTGGTATCCCACTACCTCTTCACGAGAGCCTCTAAGAGAGGGTGGCTCGCCACGACCCGTGTCAAGCTGGAACAAAACAAACCGACGCTGGTCCCGTCAATGATATCGCGAACCCTGGCTGGAAGCTCGTCGTACCAATCCCGGGCTGTCGTCGTGCCATAGCCTCTAAAAGAGCGGAATCCGTCCTGTAGTAATGCATGAGACGCAGTCAAATCAAGTACAGTTGAAAGTACAGTCGAGAGTACGGTTGAATGCACAGCAGTGATGTATGAAATACAGTCAGATCAAGGCATGTGATGCAATCAGATTAAAACAGTGCGAGAAATACAAATAGCTGAAAGTAGTACTGTGGAAAAGTGGAGTTTGTACCTCTACGGCTACAGCTGATAAGTGAGACGTGGGCTCTCTCAGTAAGAGGTCGTCTGGCACGTCCTCAGCAAAATCAGTGAAGGCCTTGATGCCTCCCGCAACGGGCACTACATGGGTCTTGGGGTGATACCTCGTCGGATCGAATGGGCGTATGCTCGACGGCAGTGGTTCAGGCTTAACCTCAGGTTCAGCTGCAAAGTCCACTGCAAGCTCTACAAGAGGAAGCGCAGGGAAGCCCTCGTCATGAGGGATATCGTTAGCCATTTGAAATAGCTGCAAAATGAGCAAAATGAAGAAAAATGAAGAAAATGGTAAAACTTTGCAAAAGTCAAACCCTAGGAGAGAGAAAAGTCAAAAAAAGTTAAAACTCGGGAAAAGTGTACTAACCTTGGGAAAAACTCGAGGGGAATGAGTCTTGAATGGTGGAAATGATGAGGGGAGCGTCGAAATCAAATTCTGATCGGTTCAAATTGAAGAGAACAAGAGGGTTTTCACGCAGAAAATGTTCTTAGGGCTTTGGGAAACACGTAGAACGCGCGGATCTAGAGAGAAGGAATGCCTAGAAAGTAAAAGAGGGGTATTTCGTGCAAGGGTTTGTAAGGAAATGAAGTGGTTTTGTGTGTACTTAAAGAGCCACGGGTCAAAAGACAGATTTGCCCAAGTTTGCCATCGATGGCCGGCAGTGGCACATCGATGGCCGGTACCTCTTTATTGATGGCTGGCAGTTTCCCCTGATGGCCGGCAAGGGGCCGGCGGCATCCCCTGGTGGCCGGCAGGTCTCCACCAGCTCCCCTTGCCTCTTTTACCTTGATATGTGTCCTTGGGTTCTAAGAAATGCAAGGTGTGCTCAAAGTTTGATTCAAAGTGCCTCCACGGAAGCCCGGAATCGCGTTCGCAGTACGCGAGGGTCATCACCCACCAACACAAACAAAGTGTATACTTTTAATATATTGTAACTCTGTGTATCTATCGCATTTAACCTCGTATGCCTTGGGCATTGTTGTTCTTTCCCCTAGTGCGCATGGCGGTTTAGACCTTCTTTGGTTAAGAGGATTTGGAACATGTTCCAATGCTTATACCACTCCTTTTTCTTTCGCATGCAACGCGTCGGAATGTTGTTTGAGACTTCGGGTATTCCCGATAGTCGCTTTTAGCCTTCCCTATGTGAGGCGCAGTGAAGATTGCATAATTTTCTTACATCCTTTCTGTATGAAATGTAGTTCGGTTTGTAGTTCTCACACGTGGCGTGTTAGCTTGCTTATGTCCGAGTTTGCTGTAGCATTTCTTTACATAACATTTGCATCTAGATGTTTCATTACAGCCCTCTTTGCATAATCATAAGTTATGCTCTTGCATCATGCATATCATTTGCATTTTGCCCCAGCCTGCGGGCGCATCTATGTTGTTATCTTGTTTGTATGTCTAAGTCTTCGGCCTTGTCAAAAATGGGTCGACTCTGGGCTTTGACATTCACTCTCGTCATTTTATGACTTCCGAGTTTTGTCAAAGAGGGGCAACTGTAGACACCCCATTTTTGACCGTCCTCAAGACTTGGACGTTCTTGCAGGTACATCTAGCGACAAGTTTGATTGCTCATCGAGTACTCGACTTCCACGACAGAATGCTCCAGGTTTGATCTTTCCAAACCCTATTTCGATTTTGTCTCATACTTGGACCATGTGTTGGTCCTTTTGGCATGTGGCTTTTGGAGCACTGCCGGCCATGGGCTTTGCCCTGCCGACCATCAATGAGGCACTGCCGGCCACCACTGATGGCCGGCCGGCCGCCATTGTTTCTGTAGATATTTTTGCAAATATTTTGACAGCTGTTTGCACAGGTAAGCCCATCTGCACCCACGTGGATGGCTGGATCTCTTCAAGGCTCTTTTGTATCTTCTATATATAGAGCTCATCTATATGCATGCAAGGGGTTAGAAAATTTTGGCTGAGATATTTCTTCCTCTCTCTCTCTCTCTCTCTAGAATACTCCCACTCTATATTTTGTGCTTGAAAGTGTGTTTTCTTCACATATTTGCACTAAAACACCTAGCCAAACACCTTCACCTTAGTATTGAGGATCTTGGAGGCCTTGTTTGAGCTCCTTGGAGTGGTTTTGGCTTGGTTTTGGCTCAGAAGCTTGCTGTTTTCTTGCTGTGCTTCAAAGGTAAGAGTTTCACCCTTTTAAGCTTTGTTCTAGTTCATTGCTTTGCCATCTTTGTATGCAACTTTGAAGCTGGTTTTAGTCTAAAAAAAGTTCTATTTTTAAGGCTTAAAAATGTTAGTTTGAGCCTTGTGTGGTTAGGGGGGTGGTTCTCCTCTTTTACTCTTTGGCTTGTAAAGCCTCTTGAGCCACCTTTCTAAAATTTTGTAACATCCTTTGTTTGGCCTTTCTACCACTGAAACTCAGAGGTATTTCAGTGGTAGAAAATTGGTTTTGAGACCCAAAATAGGAGGGGGTGATCCCCTCTCCTTGTATCTTGTTTGCTTGCATAGATGGCCTCATACTTGAGCATGTTTTTCAACCATCTCTTGGCTTGTTCTCAGCATGTTTTTGGCTTTATTTTAACATGTTATAGCTCTGATTTTGGCTGGTTAAGTCATTTGATGATTGTTTCTTACACTTGTAGTGTAATCTTGCTCACTAGCCTTGTATACTGGATGAGTTAGCTTACTATTCTAGCATGTGTTGGCTCCATTCCAGCAGGTTTTTGGCCTTGTTTTGACATGCTTAAACTATGTTTCAAGTGGTCTTGGTCACATATGCTTTGCTTTGTATAGCCATAGTATAGTTGGCCTTTACTAGCTTTGAGTTTTGAGGTCTCTACCATGCTTTGCTTGAGTTGTTTGCATGCCTTAGCCTCATTTCTCACATGATTTCAGTACATATAGCATAGTCACATTCTCACATATTCCACTCTTTCATAGCTTTTGTGAGTTGTGCCTTATGCCTTGTTTGTGAGTTAATACTTGAGCATGATTTTATTGCCTCATGGACTTCCATCTCAGCATGTTTTGGCCTTTATTTTGACGTTTTTGAGCTCTGTCTAGAGCTGGTTTGGCTATTTGAGTTCGATATTGCATGATTCTAGTGTAAAGTTCCTCACTAGTTTTAATGCTTAAGTGTCTAACATGTTGTACATGAGTTGTTTGCATGTTAGAGTCTTGTGTTTCATGTCATTTCAGCATTGAAATTCTGCCACCTCCCTCCCTTCTTCATCTTTTCATTTGTTTTGAGGATTGGTTAGTCTTGAGGATGTGTTTAATGCTTAGGATTGAGGCTTATGCTTAAATGGCTTTAACCCTCTTTTAAGGGTTCCTCATAGTCAAAGGCATGGTCTATCTTATGCCTTAAACCATTCTTTTGGTTGACCTCTTTCTCATTGGAGGACTTTCACATTTGGACAAATCAATTAAGGGATGGTTTGGTAACTTAAAATGTGTAAACAAGAGTTGAGCTAAGTAAAACATGCCAAGATAAACATGTGTTGTGTTGCATTGCATTATGTTCAATCAGACGTTATATTGAACACAAGGTGGATTGGTCCATTTCATACTCAAAGTGATGAAAATGAGCCATTCCCCTTTGTCTCCATTGCCTTTGATCACCCTTGATAAGGTAGTGGTTTTAGTGTTTTGTTTGTTGTGCATTCATTGAATTTGTACAAGTTGGATCCTTGGCCATCATGCGTTGAGATGCTTGATTGATGGTTTTGGATCCAATGGTGCCTCCCCTTTCATGTTTTGAGATGATAAGGAGTGGCACAGTACAAACATACCCTTGGGAGACCCTCCATTTTCTCTGTTTTGTGCTCTGTTGCAGTTTGGTGTCACAACACACCAGTGGCCGGCAGTTCTTCATTGTTGACCTGCACCCTTTCATTGTTGGCCGGCAGCAGCTTCTCATGGCCGGCAGGCCACTGGTGCACTCCTCAGCATTGTTTTGGTAAGTTTCAGCAGAAGTTCTGAGAGACACCCTGCAAACATAGCCTCTAAAGAGCAAACCGGAAGGAGTTTCGGGGCGGCAACCGAGAACATGCATTCTTAATTACTCAAGGCAGAGCTGGGGCAGCCTAGCTTACATATTTTACATGCTTAGTTGAATTTGTAATTTAATTAATTAATTTGTTAATTAGTTAAAGTGTTGTAATAATTAGTAAGTAGTTTACTATTTATTCAATTGGTTGTGTAATAATTAGTCTAATTAGTTTAATTAGATTAGTTAGCTTAGCTTAGATTAGCTTAGCTTATTCATTTGGACCCTCCTTCGCAAGGGCGCAATGTTGTAATAAGGGTACGTGTGTGTGTGTATGTACATGTCTTCTAACCCCACTTATTTCTCCCTTTTACTTAACTGCTTTCGATGGTTAGTTTTAGGGCATATTTTGATTAGCATACCTTATGCTTGCATGCGTGCATCCATTCATTTGTCTTGCATGCACCGGGCTTGGCGCATCATTCAAACTGCATTGTATTTCAATACACTTACTTGAATACGTGTTTCAAAGCATGTTATCAAGTGTTGCATTCATATGCCATCTTAGATAGCCGAGCCTACTTAGTTGCATTTTTGCATGCGTTCCATTAGACATCTTAACATAGCTACGATCATGCATGATTTCTAACTAGTTTTCTGTTTTTGGTTTGGAGTATACTGTAAGTGTTTACGCTTTAGCATACTTGCATGAGTGTGAGTGTTGCCATGTTTCGCATGCTTGCCATGAGGCTATTTGCTTAATTGGTAAACTGCATGAATGCCTGTGAATGAAGGCTTCGTTGCTTGAATTGGGACAATTCATCGATTGTGAGTTTTAAGCCCACTTTGCGAAGTGGCAAATCATGTTTTAAGCCCACTTGAGAGTGGCAAATCCGCGCTTTAGCCTACTGTAGACACCCCATTTTTGACCGCCCTTAAGACTTGGGCGCTACTGATGGTTTACTTGGTGATGAAAGGTGTGCAGTGCAAGGGTTCGATTTCTTCGGCAAGAAGAGAGTCAAATCTCAACTTCACACCCCTTTTTGGACCAAAACTATTTTGAATAGTTTTAGACCTTAAAACCCTCTCTTTCAAAATATTTTTGAAAATAGGTTCCTACGATGTTCCGACGCTCGCATTTTGTTAAATGTCGCGCTTTTCGGTAAACCGAGCAAGGACAAAGTGGAAATGAATGAAAGAGAGATGAAATCTTTGAAAAATCTTTCAAAACACCTTGTTTAGGGATTTGGAGTTTAAGAAAAGAGGAAAGGAGAGAAGAAAACTAGTTTGGGAGAAGTTCAACATGAATTCGGGAAGGATCGAAACTGAGCGGCTTCACCAAAACAGGCATAACTTTTTGCACAGTGGGAATGTTGATGCAAGGCTGCACCATTGGAAAACTTACTTCCGGGGCTTCAATTTGGACACAAGAATGACCTGAAAAGGAGTCCAGATGAAGGAGTTATACCCATTTGAAGTTGGACCTGGAAAGCAGAATTTTCCTGCCGACTAGAAAAATGGGCTGCCAACCAGAAAAGTATCCAGTCGACCCAAAAAGGTGGTCGGTCGACCAGAAAAGTGGTCTGCAAGTCCCAAACTCAGATTTTTTGAAGATCTTTTCCCTCCAACGGTCTTCCACAACCTCCAGCTGTTCTATAAACAGATATTTCGAACCAACTCTTGCTTTTTGCTATATATGAAGCTATATCTTATAGATGGCAAGGGTTGGCAATTGTGGGACTCTCTCTCTGTCTAAAATCCCTCTCTCTCTACAATATTTTGTGAGCAAAATCTGAGCCTCTCTCCCTAGAAGCTCCTATATCTTCTTGTTTTGAGCCTTAAGCTTAGAATCCTCTACACTTTTGCAAAAAGACCCTTAACCAAACTTGACCACCATTAGGCTGAGATTCTTTGGGACTTTGTTTGAGCTCCAAAATGTGATTTGAGCTTAGATTTGTGCCTGTTTTGCAGCTGTGCATCAAGGGTAAGAACTCTCTCCCTTTTAGCTTATTTTGCATGCTTGCTTGGCCATCTTTTCACACAACTTTGGGGCTGTTTTTGGGGTGGTGTTGAACTACAAAAACTTCTATTTTTTCCTCTGTTTTTCAGTCCTAATAGTGTTGGTTTGTTCCTTGTTTGGCTAGGGGGTTTTCCTCCCTTTTGCTCCTTGGCTTGTAAAGCCTCTTGAGCCATCTTTCACCACCTTTCAAACCAAATTTTTTTTTGGCCGTTAAACCACTGAATTCCAGAGGAATTTCAGTGGTGAAAAGGGGGTTTTGAGGTCCCAAATGGGTGGGGGTTGTCCCCCCTCCTCTTCTCTTGTTTACTTGTGTTGATGGCCCATCAAAATAGCATGTATTTCTATCTTCTTGAGGCTTTGTTTGAGCACTTTTTTGTGACTTTTTAGACCTTCCATGATTGTTTTGGGCTGTCTTGGTCACCTCTTGCATGCTTCTTATACTTGTAGTGTAAACCTACTTGTAGCCTTGCAAAGTAACATGTCTTTCTAGCATGTATTGGCTCCATTTCAACAGGTTTTTGGCCATCATTTGACATGTCATAACTCTGATTTGGGTTGGTTTGGTTGCCTCTTGCATGCTCCTTGCACTTGTAGTGCAAGTTTGGTTCACTAGCCTAGCATATATGTTGTTTTAGCCTTTTGATCTAGCATGTGTATGCTCTACTCCAGCACATTTTTGGCTTTGATTTAACATACTTGAGGTCTGATTTAATTGGTTTTGGTCATGCATGTTTGGTTTTGCGTAGCTATAGTGCATTTGGCTTTGCTAGCCTTGCACTATGGGACCCCTAGCATGTCATATTTGAGCCTTTTGCATGATATGGCATCATTCGGTAGGTAATTTCAGACCATAAACTTCTGCCATGCTCTCATGATTATCACTCTTTCATTGTGTTTAAGAGTTGTGCCCTTATGCCTTGTTTGTGAGCTAATTCGGGAGCCTATCTTTCTTGCCATCTTTGTTGCGAGTCTAGCATGTTTTTGCTACCATTTTGACCTGCCTTAGGTCTTTTTTGAGTGCTTTAGGTCATTTGAGCATTGCTCGGTATGGTTGTAGTGTAAAGCCCCTGACTAGTTTTGTATTTCAAGTCTCTTGGCATGCTTTATTTGAGCTATTTGCATGATATGACATCACTTGGCATGTAATTTCAAAACATGTTTCATTGTCATACACTCACATGTGTCACTCTTTCAATACTTTTGGAGGGTTGTGCTCTTATGCTTAGTTGATAGGCCATTGCATGAACATCACCATCTTGCCTTTCATGTCATCATCTCATGGCATTCTGGCCACTGTTTTGGCATGATTTAGGTCTGTCCATATTCGGTTTAAGTCCATTGAGCATTGTTTTGCATGCCTCTTGTGAGATGCTCTTTCCTAGTTTTAATGCCTTAAGCTTCTAAACTTGCCATGCATGCATTGTTTGCATGATAGAATATTGTGTATGCCATTCTCGCATTGGTAGAATAGCATGTTGTTTGCATGTTGTCGTATTGCATTTTGTTTGCATGGTGTTGCATTGTGTTGTGTTTGCATTTTGTTTGCATGTTGTTGCATTGCATTGTGTTTGCATGCCATTAGCATTGATAGGTTGATCATGCTCATGTTGTGTTGCATTGTGTTTGGATAGAGTGTTAATCTAAACACGAGAAACGAGGGACGTTTCATACTTGAAGTGATGAAACGTGCCTCATTTCTCGGTTGCTGACCCTCTTGATCAAGCATGATAGAGGTTAAGGCCCTTATGTGTTATTTGTGCATTCATTGACATTGAATTGTGCAAACTTGGCTTCTTGACCATCGTGCATCGCGATGGTTGGTTGGTGGCCCGAGAGTCGAGAACCTCACTCCCTTGAGCTTAAGAAATGATAGGGAGAGTGGTTGTGCACACATACCTTGCAAATACACTGTTGTGCCCTTTCTTGTTCTCTGTTGCAGCAAAATGGAGCTTGGTGCATTTTTTGGTCGGCAGACCAGCAAAAGTGGCTGGCCGACCACCTTTTCTGGTCTACAGCATGTGTAAGTGGTCTACAGGCGGTCTACAACACCATTAAGTGGTCGGCAGCCTTCCTGGAAGTCTCCATGTTAGAGTAGTAGCTACCTGGAGGTTTGTGCAGTGTTCTAAGATCAAATGCAAACAAAGGCAAGTTGGGGCATAGCGATGGATTTCCGAACTAGGCAACCGAGCATGCATGCACCCCTCGCCCCGAGGACCTCTTTTTATTGCTTTACTTAGCTGCTTTGCTTAGCTAGCTAATGCTTTGGTTTTGTACTTAAGTAGTTAATTCATTTGTTTTGTAATAATTAGTTAACTAGGATTAGTTAATTAGTTTCGTTTTTGTAATAATTAGTTTAATTAGCTTAGATTAGCTAGTTAGCTTATTATTCAGACCCTCCATCGAGAGGGCAAATTTTTGTAATAAGTGTATGTGTGTGTGATGCGTGTTTTCCAACCCCCATGTCTTTCTCCCTTTTACTTAACTACTTTCAATGGTTAGTTTAGGGCATATTTTGATTAGCATACCTTATGCTTCGCATGCGTGCATTCATTCATCTGTCTTGCATGCACCGGGCTCGGCGCATCATACTAACTGCATTGTATTTCAATACCAATTTGAATACATGTTACCTAGTTGCATTCACATGACATCTTAGAATAGCCGAGCCTATCTTAGCTACATTTTTGCATGTGTTGCATTAGGCATTGTTAACATAGCTAGGATCATGCATGATTACTAACTAGCTTCTGTTTTGGCTCGGAGTACTAGATAAGCTTTTACGCTTTAGCATACTGCATGAGATGTGTATGTTGCCATGTTAGCATGCTTGCCATGAGGCTAACTGCTGTATGAATGCCTGTGGATGAAGGTTGATTGCTTGAATTGGAACAATTCATCAAATGCGACTTTTAAGCCCACTTGAAGTGGCAAAGTCATGTTTTCCTAAGCCCACTTGAGGGTGGCAAATCCACGTCTTAGCCTACTTGCGAGTAGCAACTTCAAACCTTTTTTCAAACAAACGAACATGAGATGTTTTATTTCAACTCGGGCGATTTAGTCTATACTTGTATGCTATGCGCATCACATAGTAATTTTAGATTAATAACTGGAATAAGAACACATGTGTTTTCAAAAACAACATATCATGTTAGCAAAGGCCGATCTTTGATCGAGAGAGCGGGGGTGCTCATTTCAGGACCTTCCTCTCCGTATCCAAGCTCCCGAGCCGAGGCAACTTTGGTGATGACGGACACGTGGCCTTAGGCACGAGTCAGGATTTCCTAAATTTCCCAAACAAAATATTTAGGATGGCAACTCTGAAATCTGGCAAAGCAGTCCATGTTTGGCGCTTTTTGATTAAAATCGATTTTCCAAAACGATTTGCCGGATTTGGACTCTTTGGTGATTTATCAGTCTTACATTGCACTTTGTGAGATTAGATTTAGAACTGTGACAAGAGTCCGAACTGTAGTAGGCTAGAACTACAATTCGCGCCCTCGCGCGCGGAGCGGAGTTCGGGCGGTCTACACCTACTTGCGAGTAGCATTTTCAAACCATTTTCGAAAAAAAACATGAATCGTTTTGTTTCAATTCTCATGATTGAGTCTATACTTGTATGCTGTGCGCATCACATAGTAAGTTAGCTAATAACCGGAATAAGAACACATGTGTTTATGAAACAACATATCATGTTAGTAGAGGCCGATCTTTGATCGGGCGAGCAGGGGTGCTCCTTTCAGGGCCTTCCCCCCTCGTACCCAAGTTCCCAAGCTGAGGCAACTTTGGTGATGACGGACACATAGCCTTTGGCACGAGTCAGGATTTCCTAAATTTCCCAAAAATAAAATATTTAGGTGGCGACTCTGTAATCTGGAAAAGCAGTCCAGTTTGGCATTATTTGATTTAAAATCTGATTCTCCAAAATAATTTGCCGAATTGGACTCTTTGGTGATTTATCAGTCTTGCATTGTACTTTATGAAATTAGATTCAGAATCGTGACAGGAGTCCGAACTGTAGTAAGACCAATTCGCGCCTCTCTGAAAGTCGGGGCGCGCGAAGAAAGTCGGGCGCTACACATAGTTAGTTTAAATACTTCTTTAGAATACATACTTAGACCGCATGCTATCAAATCAATCATATACCATATTAGTAGCCGAGCCTAGTAATTGCATATTGCATGTGTTGCATTAGCATAATTGCATAGTTAGGATCATGCACCTTTCTAATTTTTTTTTCTTTTTGGCTTGGAGTACTAGGTGAGCCTTTACTCGCTTTAGCATATCGCATATGTGTGATTGTTGCCATATTTGGCATGCTTTCCATGAGGCTAATTGCTTAAGTGATATAAACTGCCTGAACGCCTGTAGATGAAGGCTAAATTGCTTGAATTGGAATAATTTGAGTAATGTTCATATGCGATCACTTTTTTCAAGTGATACATATTTTGAAATAATTTCAAAACAAAACATGAAATCGAATGTTCAAATTCTGGCAAGTTAGTCTATACTTGTGTGTATATGCATCACATAGTAATGTTAGCCTAATAAATTGGAATAAGAGCATATAACGTGGATAAGATTCATATCATGATTCGTAAAGGCCAATCTTTGATTGGGAGAGCGGGGGTGCTCAATTCATGACCTTCTCCTCTTGTACCTAAGTTCCCGAGCCGTGACAATCTTGGTGATGACAGACATGTGGCCTTTGACACGAGTCATAGGTTTCCTAAATTTCCCAAAATATTTAGGTGGCGACTCTATATCTGGCATTTTTTATTCAAATCGATTTTGCAAAAGATTTGTCGGATAGGACTCTTTGGTGTTTATTCATTTCACATTACACTTGTGGAATCAGATTAAGAACCGCGAGAGTCTGATACTGTAGGGCCTTATTGGTCTTCCGAGAGGGGGCGCGAAAAAAGTCGAGCTACAGTTCTAGCTACTCCGTTAGGGAAATTAGAGAACTTGACTCGAACTTCATGATATGAAATTTATCTAAACTTATATGTTTCTTTGCATTGCATTTGCATTGGTGCGTTTAAGTCACTGTGTTTGCCACCTACTATTCCTAGACGGTTTGTCGGAGGCTTGCCTAAAAACTTGCCAAAAGGCTGACCGATCACTGGCTCTACCATGATGGGAACACAACCCTTGGATCTATACTACCGCTGTACGTTTGATCCTCCTTTCACTTCTCGGTGTTAGGTGCGAAAGCTATATTAGGTAGTCTTGCTGAGGTACCCTTTTGACCATTTGACCTAGTTGCATATCGAAAAGGCATAGAGACTATTTCAAACTAGGACAGGATGCTTAGCCGAATGAAGGATTGTGTGAAACTGCTTTGTTTGAATAGTGAATCCTAGTTCCAGACGAAACTAGGGCAGGGTAACCTTACCCCCTCATAGGGGTGTTTTTTGGATCTCATTTAACTAGTATGTGCTTTACAGTGAAACTGTACAGGAATGTGTGTATCAGTTGAAAGTTTGGTATCCATTTTGGGGACAGAATTCAGTGTTGAGTGCAGTCATACAGCTTTGATTACATTTGTGTTGGTAACATCATTAGCTAAGGTGTTGTGCGGTTTCTGATTACTGCTTTCTTTTTGTTTTATTTCTTTTTGCTAGGTAGTTTAACACCATAGTTTCGAAAAGTTCGGATATCCCTCAAGTGCTCTGGACTTGAGTCAGAAGGTTTTGCAAAGCCGGAGATCTTGTTAGGGGATAGCCCGTGTTTACTTCACTTCTACCGGTTTCGAAACGGAAGAGAGTCAAACAGAGTTCACGGTCCAATTTTTACAACAGTCATCCTTCAATTCACCTGCATCAAGTCAGGCTCATGGACAATCTTCTGCATCTAGTCCAGCACGAGAGCACTCACCTATTCTGATGGCATAGTATCCCCCAGTTCGTATGGAGGAATTGATCCATCACCTTTAGCAAACAGTTGAACCCTGCAGCAAGACGCTGCTCATCAGGGCCGATGTCACAGCCTGTCAGGCTGAGGTAATAAATAGGTTACAACAATAACAACTGTAGCCGACAGCGGCTTTTGCGTCTCATGCACCTCCTACAGGTATCCCAGCACCTAGAGCCACTACCCATACGGCTAATGCCCATGCTAAGAATCAGGGCAATCTGGCTGAGTCGATCCCACCACAAGCCTCCAAAGCACCTGTGTATCAAACTATGGCTCCATTTGAATTTGAGGTTGACCTAATTGTGCTTAGGGTCAACAAGCTGGAGAAGCTATTCAAGAGAGCACAAGATGTTAACTCTATCCCCGATATAGAATATGGGTATACCGACTCTGCTGTGACATTGACAGATCGGTTCAAAATGCCACACATTGATAGATTCGATGGCTCTAGAGACCCCATGGTTCATCTATGGCTATTTTCAGACATCTTGCAGCCGATGGGCCTTACCAGATTGTAAAAACTATCTCTCTTTGGCCGGACCATGTCAGGAATAGCAGCCATATGGTATGCGAAGTTGGAGGATTCTGTGAAGCAGAATTGGGAGGAAATGGCTGAGGCCTTTATTGCTCAATACTCGTATAACACACAGATCGAAGTCACAATTTGTGATCTCGAGGCAACATGCCAGGAACTAAATGAGGACTTGTCAAAATTTGTGACGAGGTGGAGGGTTAAAGCTTCAATGATCACTATAGGGCCTTCCGAGAAAGATCATATAAGGATGGTAGTCCGCACTCTGCACGGGAAGTTGTTGCAGAAAATGATCGTCCTACCTCTGTTCACATTCACCGAGCTCCATAAGATGGGGGTTCAGATTGAAGACGCCATGAAACAAGGGCTGATTACTGACGAGAAAGAGCAGGCAAATAGGCCTTTTGTGCGCAGTTCCAATGCTACCACCAGTGATAAAACGGCTGTGTGGCCGTCAAATGTGAGCATTGTTGCCACTACAACCAAGACCACCAATCTCTTTGCCAATATAGCTTCACAAGCTTCAACCAACTTTGCCCGATCCCAGAGGACCTTTACCCAACTCTACATGACCCTATCTCAAGCCATGAAGGTGTTGGTCAAAAAAGGGCACCTTAAACCATTAGAGCCTCGCCCATTACTTGATCCTCTTCCACCCGAAACACAACCCAGCAAAGTACTGCGCATTTCACCAGCATGGTCACGATACTGACCAATGGTTCAGACTGCGTCATGAGATTCAAGATCTCATTGACAATAAGGTGATCGCACTGTTCCAGAAACCAAATGTAACTACAAACCCTCTCCCAGCCCATAATCAAGCCTGTGGTGGTGACAGTTGCAGTAAAAGGGAGACTGGTCTTAGAGGAAAGTACGAGTCCGTTGCCTGAGTGCTCTAAGGACTTGCCTAAGGAGGTGTATAATCCAAGCTGCTACATTGTGCCGATTGATCAAGTCAAGCTGGAATTAGTGTTGCCAACTGTAGTGGAGGTTAATGTGGTTAGGGATGATGGCCCGAGTCTAGGGTTAGATGATTTGGCAGAACTCGAGGAGGATCTAGACAACCTGTAGTTATTTAACAAACAAGATCGAGGGGATGTGCAAATTGGCTGGTTCGATTTGAATAGATTAACTGACGATTGAGTGATGAACCGGACAGGGAGGAAGGAATTGAAATGAAATCGGAGGAAAAGGGAGCATGAATTGTTGTAGTGGCCGGAAGGGCCGATGAAAAGGGAAAACTACTGGAGAATGCTAGCGTGGAAAATTCAGCTCAAGAATTGGTCATTGTGAGCACTGCGGACACAGAACAGAAAGCTGCGCTAAAACAGTTTACACAAGAGAGGGTTGAAGACAACCAGGAAGCAGTACTAGCCCAACACCCTCCAGGGGATACTTGTGATGTAAAAGTGATTCGAATGGAGCCGGACAACTGTTTGTCGGCTGCCGGAGGTGTATGGTGGAAGGATGACAATCTACATCTGACTCACACCGACGAAGATTGGGGTGAGTGCCTTCCAGAGAACAAGTGGTACGCAGAAGAGATAGATCACATGATAAGAAGCGGGTGGTATTTTAAGCCACCGCACTTAGATCAAGTTGAGGCATCTGGGAAAGACAAAGAGACTGAAAAACAGAAAGACAAGCAGCTGGAAGAAGAGGCAGTATTGAACCAGCTTAAGAAAATCCAAGCTGATATCTCAATTTGGGTCTTCTCATGGCCTCCCGTGAGCATCAACAGGCAGTACTATCAGCAATGGACAAAGCTAAATTGTCCATTGATACTACCCCTAAATAGCTTATAGGATTGGTTTTTTCAGGCAACGTTAGGCCAACCCTAACCTTTTCTGACAAAACTACCACCGAAAGGCTCTGCTCACAACAAACCCTTGTACATATCTGTTGAGTGTAGGGGAAAATGGGTACCGGTGGTATTGATGGACACTGGTTCGGCTATCAACGTCTGTCTTTCCCTTACAGCTTATGCTATCGGCCTTAGACCGACAGACTTTGTGCCCACAACCCAAGTAATTCGGGCATATGATAATACAAGTAGAGAGGTTATGGACACGGTGCAAATCAGAGTCCAGGTGAGCCTAGCTCAATAAGATGTCGAGTTCCATGGATGTTCCGGCCACTTTCAACTTATTGCTAGGAAGGCCCTGGTTGCATCTTGTGAAAGCTATCTCCTCTACCCTCTACAAAATGTCAAAGTACCCTTATGGGAAAGGAGTGACAATCGTCTTCGAGAATTCATCAATCCATCCCCCACCAGAGGTAACTACACCAGTGCTGGAAATCACTCATGGCGAAGACTTTTATTACATCTTAAAACTTGAAAAGAAAGATCAAAGCAATAAACTAGGGACACAGGTGAGTCAGGTGCTCTTGCGTCCTCTGCTCGGGCTTGTGAAAGCTTCTGAAGCCAAAGTGGGCTCGGTTTGTGTCTCATCCTCAAGCCAAGCCAAACACTCGCCAGAAAGGGCACAACTGAAACTAGAGGCAGGGGCCGGAAGCTCTCTCATCTTCCAAGTAATGAGGTAGCCAGCCAAATATGAACCACGGATGGGGAATGAAATCGGGTACTCTATCCCCTCCTCTGGGTAGGTCTGATCATGCCCAAACTAACGTCTGAACCGGAAGGCGAAATAGAACACGCAGTGCGTAAGGATGATCAATTGTATGCCAGGTTGCCGAGCCAAGCTATAACTCATCTCAGTCAGATTAAGCTAGGGGCAACGCCAAGCTATGTCAACAGTAGACCTGTTGCACATCTAATTGCCCCACCATCCCTCGTTGGGGAAATCCATTAGTTGGTGGCAGAAGAAATAACCTCAAGCTAAGTACCCAGGGCAAGAGTCCACTACCTTCAGCTTATCCATAAGCCACACTTGGGAAGGGATGAAAGAAAAGAGAGATTAAATAATAGAGCAATGTATATTGAGTGAAAAGTGAGAAAAGGGCTTTGAGAGAAAAATAGAGCATGAATGTCGAGTGATCTGAGAAACACATGGGAAAAAATACCTGAAGAAGTAGTGGACTCCCCGCAAATCTGGTAGTCTTTCACCGATGAAAGACGTCTAAGCCCATCAAAGTCTCGGTCAATGCCAAACTAATACACCTCTTGCCTTCTTTCAAACCTTGGGCCACTTCGAGCAACTGGATGCTAGATCCGCTGAAACTAGGGGCAAGAAGAAAGTATGCAAGCATCTATAAGCAGAGGGCATGTTGCCGAAAACCTCGCCAAAGAAGGGCGCTTTTGTCACCGATATTGGAGAATCGATGAATCAAGCTACGAATGTCTAGCTCTCCGTTGTGGGCCAAAGATCGAGCCTTATATAGAGTGATCCCACACATTCGCCCCAAAGCTTAGGCATGGCCAAAATGGGGCTGAGGTATGATTTCCTAATTGTGCTGAGATTCCATTAGTGCCTGAAATTCTTCAATTGTCGGGCATATTTCTTATCCCCCGAAACGAAAGACGTGTGTAATTGGGTCCCAGCATCGGGCCGCAGCATGGAGGAACATAAAACAAAGTGGAGTACGGTTCAACGGAAAAAGTGCATTTATACCAAAACCTCATAAATTTACCTTTTCCGTGCCGTCTAAAGTCACTATCCAATCCGAGAGCTTTTCGGTAAAAAAATGGCTCCATTTGTGGAAGAAATTGCAGCTGAAATAAAGTTCTGGAGAAGAAAGTACAAAGCTGAACCTTTTGTAGAAGATAAGGCTGAATGGGAGCTAGTTGTCAACAATCTGGAGGTTCCTCACACTGGTGGCCGACAGGCTACTTTGGTGGCGGCAAGCCAACTCTCTGACTGGTAACCTCCATCTCTGGCTGGCAGCCTTCTTTTCTGGCCTGCTATCCCCCTGTATGCTGGGCAATGCTGGAAGCTTGTGTTTTGTCTGGATCATTGTGTTTTGAGGTCTTGTTTTGAGTCTTTTTGGTTTTAGCAAGTTTGTTATTTGTATTTGAGTTATTTTTGCTTTGTTTATTGAGTTGTATTTTGTATTTTGGTTGTTGGTCGGCCCATTACCCGATTAAGAACGTCGTGCCAATACAAGTGTTCAGATTTCATTTGCAAATTCGATTCCATGTCCATTTCATGCAAATATGGTGCTCATGATGTAAAAATGACAACACTTTTCATAAAAACTATGAGGTTTTATTCTAATCATGGTTTCTACAAAAGAAGAGTACAAGTTTCAAACCAAAATAAAACCTATCTGAAGCTATACATGTGTTAATGCTACTAAACAAAAAGAAACTAAGCACAAAAAAAAAAAAAAAAGAGTACAAAAATCAGCGCCAGTCGCCTTAGGGCCGAGAGGCCCTCCTCGTCCTCTTCCTCAGAGGAGAGGACTCGGGGCCACTATCTCCATCAGCACCGCTGTCAGAATTAGACTCTAAACCAGAGCCGATATCATCTCCGCTCGCTGTCCCAGAGTCCTTGTCGGTATCATCTCTGCTCGCTGCCTCAGAGCCAGCCCTAGCGTCGCCTCTGCTCTCAGCCCCCAAGCCAGTGTCATCGTCTCCGCTCTCGGACGACTCAGAATACAGACTCGCTGCCTCCTCAGAGTCACTGGTCTCAGCATCATCATCAGTCAAGATAGGCTCTTAAGGACTGCTATGGCCTCGGACACCCCTATCTCTGCCTCGACTGCGTTTCGCATCTTGGCCACGAGTTGGGGCCTGTCTCTCTCTCCTCCATGCTGATGGAAGAGGTGCTTCCAGTGAAGGTGATGCTACTGCCGCTAGTGCCATCAGTGCAGATGGAATCTGAAAAGACAGTTGTCAACATATCAGCTACAGTGTGTGTATCAAATACAAGTGGTATGCAGAAATCAGGTACGGTATGAGTATAGTGTGTGGATGCAATGTGTGAGTGCAGTGTATTAGATGCAGTGTATCAGTGTAGTTTGGGAAAGACTACAGTTGAAATGCCGGTGTATCAATGAAAATATGATAGCATGAAACGCAAATTGAAGGAAATTACCGGGATACCGTGGAGACCAAGCAGCATTTCCCTCCTCTGCACTATGCCCATCAGAGAAGCCACCAGCTAGAGATAGCTCCCTGTATACACTATAGATGCCTGCAAATGCATTCGGATGATTAATGTATGCGATGAACATATTTGAAATGAAATGTGAGATGTAAATGGTAAAGTATGGTCCATACTTGGGATGAGCCTCGAACTCTGACAGGCTCATGTCCAGCCTCTATCGACTCAATCGGGATCTGATAAGCAGTCCCAATAGACCTCCACCATGTAAGCATAGTGGGAACCTCTGGCCAGCGGATAATCTGCTCCATGGAGAGAGCCCCTCTAGCATGGGCCCTAATCACCCAAGTCGCTATGCCTGTTGCAAGAACCCCTGCCCCCTCGCCTCCGAGAGCGCCTTTCAAAGGAGGCATAAGGTGGGTCTGAATAAAGGTCGCGTAGTCGCCCACATCTCAGAAGTAATCAGCATCCAAGCCTACTATGAACTGCGCGACTATGTCAACAAATAGGTTGTCCGTTGACATCATAGACTCCGGAGGTGGCATTGAAATGACCGGATCCGGCAAGCCCACAGTCTAGCGAACGAATCTCTCGCTCAAGAACCAGGCCCGGCAGACTGGGCCCTTTAGCAGAATCCGGAAGCGTGATGTGCCCCATGCTCCGGCGTATTGATCCCACACCCCGACCGGTACATGGCCTAAGGCTGCCACGTGATCTACAAACAGAGAATGTGCAGATTGTTAGTTATTGTCAGTTGCTAAAAGTGCGAATCAGAATAGTTTTAAAGCAAAAATGACTGTGTTTTGGATTACCTCGTGGATGGCCACAGTGTCAAAATAGTGGCGAAAGAAGGCAAAGGATTTGCGACTCCAGCGCTGACATCGGCTATCATATCGCTTCGGGTAAAGAACCATCGGGAGGAGCTCCTTCATGGGCTCTGGGGCAAGAGCTGGAAAATATGCATAAACCCACAGCTACAAGGAAAATGCAGTGATATGTGAGCAACACAGCATGAACAAATATAGAAAGTGCAAAGCAAAAAACATACATCATGAACAGTTATAGAAAGTGCAAAGCAGAAAACACAAGGCATGAACAGATGCAAAAAGTGCAAAGCAGAAAGCACAGGTGTTGAATAGATATAAAGTAGAAAATGTGAAGCAGAAAACGTAAAGTGCAAAGAGGAAACTAAAATGCATACCTCCCAGGCTCGCCAGTAGCCTCTGATCTGCTCTCTCCTTAGGTGGGAAGTATAGCTCATATAGTCATACAGGGTGGCGAGGCCAACTCCGCCCCAGTCATATAAGCATACCCGAAGAAAGGTCACCAGGGCACTCAGCAGATATAAGCCCACGGTGTTCCACTTATTTGAAAACAAGGTGGTACCGAGGACAAACATCAGAACTGCTCAGCAAACCAGCTGTACCTTACCATAGTTGGCCGGTACAGAGGTGGGCGCGCTTCCAACAGCTCAATCCACGCAGCCTCCTACTCTTCTATGTCGGTGTCAAAGGGGATCAGATCACCCCCTACTCCTAAGCCTGTGATTATGGCAAAGTCGTAGGGAGTCATCGGCATCTCCCTGGTAGTAGAGAAGTGGAAGGAGTTAGTGGTGTCTTACTACCTCTCCACAAGCGCTCCTAGAAGAGGACGGCTCGTAATGACTCGTGTCAAGCCAGAGCAGAAAAGGCCGAAACTGGTCTTGTCGATAATGTCGCGGACCCCAGCAGGAAGCTCGTCATACCAATCCCTCGTTGTCGTAGCTCCGTACCCCCTGTAGCCATGAGACTCTCCCTGTGGCAAAGAACAAATGAATCAGATGAAAGGTAATGATGAAAGTACAGTCAGATGAAAGGCAATGCAAGAAATGTAGTTAAAGGAAAGGCAGGAATGCATGAAAACATAATTCATACCTCAGTGGTGCTGGATGAAAGGTGTAAGGCCGACTCCCTCAGCAGGAGGTCCTCTAGTACACCGCGAGCGAAGTCACTGAAACGCCTAATGCCTCCGGGCAGTAAGATGTGCGTGCGAGGATGATATCTCGCCGGATCAAAAGGCCACACTCTCAATGTTAACGGCTCTGGCTCAACCTTGGGCTCAAACTCCGCCTCGATGTCAACCTTAATACCCTAAACCGCCTCGCCAGCCTCAGCAACTACTGGCTCTTATATCTCGGCAATGGATGGGAATGTAGGCGGAACCTCTGGAGGAGCTCCGTCGTGTGGAATATCATCTATCATCTGGAAAATGGATGAAAAGTAGGTGAAAAGTGAAGAAAAATGGAGAAAAGAGAGTAAACTTGAAAAAAGTCAACCCTAGGAGAGAGAAAATGGAAGAAAAAGTCAAAGCCCAGGAAAGTTCACGAAACCCGAGAGAAACATGAGGAGAACAAGCCTAAAGTGATGAAATCAGAGAAAAAGTGACGAAATCAAAATCTAATCAGTTCAAAATGAAGAGAACTAAGAGGGTTTTGCAAAAAAAAAAGTGTGCGTGGGGCATTGGAAAACGCATATAAAGCACAGACCTAGAGAGAGAAAGTGTCTAGAGAGGGGGAGAGCAATTTCGGACCTAGGGTTGTGTGGAAATGAAGTGTTGTGATGTATATTTAAAGACCCGTGGGTGAAAAGTCAAAAATGTCCCAAATCTGCCATCGGTGGCCGGCAGGTGGTCGACAGGCCACATTGCTAGTTGGCAGGTTGTTTTGATGGCCGGCAGGTGGCCGACGCTCTCCCTTTGTGGCCAGCGAGAGACCGATGGCCTTCCTCTAAGTCCTAATGTTGTTTTGTGTCTTTGTTTCCCAAGAAGTGTAGGGAAGGTTTACTGTTGGGTCCAGATTGTTTCTAAGGAAGCTCAAAACTGTGTTTTGGGGCACAGTGTTCCTCACTGGCCAACACGAACGAGGTGTATCCTTTGTGAACATGTTGCAACATCTTCAAGAGGTAAATCGAAGGTCGTCACCAAATATTGGTTTTAGTTGTTTTGTTGAATTACATATTTATGCTCTTCTGTCACATAGAATGTGCATTTCACATATATGTATGTTGCATGCGTATCTTGTATCATTTATGATTTGGATGTAGAACACGTTATCAATTTTGCATAGAATATGCTCTTATTTCATGCATAGAACATGCTCTTGCATAGAATATGCCTTCAATTAATGTTATGCGTCGGTTGACCATCTTACATAGAATATACGTTATCACTCTATCGTAAACGTTCACTTCGTGCATCTATCACACACCTCTCTGTTTTATCTTGAGACATGTGAAATGCGAGCCTAAGCGGTTCTCTTGTATCTCAGGACGCGTAAAGTGCGGCCCTGGGCGTGTTTTTATCTCGGGACGCGTGAAGTGTGAGCTCGAGCATTTTTTCTCCTCTCTCACAATTTTAGTGTGATTAGAGTATCTCAAGACGCATGACGCGCGGCCCTAGGTGTGTTTTATCTCGGGACGCGTGAAGCGTGAGCCAGAGCAGTTTTTCTCCTCTTCTCACGATTTCAGTGTGATTAGAGTATGTTAGGACGCGTAACATGCGGCCCTGGACATGTTTTATCTCAGGACGCGTGAAGCGCGAGCCTGGGCAGTTTTTCTCCTTTTCTCACGATTTCAGCATGATTAGAGTATCTTAGGATGCATGACGCACAGCTCTGGGCGTGTTTTATCTCAGGATGTGTAAAATGCGAGCCCGAGCAGTTTTTCTCCTCTTCTCATGATTTCAGCATGATTAGAGTATCTCAGGACACGTGACGCGCAGGTTTGGGCATGTTTTATCTCGAGACGCGTGAAGCACGATCCCGAGCAATTTTTCTTGCTTCTCCGGACGCGTGAAGCGCGAGCCTGAGCAGGTTCCCTTGTTTCTCGAGATGTGTAAAGCGCAAGCCCGAGCAATTTCTCTTATTTCTTAGGATGTGTGAAACATGACACCGAGCGATTTTTGTTCCTCTGGTTCTTGGGACGTGTGAAATGTGACCTCGATTGGTTTTCGTTTTTCAGTTTCTCAAGATCTGTGAGGCATAACCTTGGGCGGTGTTTTCTTTCCTCGTCTCTTGTTTTGGGGTGGTTAGATTTTGTTTTATATCTTTTCACATGGAAACTGTGTTGGTTTTAAGCTTGAAGTTGTTCATTCATATCTCGTTATCTTGCTTATTACATCTGTTATTGCTTATTGCATCATCTACCATGATCATGAGTTTTCAAAATTGTTGGCTTCACGAAGCGTGTAAGTCCAGCTTTCAAAGTTGCATTGTGCATGTCATTTGTATTTCGCCCCAAAACTGCGCTGGTTTAATTCCTTGCAAAGGGATACGTAAGCAGCTTTCGGGCACAACCATTTTTGTCTGTCTTGATTGTTTGTCCAAGTCTTACGGCTTTGTCAAAATGGGTCGTCCTCAGGCTTTGACATTCACTCACGTCATTTCATGACTCCGAGTTCTGTCAAAGAGGGGCAACTGTAGACACCCCATTTTTGACGGCCCTTACGACTTGGACGTCATCGCTTGCACACCCAATGACGAGTCTATATGCTTGTCAAGTACTCGAAGTCCTTAGCGGAATGCCACAGCTATGAGCCTTTTCAAACTTTACACACCTCTTGCCTCATTTTTGGACAAAACCTAGAGATCTTCAAGTCTGCAACCTCTGGTGGCCGGTCGGCCATCTCTTTGGGCTGCCGACCATCACTCTTGGTTGCCGGCCACCAGTAATGGCCTGCCGGCCACTAGTGATGGTCGGTCGGCTACCAATTTCTTTTGCAGATATTTTGTGACAGTTGTGCCAGCTGTTTGCACAGATGCTTGCATCTGCTCCCACGTGTATAGTTGGATGTTTATGAGGAAAATTCATGTTTTCTATATATAGATGATCCTCCTCTCATATTTGGAGGTTAGAAAAATTTTGGAGCAAAATTTTTCCTCTCACTCTACAATTCTCTCTCTCTTACAAATTTCTTAACCTTTCTTGCATATCTTTCACCTTTGCCTAGACACTCTTAACCAAACCTCTCCATCTTTGAGTTGAGGTACCTTTGAGCCTTGTTTGAGCTCTTGCAGGTGTGTTTGCCTTGGTCTATTACTTGAAATTGATTATTCTCTTCAAGAGGTATAAAACGTTACCCCTTTACTTACTTTAATCACTCTTTTTCTTGCTATTTTCCAACTGTTTTTTGGGCTGCAAAAACTCTGTATTTTTTGGCTGAAACTTGAGTTTTAAGGCCAATAAAGGTTGAGAGGTGGTTCACTCTTCTCTACACCTTGCTCTTAAGGCCTTCACTCTTGTGTTTCCCACCTTTGAACTATCTTTTTTTTAGCTTTTAAACACTGATTTTCAGAGTTGTTTCAGTGGCTAAAACCATGTTTTGAAGTTCAAAATTGGAGGGGTTAGCCTCCCCTCCTTGTGTTTTGCTTACTAGTCTAGCATGCTTCATGTTTTAGCCTATTAATCTAGCTATTTTTGTATTAATTCCAGCATGTCTTAGGACTATTTTTAAACTATTTTAGGACTATTTGTAAGCGTTTGTTGTACTTGAGCTTTATTTTGCATGCTCGTAGTGTAATTGTCCTCATAAGTTTGGTGTTTTAGGCATTAGACACCATCTTATTTGAGTTGATTGTATTTATTTATGACTTTCCATACTTGTGATCACTCTTAATCACCTCTGCAACCTCCTTCCTTTCTTGGTTTTTGTTTTTCTTTGAAAGTGGTTTCAAACTACTTGTGTGTTTAAGCATGAGATTGAGATGTCATGCTTAATGGTTTAATCCCTTTGGGGGTTCATTACCAATGGTATGATGTCTCTTTCATACCTAAAGCAACTCTTGGTTTGAGCCCTCTTTCCATTAGAGAACTTAAATTCACCTTTTGGACTCAATTAATTAAAGAATGGATGGTAATCTAAAATGGAGTAATAAAATTAAGGCTAAAAATGGTGCATGATAATTACTTGTTTGGGTTCAATCAGACGTTAATTGAATCCTTGAGTTTTGAGTCGTTTCATACTCATTAGTGATGAAAATTGTTCAAGATTCATTGTCAATTACTTCCCTTGATCATTCATGATAGGGAGGTGGTTTTGAGAGTCTTATTTTGTTGCATTTATTGAACTTGCACACTTTGGTTCATAGACCATCATGCAATGAAATTGCATAAATCGATGGTTTGTGAACCAAGCTTACTACTCCTTTTATCTATTCATGATAAGAAGGGGTAAATTGTGCAAACAAACCCTTGAGAATACACTGTCTCTGCTCTATTTGCTCTCTATTGCAGCAAAGAAGTTCTGTCATCAGTGACCGACAAGCCATCATCAGTGGACAGCAGGCCCTCTGCCGACCACCAATGCAAAATTCAACAGTGTACTCTCTCAGCAAAACAGAGTTGGTTTGGAGTTAGAAATTAGTGCAAATGTCCTACTATGTAACAGAGGCATTCAACAACAGAAACAGTGCCTTTTTCGAGAGGAAATCACATTCATGCATGAGCTTTCCATCGATCCTCAGGATCCATGTTGTATATATTAATATCGTGCTTAAATAGTGGTTTTGTACTTAATTAGTTAAAATAGCTAATTTGTATTATGTTGTAATTATTTTAATTAACTAGATTAGTTAATTAATTCGGATTGTAATAATTAGTTAAGTAGTTTAGCTAATTTAATTTGTTTTGTAATAATTAGCTTAGTTTTAATTAGTTAGCTAGTTAGTTCATTTGAACCCTCCTGTGCGGGGACGCAATGTTGTAATAACGTGTATGTCTTCCAACCCCGCGTTTTTCTCCCTTTTATTTAACTGCTTACGATGATTAGATTAAAGCATCATGTTTTATTTAGCATTCTCATGCTCGCATCCATTTGTATTGCATGTACCGAGGCTCGGTTCACCATTCTCACTTGCATAGTTAGTTTAAATACTTCTTTGAATACATACTTAGACCGCATGCTATCAAATCAAATCATATACCATATTAGTAGCCGAACTTAGTAATTACATATCACATGTGTTGCATTAGCCATATTGCATAGTTAGGATCATACATCTGTTTAACTTTTTCATCTTTTTGGCCTGGAGTACTAGGTGAGCCTTTACTCGCTTTAGCATATCGCATGTGTGTGATTGTTATTATGTTTAGCATGCTTGCCATGAGGCTAATTGCTTAAGTGCTATAAACTGTCTGAATGCTTGTGGGTAAAGGATAAATTGCTTGAATTGAAATAATTTGAGTAATTTTTATATACGATCACTTTTTTTAAGTGGTACATATTTCGAAACAATTTTCAAAACAAAATATGAAATCAAATGTCCCAATTCTTGCAAGTTAGTCTATACTTGTGTGTGTACACATCACATAGTAATGCTAGCCTAATAAAGCGGAACAAGAGCATATAACGTAGATAAGATTCATATCATGATTAGTAAAGGCCGATCTTTGATCAGGCGAGCGGGGGTGCTCAATTCATGATCTTCCCCTTTCGTACCTAAGTTCTCGAGCCGAGACAATCTTGGTGATGACGGACACATGACTTTTGGCACGAGTCATAAATTTCCTAAATTTCTCAAAATATTTAGGTGGCGACTCTATATCTGGCAAAGCAGTCCATTTTTGGTATTTTTTATTCAAAATCGATTTTTCAAAAGATTTGTCGGATTGGGACTCTTTTGTGTTTATCTATTTCACATTGTACTTGTGGAATCAGATTCAGAACCACGGGAGTCCGATACTGTAAGGCTTATTCGTCTTCCGATAGGGAGCGCGAAAAAGTCGAGCTACAATGGTTGTAGAAAAAACACATCGGCTTTAGTTTAATTCTAGCGTAGATTCGCTAGGTAATTGAGGATACTCGTGTGTAATTTCATTTTGTCTTCTTAGTGGATTATTTTGTAATTTTGATCCGTGATTTTTTATTACAATCAAAGGTATTCCAATTGTGATTTTTTCTACGTTAAATCATTTTGTCAATTTATTATTGATTGTTTGATTGAAATTGATATTTATTCACTGTTTAAAATTGAAACATAGTCACGAATAAATATTTCAAAAGTTTTAAATATTTTCAATACACATTTTTAAAAAAGGTGTATTATATACATTCTTAGTTATGTCATTTTTTTTTTTAGTTATAATCAATTTTCTTCTATAATTATGATATTATTTTAATTATGATACATAAATTTTTTAGTTCTATCTCATATTATATTTAGTAATGATATATATATTTTTAATTATCTCCCAACAAATTTAAATGATGGCATGTACATGAATGAACGTTGAACAGCAGAGTCATCGTCATTTTCGAAACCCCATCTTTTCATTTAGGGAAAAATTATATCAGTGGGAAAAAAAAAATTATCATGTTTGTTTTTAGTTTTTTGAAAACACTTTTTAAAAAATTTACAATTTTGTTTTTCATATTTTTTTATTTTTACTGAATTTTTTTAATATTTTAAGTAATTTTTTTAATTTTTAGACACCTAACATAAACACATTTAAAAAGTATAATTTTGTGAAAAAAAATCTTGGGGTACTTACATGTAGATCCTAAGAAGTTGACTTATTATTTAATAGGTCTTACGAAAAAAAAAATCATAAAAAAATGTCACTAATTGTAAGTTTTAACGACAAATTATAAAAATCATGACAAAAAAATTCACTAATTATTAATTTTTAGAGACATATAAAAAAATTGTCACAAAAAAATTATTTTTAATTACAACTTTACCACGATTTATTTTCAATGGGAATTAAGTCCAACTATTAGGACTTATTAATAGTTTATCTAAAACTATTTTAAAAATTCACTAAATATCAAAAATACAAAAAAAAAAAAAAAACTAAAATTCAGTATATTTTTCATATTTTTGTGTATTTATTAATTTTCTAAAATATTTTTCACAAATATTTTACTTTTTAGATACATCTAAGTAAGATATATCTAAAAAAATAAAAATAAAATACTTAAAATTTTAAAAATATTCAAAAATATAAAAAATACAAAAAATAAAAAATTCAATTTTCAAAACACTAAAATCAAATGCACTGAATATTTCTAATATGGACACTTGCACTCTCACTAGAGCCGGCCCTAAGATAAGGCTAAGGCCAATGTCTAGAGTCTCAAATTTTGACCCAAAATAAGATTTTAAATTTTTTAATTTTATATTATATTAATAAAAGTTTAAACTCTATTTTTTTTTTTTTTTATTGTTTGAGGCTCAGTCTTAAAGGTCTTTAAAAAAAGAGTAAATTATCAATAGATCCTAATAGTTAGACTTAATTCCTATCAAGTTTTATTGAAAATAAGTCTTGATAAAATTATCACTAAAAATAATTTTTTTGTGATAATTTTTTATATATGTCGATAAAAATTAACAATTAGTGACCTTTTTTATAACAAATTTTTTTCATAAGACCTATTAGATAATAAGTCAACTTATTAGGATCTACACGTAAATACCCTTAAAAAAAATCTGTTGGGCCAAATTAAAAAATATATATATACAATAATTATTAGGCCCAATTAAAAATTTATATAATTATTCCAAACAAATATATATGATATAATGAATCCAAATAGAATCTAATGTCAAGATTTTAATAGAATAAATAATTTTATTTTAATTTTTTGCCCTCTTTTTATCATATTTTAGTTGAATAATTTTACCTAATTTTTTTCTTTAATATTTTTCTCCTCTCTCTTTATCATAATTTAATTGAATAATTTTACCTTAACTTTTTCTCCCATTTTTTTTTTCTAATAATTTGTTTTTTTTTATCAAATAATTACTGGATTGTGATTTGTGTAGAATATCATTGTGTTATCAGATATCATATTATAATAACATAATCATTTCGTTATTGGATATCAGTGAATTATATTGTTTGTGTTGATTATTGCTAGACTATAAAATAACAAGACCCTATTTTTATTTTTATTTTTGAGTATTTATAATGATTTTTTCATATCGTAATATATTAAAAATAAATTTTAATGATTATATGTGTACGAAAACTTTTTGTAGCTATTAAATAATAAAAAATTATTGATGACATATTATTTTATCCATAATTTTATTATAAAAAAAATATGTAAGAGGGCCCCACTTTCAAAACCCATCTAAGACTCCATAAATCTCAAAGTCGGCCCTCACTCTCATAATTTTTCACTTGCAATATATTACAAAACTACTTGCACCTCGCATGTTTTTATAATTTTTTTTTTAATCTATCCTTTTTTTTTTTTTTTTTTTGAAATTCCCTTCATTTAACTTGGTCACATTATGTCACTGTCAACTGCCTTTTTTCATAATGCTTTTAAGAACAGTAAAATTAAAATTTTAAATTTAATTATTCAAAAATTATTTAAAATTATCATCTTATAATTCAAATTTATTTATATATAAATGTGACACTGTACAAATTTAATCTCAACCACACACTCTTATTTGAAATAATTTCAAAATAGTTTATTGAGATTCATAAAATTATTGTTTTAAGAAAGGAAGGCAATTGAATTGAAAAACCTGTTAATATCTATTTTTAATAATAGAAATATATTATTAATTTATTTATTATTTTCAAATAAAAAAATTATATATTTTCTTAATAAAACAGTTACATATTTTCCTATCATTTAAAGTGGAAAGTGATAAGAAGAATAAGGAGAAAAGGAGTGTTATTCAAACTTAAAAATTAAATTTATTTTTAAGTATAAATAATTAATCAATCAATTATTCTCATGTGTTATTTTTTTTTCATATTTTTTTTAATTATCAATCAATCATCTTATTTATATATCATTAAATTTAAAAAATGAATTTGTATATATTTTCCTAAGTAAAAAAGAGTATTAAAGGTGAGCACCTGGTCGTTGGCCTTTTCACCCTAACTCACCTTTTAAGAAATTTGAAATTGATATTTAAGTTTATAGGGTTACCCTTTATTAAATGACTAGTGTATACTGTTGGGATTAAAATATAGTTGTAATTTATATGTATCATATTAAAATTTATGAAGTCTGTAATATTTTTTGATAAAAATATTAAAAAACATATAAATAAATATTATTTTTGTTATGGGTTAAAATGTAATTTATCTAATTTGTTATAAAAATAAATAAAATAAAATTGAGGTCAAAATATAAATAGATGGTCCGTTTGGTTTGGATTTTCAAATGAATTTTATAATTAGAGTTTGGTTGTATATTTTAAAAATATTTTTTACAAATTTGAATTTCAAACTTATTTAGTTTTAGAGTTTTTAAAAATTAAATTTTCAATTTTCAATTTGTATTTTATTATTTTTTAGTAAACTTTTAAATATTTTAATAAACATTTTCTACTTTTCAGATCTATTCAATCTGAATACACTTAAAAATTATAAAATTTAGAGTAATGTTATAAAATTTACACTTAAATGTTTTAAAAATAATGTTTACGAATTTAAAATAAAATTGTATAGTAAATAATACATTTTGCGCCCAAGAAAGTGAGATGACAAACAACAAAACACACCGTGCACCCAAGAGCCACGCACGCGTAAAATAAAAAAAATAAGCCTAAAAACCTCTGGGTTCTGTTAGAATTTTTGGGAAACTGATTCAAAGCATACCAATTTGATTCAAAGCAAACCGTGCCTTTACAACTTTAGATGAGATTAAAATATAAATGAAAATAAAATTACTAAATTAAAATGCAATTTATCAAATTCGTTGGTAAAAATTTGAGGTCTAAATATAAATACAGATCCGGTTTTGACTTTCAAATGAATTTTGTAAAATTACCCATATAAAAATATACCCAATAAAATTATAGTAAAAACTGAAAAAAAAAATAATAATTTGTTGTAAAAATATGTCTCGTGTGCTTTGTCACTGAGATGGCTAAAAAAGTTCTGCTAAAAAAAAAAAACTCTTTTTTTCGTCTTTAAACAAATCACACCATCCTCATTATCTCTTCTCTCTCACTTGCATATTTAACCCAACCTAATTTAAATTTTGAGTTCAAATTTATCCAACCAAAAAAAAAAACATTTTCCATAAAAACAACATTTTCCACCTAACCACTTTTGTTTTGAAAATGGTAGTTACGTTTTTTAACAAACGTAAACAGTTTTTTTTATTTTTTTATTTATTTAAATTTTAGGTTCAACTTTGACAACCAAACCTTTTTTTTTTTTATTCCACAACTGTTTGGAATGAGGGTGGTGTGAGACAATCAATAATGCAAACAATATGTGTGAAAAGTTGAGATCAAAAACAATATTTATTTTTCCACAACCGTGTACAATATGTGTGAAAATAATATACCCATAACACTTCCATAAAACAAAGTTGAGATAAAAAAACGTGTGAAAACTTTCCAACTGTTTGATTTTTTTTTTGATAGTTACACAAAGTGAATTTCGAAAAGAGAAAAGTTCGTTTTTTAATAAAATAAACAAAGCAACAAAACACTTCTTTTCAAACCAAAACAAACACACCCATGCTGCTACACTCTCAAAAGCAACATAACACTTCTTTTCAACAATCCACAAATATTTTAAGAAAATGCTATAACTCCTAAATTTTCTACTAAATAAATTATCAAATACTCACATGGGTGTGGGGTTTATAGTGGGGTCCACAAATTGTAGACCCTACATCCATGTCTCTATTTGATAAAAAAATTGATATCTCTAACATTACCCAATATTGTATTCATCTATGCTGCTGCACACCCAACAACATCAAAACTCTATTTTCAACAGACCACAGAAACCAATGCCAAGACCCATGCTAGACAACACTATTCCATAGCATCAAAAAGTATGTCGCACGCTCTATGGCCGGAAAACTCCCTTGACCGAAAACGATGGTCGAAACACATCCATGGAACACTACTTTGTGCAGAGAGAGTGAAAGAAGAAAAATGGCCTATAGAGATTTAATTCTTATTGAAGTATTTGGATCATAGATTTGGATAGGAAAATCTAAATTACTATCCAAATCCATGATTCAATCACAGAGATATCAAAATCCACAAAAAAATAAACATTTGTGCACTCATAATAGTTATTATAACTAAAAGCACAAACATTGAAACATGCACAACGTAAAGAAGCAAAGCTGAAACAGTGACCCAACCCAATAAAATCCCAAAATGTAGCTTCCCAGCAAGCAATTGAAACAACCCAAAAGCCATCACGCAGAGAAACAGACCTGACAAATTAGACGATACAATTTTGCTCCAAATCTATCTCGTATTGATTCCTAACTTTGTTGAGCCAGGAGCCTTGTTGAGCCGGAAAGTGCCGAAGCCGGAAAACCCATCAAACCCATTTCAAATTTCTACGGATTTCTGGGAATACATGCGAATTAAAACCCATCAAACCCATTTCAAAGTTCAAAAATCACAACCACTCTAACCACAACAAATTAAAATAATTTACACCAAAATCATTTAACTTTAAAGCAAAACTAGGACGGCGAAACGATCAGTGGTCGATGGTTGTAAATCGTAATCACAATGGCGGTCATCGTAAGGAGAGAGATGAAAGAAAACGGCGAGAGGAGAGCAGAGGTGGTGAGCAGCGGTGTCATCGCGAGAGGAGAGATGAGAGGCAGAGAGAAGGGTATGGAAGAGGGATGAGCTTTGGACAAGGATGAAAGAGAGGAGAGATAGAACATTTGGGTAGGAAAAAAATTGATCTGAACCATTCTCCTTTATGATATAGATTCTCTTGAATTATTCTCCTTTCTCTTGATTGCTAAAAGTGTTTACTAATGAAATTGGGAAGTTTTCAATGTGTTTGATGGAGGGAAGTTTTTATTTCCATGAAATTGGGGTCAGTTTCAGCAGCAAGTGCAACAAGGAAATGCAGGATGTGCAACAAGGAAACCCAAATAAAACTAACCCAACACAAACACAAAAACAGAGAGAAAAAATTACTTTAATGAACAGTTGAGCAGCCGAAGTGGTGATGTAAATCACTCTAACACTAATTTACATAATATTTTTCATCCATCATGTTACAAACAGATCCAATAAAAGATATGACCTATCCATTACTAGTCGTAGCACAGATTAAAAAGTTTCAATTTTTACTTGCATTCTAATGAATTATGCAGCTCCAACAATTTCAAGTTCTTTTTGGGCTACAACTTAACATTGGGATTTTGCAATTTCTAAATCGAAATTAGTATACAACCCATGTATATATCTACCAAAAAAAAAAAAAAAAAAAGAAGTCATGAAATAGCTTCTCTGCACAAGGTAAGGTCTCATGCACTATAGGCTACTAGGCATGGACAAAAAAAAAAAATTCCAAAAACCAACAAGCAAGCACACACAGACTGAACTACTGACCAAAACATCAAAAGATAGAGCAAGAAATACAAGAAATACATCTATAAATTCAAAAGGGAGAAATATAACAGTGACATCTATAATTTAAAAGGAAGAAATATTTGAAAGAAAATTAAATTATTCCAAATTAAAGCTTATTTACCTTTTACTGCCCTCATTCTCATGCTCCCCAGCTAAAGATGAAGAACATGCTTCATCAAGTGGGTAGCCTTCAATCTCACCCACAGCTTGTGAGAGCAAACATGGGCCTAAGTTTTCAAGTCTATTATGCCTTGCTTCCTGAACAAGGCTCGTCATGTTTAAACCGGTTGCTTCTATCAATGTGTCTTCTTCACGGCTAGGTTGGCAATTCAAGTCTAAACGTCCTTTGCTGGTCTCACCGACATGCTTAGGAATTACATTTTTCTGGTTGCTTTCATCTTCTGATTGATTTATAGCTGCCAATGCATGTCTAGAATTTCTATCCATTTCTATTTGTCTTGTCTTCTAGCCAGACGTAAAGGTTTTAAAGGGGCATTTTAAAGAAAAGCAAGCATTACATGTGCAAGTGGACTTGTGCTTTCCCTTTCCACTTGGAAGTTGAATGCACACAATGCAACTGCAGCCAGAATGATCACAGGGATGTTTTGTAGTGGTTCCCGCTGATGGCTCACCTATGTCATTTGCAATGTCCTGTAAGACTGCAGCATTGGCCAGAGCATCTAATCCAGAAGGCTCATGTTCTTTGTCTACCTTGGTGCTTTCTATGATTCTCAACTTCTTAAAATCTGGACAAGGAAAAGAAAAACATTTTTTTAATTAAAAAAGAAAAAAAGAAGAGGGTAGCAAGTATGACCAGGTATTTCAAGATCGATGAGGGAAAAAATAATACAACCAACATATCCAATTTCATAGAATAAAATGCATTGGAAAACTTCATATTAACTAAAAGCCAGACCAGTGATTTATAACAAGAATCGGGTCTGGAATATTGCAAGATGAGTTTTGAAGATATCAAAAATATTATGTCAACTCATACCGCCATTAGACTTGTTTTTATCTAAAATTGACAAGACCGTAGGACAAACTTATTCTGCAACTTTATATAAATTTTCTATCACAATAAAAACGGTATATAAGGAATTCAATCCACACAAAACTCAACCCGATTTCATAAAAATATAGTACATCTGTATAAAGCATCAATGATGCAACAAGCACATGATCAAATACCCAAGTGGATGCATGCAAGTACACGTTTAGAACCATTAAATTGCAAAACATTTGGATCATTATGTCTCTTTTAATTCTCAAAATCACCTTCTTAAAACCATGATCATCATAAGTTTATAAAGGCGCAACGCAAACTTCATCCATACCATTGCCAACACTGAGAAGATTTTCCAGTTCCTGTGGATTCATCTCATCTGGTGCAAAACATGAACATCTGCAAACACACAGGAAATGAGGACATTAAAAAATAATTATTTTCACCCTTTGTTTCACAGCCAAACACTAAAAAAATTACAAAATTCATGTAAAAATAGCTAAACTCTACCTTAGCTCACTTAAACTCCCAACCTAGTAAATGTCACTCTAGGAAGTGCCCTCATAACTCGATCTACAGCAGTTTTTGGTCATAAGGCAACAATGGGCTACCAACCCCCTCACTCCCCATGAAAAGATAAAATAAAAAAGTTGAATGAATGGAACAGAAATATGATCCCATATCTCTGGTAAAACTACCAAAAAGATTTGCCCACTACCAAAAGAGTTTGCTCACAAATTGTCTTCACGAAATATAAAGAACTAAAATTAAGGACAAAATTCCACTGACCTACTTGGATCCCAAATATTGTCCAAACATGCCCACTTTGGAGGGATAAGAACATCCGCAGGCAACCTCCGCCATTTGGAGCAACTATCACACTGAGCCCATTGTTCCTGTTCCCTGGACAATAACACTATATATTGAGTCAAGATGAACATATTCCAATTGAAACAATGAATAAGAGTAGGGCGTTGCCAAAATATATTTCTTTTGTGGTGTCATTTATTAGTTATCATCGATATCATTTAAATTATATATTATACACATAAATATATTTAATAAATATAATTGGGACAAGGGAAGCAAAATTCGGGACGGGATGTAGGGATGGAGCAGAGCGGAGGGAAATAACCATCCCTAATTTGGTCAAATGAGGTCTCTCTTTTATATAAACAACCTTGACCTCAGTAGGAACAATCTAGAATATACAATTAATGTGGTGTGTAAAATTCTCTTGAAACCTTTCACAACTTTCCATAACTATCTAGAATCTAGTTTATAGTATTCTATACATATTCTAAAATTCTATACAATATTCTTGCATTCTCTCAAACTTTTTAGGAGGTTTTGAAATCTTCTATTAACCTCCAATATTTCAATCCTCATCTGAAAGATTGTGTAGGCAATAGCGTAACCAAAAAATGTCTTTAGTGATAAAATTTAATCAATTATCAGATATGTCATTCCATCATATTTTCAATTCTATAACACTTATGAATATAATTTTTCACATATCTATTATAAATATACTAAAATATCATATATAATAATATTACAAAGTAATTCAAACTAGTCAAATTACACAATAATACTTAAGTACACTAATATATTATTTGTTCAATAAAATTAAAAACAACAAGATTGCGATTTTCAATCAATCAAACGAAAATGAGAGACAAAATGATTCTTCTTGAGAAATAAAAAAGAAAATTGTTTTTGTAAGGAATTAAGGATTTCGTGCTTTAAAAGGAGTCTTTTTTTTTTCTTTTTTCTTTTTTCTTTCATTCGTTTTTATATGAACTCTATTTACATATAAAATTTATACCAAAAAAAAAAAAAATCACAAAAATGATGTTACAAATAAAAAGCATCTTCATGAGTGTTTTATTTTAAAGTGAAAGATCCATAATAAATTAAATGATTTTATACAAAAATTATGTATGAATTTTTTTATATATCATTATTAAAAAAAATGATATCATGATATTTATTATGTCAATAAGGTTACACTCACCATATTTTTTACAACACAATGATTGTTGTAATGGTATCCATAAGTCTCATTCATATTCGTATTAGGGTTTAGGGATTGTACGTGTTAAACAAAAAATAATATAAAATTATGATAAACATAGAATTAATTTTTTTTATAAACAATTTTTTTTTGTTGATAAATATATATTTTTTAATAATTTTAATAGTGTCAATTGGGTTAAACTTGTTTGGTAAACATTTTTTTGTTTATAAATGAGTGGCCTTAGCTTTTTAAATCGGGTTAAAAAAGTAAACTAAGAAAAGTTGTTTATATCTGTTTATAAACGGCGGACGAAATGAAAAAACATGGAAGAATTGTAAATTGTCCTATGATTAAGTTTCGGTCATGGTTTGAAATCGCTTGGAAGCTATTCTCAACCGAATAGCCACGTTATTTCATCACCATGACCCTATTCCATCTGACCATTGCTGCAAAATCACCTATTCCTCTCTTGGAGGGATACGTGTTCTTTGCACCTTTAATACTTCATATATACTTCTTCAAAATTTCCACTTCCTTTTTGCACTGGAACCTTTTTATTTATTTATTTATTTTTATCAATTGTGCTACATTTAAAAAAATTGAGAATTTTACCCATAATTCAAACATGTGGATAGGGTTTATTGCACCTAGTGGCGGAGATAGGATTTGAGTAATAATAAAATGTTATGTCTATAATAGTATTCTCACCCTGTCTTACTTCAACCCTAACAAACTTAACCCTCATTTTTAACCAAGACATCGACTAATCGTCTCCAGAAAAATATATATATATATATAAAGCAAGTATTTTATTAAGAAATAAAAATTTCATCAAACAACAAATAATCTTTTACATATTTGTACATATATTCATCCCAGAAGAAGAAAGAAAAAAATACCAATAAGAATAAATTAACAAACATTATAAAAAAGAATAGAAGATAAACATTTGATGGTAGACTTTATAATATTATAAAAGTGATTTTGACATAAAATAAACATTTGAATAGTACAAATTATAGAACTATTTAAAAAAATAAAGAAAAAAATACGAATATATATTCAAATTTAGAATGGGAAAAGTGAGAAATAATTTATTAACCTATACTAAAACATAAATTTTAGAAAGTTAAGGAGGGGCAGTGCCCCTCCTAGGTCCATGCTCCCTCCGCCACTGATTGTGCCTATGATTCACAACACGCTAACTTTAAATTTATACCTTACACCTCACTTTCATGGTATAATTATGAATAAATTTTCATGCTTTATATATTTTTAATGAGTAGTGGTCATTATCCTCAGGCTTGGGTGTTTAATCTAACTAGGTAGTGATCTCACGACTATCTAATCTAACTTGAAATGGATTGTGTACTGAATTTATATTTTTTTTAATGTAAAATATTGCTGGTGTGTTTTAAAAGAAATTACTCAAAAAATTATTGTTTACTTTGTTGCCAATGTTGGTATTTCTTTTAATTAAAGTTCTGATGAATTAAATTGCAAATGCATTGTAATAAAAACATAACACAATTATGCATATCTAACTTTAAATTGATCTGTTGCTAGTATTGTACCAATATGGTTATTGTGGATACTTATTATAATTTTATAATTTGTATGACTCCCATTGTCTTAAATAATAAAAAATAAATATAACCATTTTAAGCCTTAACAAACATGTTTTTAGTTTTTGTTTTTAAATTTTTTTAAATATTTTGATCAAACCAAATGTGTTCACAATTTTTGTTTTTCTAAAAATAAACAAAAATCAGTTTATAATTTTTTTATAAATATAAACAATAAACATTTTTTTTTAATGACAGGATATCCGGGTCAGTTTACACCCACCTTGACTAATCTTGGAATCTATGCAAAGCACCCCTCCACGTGGATCGGACAAAAAAACGTAAACATTAGTAACCGCTACCTTAATACCAATGTTTAGTCCAGACAATTGGATCTCGAATCAGCTGAAATGTTCCTCCAGGTTCCGCTACCCTTTTGTGATATATTTATGACAAACTCCCAACAAAAATCATATATTTATGACTATTTTACGAATGCTTACCCAGATGCTCGGGATGTGAATATAGTGCTCTTTCCAAAAACTGGCGGCTCCTGGATAACATGAACAACAGTAAGCACAAGAATCGCCTTGCAATACCGAATAAATAATTACTCCATCTCCATGTATAACATGAGGGTGTCAACTGGATTTACTTACATCATATTCTTGAAATTCTTGGTCTTCAATCATGACAATGGTTGGCTTAGCACTTGGGGGTGGGCGGAGGAACTCCTGTGCTTCTTCCCATGTGAGTCTCAGCTCCATAGCATCTTCACCATGCATGAGTAGTCTCTTGTTTTTGGACCCAATGTTCCGAGCCCTCTTCTTCCCTGGGATCAGCATTGGCCGCTGCAATGAGTCCTCATTTGTCCTGCCTCCATACTCCTCATTTAAGGCCAACCAAAAGTATCCCAATCAGCGAAAGTAAACAATTCAGACAGAGCAATAAGGTGAGAATCCTTACTTCCTTTCAGCCATTGGGAAAAACCAGATACCACTAACTTACTGTAGAGATTTTTCTTGAGGGAGCACCATTAGAAAGACCAGGTATGTCCTGTTTATTTTATATGAAATATATATCAGTTCGTAAAAACACAATGGAAAAGAACGTTAAGCGAGTACATAATAGAGAAGACAATGATGCCTATGATGCTTGACCTGCAAATTAATAAAATTCGATGCCTTCCGAAAGGCAATGACAAGTTTTCCCCCAGGATCTATCCGACTAAAAGTCACTGAAAAAATAATATATATGTGAGACAATAAATAAAAATCAGACCATGAAGATATTAAACATGCAGGGTTAATTAATTTCCCTTGGAAGAAGTTCAAAATTCTAATGAATACACAATCACATAAAATAATGCTATAGCATGAAGAATACCAATGTCACCAGCTTGTAATTCCATATTCTGTATGCAAGGGTTTATGCCCTCTAATACATACATGCGGCTTTTATTATTGGGCCAAAATCTGAACTGGAATGTCCACTCTTTCCCCTTTATATCCTGAATCTTTATTGGTATACCTTTTGATTGAGAAATTGTAGGAAAATAGGCCTGCATCAATTTGCATTTTGTACACATCCAAAGCTAAGGACAAAGAAAATAAACTTCACAAAGGAGAGAGAGAGAGAGAGAGAGAGAGAGAGAGAGAGAGAGAGAGGGAGAGAAGACATGGGCAAAATCATTGAACTTACTTCAGCACATGCTTTGGGGAGGACTACACGACCAATTTGACTAGCATCACTGGCACTCAAAACCTTCTCGAACAATGGCACAACAGTGGAATTCAAACTTTTAGTTGACAAGTTTAAGGTAAACATTATGTTTGAATCAATGAATAAACAAAAACAAGTGATTATAAGCATCACTGCAAATCAGATTAGAGGACACTAACTTAAAGATGAAAACCCAAAAATAGCATAATCAAGGATACTCTCCAAATATTTGTTGTAGTTCTTCGTCTGTAACCCTTGGCCAGTATCGCAGAAGTAACTGATTGCAGCCTCGTTCTTCATCAGGAAGCCTTAACACACGCGTCTGAGAAACCATTCCCCTATTAGCATTTGAGCCCACGGTGAGGCCAGTTTTAGGGGGTTTGGGTAAAATAAGGCGTGTCTTTTTCCCTTGTTTAACAGGGGGAACCTTGTTCTGTTCCCTTCCTTCCACAGCCCCACCAAGAGAAGGTAATACAGAATATGGAGTCTCCAAAGGATTGCTAAAAATTAAACTTGTTGATGGCTGAGCTAGTGATTTATACATATCTTTTTCCCCTAGTATTGGCCTGTTATTTTTTGGTATAGCAAAAATAGATGATCCAACAGATCGCTGTATCAGATCTGGAAAGCCTGCACGAACTTCCCCATTAGGAAATACAATTTCTTCTCGTTTGATTTGCTCAATAGAGGCATTAGTATCACCCCTCTGAGTTTGAGGGCAACGGCTGAGCTCATTTGCATTCATAGATTTGCTCAACTGTGTAAATTTCTCCTTGTCAAGGCTGATGCCACCCATTCTATGTTCAACGTAAGAGGATTGCAGATCACTGATGTTGTTTGCTGTGAATGGGCCAAACCCATGAGAAATATCATTGTTTTGGATCTGAATGAATGAGTTACAGAAAAATATCAGATACTTGTATGTTTGATGGAGACAGATTCAACATACAGGAAAACGACTAAAACAAGATACGCCTCGGGAAAGGAAGCATTTTATTATGGGAAACATCATAATTACCCACAACCGTTTTATCAATCTCATTTACCAGATTCATGTGAGAGAGATATAATAAGAATCATCTAACAAATTATAGGAATTACACCAATATTACAGCCAAGATTGTCAAATTTTGAAAGTTAAGCAAGACATTTATACTTGTATCCCATCTGGGACAATGCTTCTCATACTAGTCCCATTGGGAGGGGAAGGAGATAATCATTAAGCTAATAACTGATGGTAATAACATTACTAATCCATGTTTGTCATTTTTATATCAAAATTATTGCACATACAAAAGTTGTGATGTGACATTCGGGAAATATTGGCCTACTAATTACCTGAATAGGTCTTATTGAGCGAGTCTCCAAACTCTTTGTGTAGCTCACACACCCTATGCCCCCAAAATCCAAGTAGTCATACAAATACTTGGAAGCAATGCATCCACAGTGGATACGCTGTCATACCAAAATTCAACTAGACTTAGAAACCATAATGAAAATAGATGTTTGAACAATAGAAGGGCAATCGATGGCTTCGAAGTTACCTTTCGACATAACCTGCATTCCCTCCAACCAGATTCCTCCAAATGGAACGTCTCACAGTAAAGTAAATTCTCATTTGCAGATCTACAGCCCACATGATGTGACATTAAACATTGGCCAAACAATAAATAAATAATAAAACAAGTTATTGAAGCAGTCTACAAGAACAACTTTGAAATTTTGTTTTTGTCTTTTTGGCCTATTACAAGAAAAATTGCAATGTCTAGTAAAGACAATAACACATCTTACTGGTTTATATACAGTGAATAATGGGAGGAAAAAAATGGAGCAAACAAACAAAGAAAGATTTAACAAGAAACTAGAAAAAGTTTCAAACAGTAGTAATTGCAACTATAAGTGTTAAGTGAAGCTAATTATTGGCTAATTTTCATCATTTTAGACAGAACTTTTTGGCCACTAAATAAAATGGCTAGCCTTCTTTAGTCCTCCATCTTGACTCTTTTCTAAAACATATAGTATATCAAATATGGAAAATAAAAATTGACTTAATAGTTAAAGTAGTAGCAGTTATTGAGCATTATTCAGACCTGAATTTGATTATACTGATTTATTTTTATATTTTTAAGAAATGCTATGTATCTCAAATATTCTATCAAATATTATATCAAACCTCTCATATGGGGTGGGACTCACACAAATCCACATCCTACACCCATTTGAGAGATTTTGTAGAATATTTGGGGTCCTAGCATAACTCTATATTTTTTTACATGCTACATACTAGGGGTTGGCATTAGCCCAAAACCCAACCCACTATTTTTAAGACTTGCGATAAATATTTGGTCATAGGGTCAACCTGGGCTAGGATTTGGAGCTTGTTTAATTTTTTGGGCCCGGCTTGAGATAAAAATTTCTAGCCTAGCGTAGCCATTTTAAAATATTAATTTTAACTTTCATACTATTTAGTTACATAATAAACTTAAAAAATAATGGAAGTTCGAAAAAGTTAAATATATGTCCCTTTTTATAGCTTAAATTTAATTGTTAAAAGACCAAAATTATCTCACTATTAGATTTCGTTAATTATTTAAATTCAAATAATTATTAAAAGTCTCCAAATCATTTAATACCCCTCCAAGACACAATAATAAGAGTAATGTTAGAAATCCCAAAAATTCTACTAAAATTTCTACCAAATGTCTCACATGGGTGTGGGACTCACACGGATCCCATGTGGGTCCCACATCGTGTGAGACATTTCTACCAAAGTTTTTACCAAATGTCTCAATGTGGGACCCACACAATATGGGTCCCATATAGATCCCACACCCATGTGAGACATTTAGTAGAATTTTGATAAAATTTTTAAAATCTCTAGCATTTTTACAATAATATTTCATATATATTGGTTAAATGAGTCAGCTTCGGCTTTTGAAATTTTTTCCAAGTTGGAATCAAGATAACAAGATTACACCCAATAGCTAACGGGCTAGACATGGTACGCATGTTCTTATTATTGCAAGCCCGACCCACACTCAAACTCAAACTATGCACACCTATACCCACATGGGAAAAAAATTGAAATTAAACAGAAAATTTAAATAGCAAAAGTATGAACATTTATAAGACAAAAATGTGACATTAAATTGATAATCGAACATTGGAAATTTTCAAATTTCAAAATTCGAATGAGCTCGAAAAATTAAAAAAATAAATTTTTAAAAAAAAAAAGTCTTACTAGAGAGTCAAAATCCACAACCCCAAAGTGCCCTTGGATTGGAACAAGAAATCAACTCAGATACAGATGATATGTACTTGTAACTTTCTAAGAAGGCAATAATAATAATAATAATTGTACGGGGGCGAAATATCCACTGCTTTCCGTACTCCTTGTGCTCCAAGCTTCTCTTGACGGCGTCTTACCTGGCAACACAGAAACGGTGAGCTGCCCGGCGGTGGTGTGCCGGATAGACCCTCCGACGATCAAGTCAGGCTACTTGAGGAAGAAGAAGGCTATCAGAGAGTGTATTTTCGAGGGAAAGAAGTTGCATACCTCTAACGTTCACCTTCCTCCACTATTTCTAGGCTGGCCATGCAGCCCCAAGATCATGCGCGCACCACCTCTGTTGTCCTTCCCTGGACAGGTGGCAGTGCTTGCCTCTCACCACCTTACGCGTGTAAAGATTTTGTCCTCCAACCAGTACATGCAGAACTGCCAAACGGTATTGGTGCGTGCGTGGAGCAGATGTCCTCTCCCTCACGCCATTGGCCCAGGTGGCACACTTAACCGGAGTACCCCGACCGGTTGGTCCCTTGTGGAGAATTGCCTCCACAAGCACATAACCGAGCTAATGAACGCCGACCTGCCCCTTGGCAAAGGGGCCAAAGTGTTATGCTTATGGCCGGGCTATTTATAATCGGTCCCACCTGACTGACCGGCCATGAAGCACGCTGGACTTCCATCGTTCTTCACTCTTGATCACATGAAGCCCGTCCATCTCGGCCGGTCGGTTAGGCGCATGCCGACGCTAATCGCATCTCAAGTCTAGTCCGGGCTGCTCTTAGCTTGGTCATCAGACACCGCTGCGCGCTCGGCCGCGTCATAGCTCAGCCAGGCATCGGTTCGTGTCTGGTCGGTCGACCTCTCCGACCGTGCAAGTCAGGCCGCTGGGCCGTGCAAGAAAGGAGTCTGCTCGGCGCCATGCGGTTCGTCATGATCGGCGTTATCGTAGCTCAGCCGTACTAACGCGCAAATCTCCCCTCTCAATAATAATAATAATAATAAAATTGAAATTGGGAAAATTACCCACAGTTGAAACAGAGAGTAGCAAAAGCCCCGGATTTCAAACCCCAACCTTCCTTCCATTGAAACGTCGTCGTCACTTGGCACGCTTTGTTCATGCAAATCTTTGCCATTTGACCCAAATCAAACCTGAAACAAATCTCCATTCGAGTCAAATAAGTTAAAACCCAAATCAAAACCCTAAAACCCCCTTTTGATAATGGCTCACAATATCATCAAATCGATCCCAAAAACAAAAATTAGTAGAACAAACCTAGTAGTAATCTATGGAATGATCACTTGGATGAGACAATCACATGCAGATAAGCATGACTACAATAGAGTCGGTGTGTGTGTTCTGGTTTTGGTTTGCTCCGGAAAAAACAGAGAACCAAATTTTGAAGAGAATTTGCGACAGAGAAGTGGAGTCGGTGACGATGATTGAGATTACGATTGAGGTTTTTGAGAGATGGAGATGGGAGGTTGAGACAGAGAGAGTAGACATATATATGTATATGAGTATATATATAGAAAGAGAGAGGGTTTTGAGAGAGAGAGAGAGAGAGAGAGAGAGCGTGTTTGCATGTAGAGGAAACAGATGCACAAAATGCATGCATGACACTTGAAGACACCGCGAGGTCGTCTCTCCACTTGAAACGTACCCACTCTCTCTCTCTCTCTCTCTCTCTCTCTCTCTCTCTCTCTCTCTCTCTCTCTATGCCTCGTAGAAAAATCCTTGATTGATCCAAGGTGTTAGGTGGGATAGTTTTCATCAATCACAAAATATTATTCCTTTTCTAAACTTTTTAACAAAAATGTTTGAGTCCGCTAAATGGGGAGTTTTAGATGTGAATTTCACTTTATGATTTGAAATTTTGACTTGTAGTATTACATTATATATATATATATATATTGCCACATCACTAGAATTGGCATTAGAGTTACAATTCTAGTACTCTCTATCATCATTAGAGTTGGCATCATTTTCTTATCACTTTGCTTGTTTTTGATTTTTTAAAAACACTTTTCAAAAAACTCTACTTTCTTGTTTTTTGTATTTTTTTTAATTTTATTGAATTTTTTTAATATTTTAAGTAATTTTAATTTTTTTAATTTTTTGAGACACTTAACCTAAATACACATAAAAAGTAAAAATTTTTGCGCAAAATTTTTTAAAAAATTCACTAAATACCAAAAATACAAAAAAAAAAAGAAGAGAATTTAATATATTTTTTATATTTTTATGTATTTAGTAATTTTTTAAATATTTTTTCACAAATTTTTTACTTTTTAGATTTTTTAGATACATTTAAGTAAGGTACATTTAAAAAAGTAAAAAAAAAATGCTTAAAATTTAAAAATATTCACTAAAAACAAAAACAAAAAAAACGAAAAACAAAAAATTCAATTTTTAAAAAACTTAATCCAAAAAACTCAAACCAAACACACACATTGCCAGGACCAACTATTAACTTTCTCCTATTACAAGCCTCTGGTCCTGACTCAAGTGTGACTATTGTCAAATTACTTAAAAACTAAAGGCCTAGCTTGGAAATGAGTTATTTTAATTATTTTTAAATTTTTTATGAAAGATATACAGAAAAATAAAGAAAGAAATGACAATTTATAATGATTTTTTTGACTAAAATTAAAAATTGTCAAACGAAAACCTAAGTCAAACAACTCTTCTAAGCTTACAAAATGAATTTTGTTAAAATATTCTTTTTATCAATTTGTTATAAGTTAAAATTATTAATTAAAAATATAGAAATGCCTACATTCGTAGAATATCTCTTCACACAACTTTCAAATGACGTGTTCCTCTCTTCTCTCAAAACCTTTCAATCAATCTTGTCACATCATTCGGAAAGTTTGTGAGGAAAAAATTATATGGATGGAGCATTTTTCTTAAAAATATTTCTTCTTTAATTTTTCACTAATGTTACAAACACATACTATGTTGGAAAATAGGTTTTATATATGCTTATTTTGGGCCATCTTTGAGCCCAAAATTGAGTGAGCCCCAAACGTCTTTTGGGGTGAGTCCGAAAAGGTGATATGTTCCTTGCCGCATGGCAAGTCACACGGTGAAGACGGTTCGTCAAAACCATTTATGAGTGAATGAGAACTTGACGTCATTTTCGGATTCGTGGAATTGGACATTTAAGTTTTAAATGTGGGTTTCCTTATGAGGATTGTCCCACATTGAAACTTGAACAGAACTTATGTCTGTATATAAGTTCTAGGTGTACCACCTTGGGTTGGGGGTCCAAGGGGCACCCCAAGTTTGTAGAAGGGAGGAGTTATGGACAAAGTGAACTTTAGCCTAAACCACTAGATGTGCATACGCCACCACCGTCCGTTCCGTCCTGGCCGAGCTATGATGGGTGCGAGTTGTGGGTCAGGTCGATTCTTATATTAATTTTTTGGATAAGATTTATTTGAATTTTTAAATTCAAATTTTATGCCAAAAATTGAATTAATTTTCTATCCATTTTGGTCTCCTTCAGTCCGAAAATTCCAACAGGTTAAATGCTCATAACTGCTACAGTTACACAAATTGAAACTGCACAGTGCACTGTTCGGACAGATCATACAGTCCAAATAGGTCTTATATCTGTTGCACCCGGACAAATTGAATCTGTCCAGACAGATCTGTTCAGCAATTATATAACTGCCCAAACAGATTTAAATCTGTCCACCAGTTCCAACAGATACGTTCAGCAGTTATCTGTGTCAAAACTGTCCTAACAGTTTCTGGACAGATTCAGTTATCTGTTCTAATTTGAAACAGCACCTGTTCATTCAAAAAACCACATGTTCAGTTTGTGTTTCATACATGTTCGGACTGGTTGTTTGCTTATAAATTTCAACAGTTTTGGGTGTTGAAAAACAGTCTGAAAAATACAGTTTTGCCTATCCACATTTTTATCTCTGCTTGCATTTATTCTTCATATTATTTTAGGGAAAAATTCAAAGAGTTTAGAACACAAGGTTTAGTTCACCGGACAAATTTGTTTGGAGTGCTACTACAAATTTGTGAAGATCATTGTATCCTGAGAGATAGGCGCCACATAACCGTAAGCACCGTAGCAGGACGAATATGTCTTAAGGACAAAGTGTCACACACTCAACTTGATCTTTTAATTTTCATTCGTTCAATAAAATAAATTCTATAAGTTATTTATTTTATTTATTTTATTTTGTTTCAATTTATTTATTGTATACAGAAGATTGTTCCAACAATCTTAAGACACATACAGATTAGTTTATTTACAGAATTTTCGTTTATTTCCTTTCTTCTTTCTTCTCTTACAAAAATTATTTTCTGTGATTTTACTAAATAATATTCTGGTTGGAAAACAAAATAGTAGTAATATACTGTTTGAACAGATAGTAGTAATATACTGTCTATTTTTTTTTTTGACAACTAGTAGTAATATATTGGTGTTATTAACAATTCAGAATATTTATTTGTGAAATTTGTCAGAAATTAATTTTGATTTTCCTTAAATAATTTCTGAGTGTTCATTAATTAAAAAATAAATTCGTTTTTTTTTAATTATTGAAGTGTTACAAAAATTTAATTTTCTGTGTGGAATTAATTTGGTTAAATAAAATTTTATTTTATTTCCAAATTAATTGAAAAATAAAAGTTACATTCTTGTTTCTTTTATTTTTACAGAATTTAATTTTGTGTATTTGGATTAATTTTCTGTATAGTATAAATTCTAATTATAATTTTGTTTTATAATTTAGAATTCATGGCTATAGAAACTAATGTCCAAACAAGTACTAGTGTGGTGGCTGCAAACTGCGCCAACCCCCTCTCCTGTTGTGACAGTACCGGTAAATTACGGTGAGAAGCCAAAGAAGTTCTCTAGAACTGAATTTAAAAGATGGCAACAGAAAATATTGTTTTATCTTACAACTCTGAACCTGGCTCGTTTTCTCCGTGAGAATGCTCCTACTCTAAACGAGAATGAAACTGACCGGCAAGTGGTTGCTGCGGTCGATGCCTGGAACCATGTTGATTTCCTTTGCCGGAACTACATCTTGAACGGACTTGACAACACATTATACAACGTCTACAGTCCTATCAAGACAGCAAATGAACTTTGGGAGTCTTTGGAGAAAAAGTACAAAACGAAAGATGCTCAAAGAAATTTGTGGTTGGCAAATTCCTAGATTTTGTAATGGTTGATTCTAAAATTGTGACCAGCCAAGTTCAAGATCTCCAACTCATTCTGCATGATATTCACGCAGAAGGCATGTCTCTCAGTGAATCCTTCCAAGTTGCAGTCTTAATTGAGAAATTACCACAAGGTTGGAAGGAATTTAAAAACTACCTCAAACACAAGCGCAAGTAAATGTCTTTAGAAGAATTAATTGTGCATTTGAGGATTGAGGAGGACAACCGCAATTCTAAAAAGCGGGCTGGTAAGCATCCTATGGAGTCTAAGGCAAATGTGGTGGAACATGCTCCAAAAGTAAAGAAACAGAAATTTTCTGGAGAAAGTTAATCACAAGGCTCTAAAGGAAGGGAAATTAAAAAGTACAAGTTTAATGGCAAGTGTTACATCTGTGACAAAGAAGGACATCGGGCCAAAGAGCAAGGGCAAAAGCAAAAGAAGAACAAGCAAGAAGCCTGCTCAAGCCCATATGACCGAAGTGGATAATATTTCCAATGGTGTAAATGACATCAATCTTTTTGCAATTGTTTCCGAGGCAAACTTTGTCGGAAATCCTAAAGAATGGTGGGTGGACACTGGTGCTACTCGCTATATCTATGCCGACAAAAAGATGTTCACATCTTATTCTACAGTGGACAATGGTAAACAACTTTTTATGGGCAACTCCTCAACTTCCAAAGTTGAAGGACAAGGAAAGATTGTACTTAAGATGACATCTAGAAAGGAACTCATTATCAACAATGTACTGCATGTACTAGACATTCGCAAGAATTTTATTTCTGGATCTTTGTTGAGTAAGAATAGGTTTAGACTAGTGTTTGAGAGTGATAAATTTGTACTTACTAAGAATGGGCTGTATGTAGGTAAAATGTTACATGTCTAATGGCCTTTTCAAGATAAATGTAATAACTGTTGTACCCTCAGTTATTAATAAAAATACATCTTCTTCTTACTTGCTTGAGTCTTCAAATTTATGGCATGGTAGACTTGGACATATTAATTATGGATCTTTGCGTAGATTAATTAATATGGAATGTTTACCTAAATTTGATATTGATTCAAATCATAAATGTGAAATTTACGTTGAGGCAAAATTATCCAAAACTCCTTTTCATTCAATTGAAAGAAGTTCGAAACCACTTGAATTAATTCATAGTGACATTTGTGATTTTAAATCAATTCAAACTAGAGGTGGGAAAAAGTATTTTATCACTTTTATAGATGACAATACTAGATATAGTTATATTTATTTAATTCGAACCAAGGATGAAATTTTAGAAACTTTCATTCAATATAAGAATGAAGTTAAAAATCAACTTGGTAAGAAAATAAAAAAACTAAGAAGTGATAGAGGTGGTGAATATGAATCACCTTTTGGTGAGTTTTGTAAAGAACATGAAATAATTCATCAAACCACCGCTCCTTACTCACCTCAGCAAAATGGAATTGTTGAAAGGAAAAATAGGATTTTAAAAGAAATGATGAATGCCATGTTAATAAGTTCTGGATTACTTCAGAACTTGTGGGGGAAAGCAATACTTTCTGTAAATTATATTTTAAATTAAGTACCCCGAAAGAAAGTGAATTAAACACCTTATGAAATGTGGCATGAGAGAGTACCATCCTACAAATACTTAAAAGTGTGGGGGTGTTTTGCGAAAATGGCTATTCCTAGTCCTAAAAAGACTAAGATAGGTCCTAAAACCATTGATTGCATTTTCATTGGTTATGCTAAGAATGGTAGTGCATATCGGTTTTTGATTCATAAATCAGAACATTCCAAAATGCATGTAAATACTGTTATTGAATCTCGGAATGCATCTTTCTTTGAACATGTGTTTCTGAATAAGATTGGACAAGAGACTAGTAATAAGAAAAGATCTTTTGATGCTATTACTAGTAATGATCAAGAACAAAAGCAAGATCAAATTGATGAAGAGGAACCAAGGCGTAGTAAACGTGCTAGAACCTCAAAATCTTTTGGTCCAGATTTTCTAACTTTTTTGTTAGAGAATGAGCCTTTAACTTTTAAAGAGGCTATGTCCAGTCCCGAAGCTCCTTTATGGAAATAAGCTGTCAATAGTGAAGTTGAATTCATCTTGCAAAATCACACTTGGGAATTAGTGGACTTATCACCAGATTGTAAACCTCTTGGATACAAGTGGATTTTCAAAAGAAAAATGAAAGCAGATGGATCAATTGACAAATAGAAGGCAAGACTTGTGGTCAAAGGGTATAGACAAAAAGAAGGTCTTGATTACTTTGACACATACTCACCGGTTACTAGAATAACATCCATTAGAATGCTAATTGCTATTGCGTCTTTGTACAATCTAGAAATTAATCAAATGGATGTGAAAACCGCTTTCTTAAATGGTGAGTTAGATGAAGAAATTTACATGGAACAACCAGAAGGTTTTTCTGTTCCAGGAAAAGAAAATAAAGTGTGTAAATTGGTTAAATCATTATATGGTTTAAAACAAGCGCCAAAGCAATGGCATGAGAAATTTGACAAGGTAATAATGTCAAATGGATTCAAAATTAATGAGTGTGATAAATGTGTTTATATTAAAAACACAGACAAAGGTTATGTCATTGTATGTTTTTATGTAGATGATATGCTCATCATAGGTAGTAATAATGATATGATCAAAACTACCAAGAAAATGTTGAATAAACATTTTGACATGAAGGACATGGGCATTGCTGATGTAATTCTTGGTATGAAAATTACCAAAACATCAGAAGGATATGCTTTGTCACAATCTCATTACATTGAGAAAATACTTGACAAATTTAGCAAAGATGATGATCATCTTGCTAGAACACCTGTGGATGTTAATTTGTTTCTTTCTAAGAATGTACAGGAAAGTATTTCTCAATTAGAGTATATCCAAATTATTGGAAGCTTAATGTACTTGATAAACTGCACTCGCCCGGATATAGCATATGCAGTAAGTAAATTAAGTAGATATACGAGTAATCCAGGAGTAGAACACTGGAAAACAATTATAAAGGTTCTAAGTTATCTCCGATTTACTCGTAACATTGGACTGAATTATACTAGATATCCAGCAGTACTTGAAGGATACTGTGATGCAAATTGGATATTGGATACTAGAGACTCAAAATCCACCAGTGGGTTTGTCTTTACTCTTGGTGGGGCGGGTATATCTTGGAAATCTTCCAAACAGACTTGCATTGCTAGGTCTACTATGGAATCAGAATTCATAACTTCAGACAAAGCAGGGGAAGAGGCAGAATGGCTTCGCCACTTTCTTGAAGATATTCCAATGTGGCCAAAACCAGTGCCTGCTATTTGTATACATTGTGATAGTCAATCAGCAATAGGTAGAGCAAAAAGTCATATGTATAACGATAAGTTGTGACACATTCGTCGTCGACCTAACATCGTGAGACAACTACTCTCTAATGGAATTATTTCCATTGAATATGTGAAGTCTAAAGACAACATAGCAGATCCACTAACCAAAGGGTTAGCAAGAGAGTTAGTTGAGAATTCATCGAGGGGAATGGGACTTAAGCCTATTAAATAAGAGTTACCACAACGGCAACCCAACCTAGTTGACTGGAGATCCCAAGATCTAGGTTCAAAGGGACAATCGAGTTGTGAATGACTCAGAAGGATCACTGGGGAGTGCAACTCCTACCCATTTCTAGGATGAAATAGTGATGTCTACAATGTTTTAGGTTAAGTAAAATTTTTAATGATTCTTATATCTAGGTAAACCTAGTAGAGTATGGCAGGATACTTTTCATAAAAATCACCTATGTGAGTATGAATTGGGCCGGTTCTATGAAATTTGTGAAGGGCTACAATTCTCTAGAGCACTCATGAAAGACCAGGTTGTTCAGGGCCAAAATGAACACAATAGTGAGAATTACACTGTGTCTGGGGATATACTGTGTGAGTTCTATTGTCTTGGTTTACACAAACGGCTGAACAATTCAAGACATCATGTTCACTAGTTAGCTAATAATCCGACAGTGTCTCACAAAGGAAGGTTCAAAGCCCAAAGCTACCTATTCTTTGCAGAATATTTCTAATTTCTGTATTCTCTGTAATTAGATCATGTTGTTACATTTTCTCTCCGTCAAATTCCATTCATGTGGGGTATTGTTGGAAAATAGGTTTTATATATGCTTATTTTGGGCCATCTTTGAGCCCAAAATTGAGTAGGCCCCAAACGTCTTTTGGAGTGAGTCCGAAGAGGTAATGTGTTCCTTGCTGCATGGCAAGTCACACGGTGAAGACGGTTCATCAAAACCATTTATGAGTGAATGAGAACTTGACGTCATTTTCGGGTTCGTGGAATTGGACATTTAAGTTTTAAATGTAGGTTTCCTTATGAGGATTGTCCTACATTGAAACTTGAACAGAACTTATGTATGTATATAAGTTCTAGGTGTACAACCTTAGGTTGGGCCCCAAGGGGCACCCCCAAGTTTGTAGAATGGAGGAGTTATGGATAAAGTGAACCTTAGCCCAAACCACCACATACGCGCGCACGCCGTTGTCGCTGTCTGTCCAGCCGAGCCGAGCTGTGTCGGGCGCAGGTGTGGGTCGGGGTCGATCCTTATATTAATTTTTTGGACAAAATTTATTTGAATTTTTAAATTCAAATTTTGTGCCAAAAATTGAATTAATTTTCTATCCATTTTGGTCTCTTTCAGTTCAAAAATTCCAATGGGTTAACTATTCATAACTACTATAGTTACATAGATTGAAACTGCACAGTGCACTGTTCAGACAGATCATACAGTCCAAACAAATCTTATATCTGTTGCACCCTGGACAGATTGAATCTGCCCAGACAGATCTGTTCAGCAATTATATAACTGCCCAGATAGATTTAAATCTGTCCAGTAGTTCCAATAGATATGTTCAGCAATTATCTGTCTCAAAACTGTCCAGACAGTTTCTGGACAGATTCAGTTATCTGTTCTAATTCGAAACAGCACTTGTTCATTCCAAAAACCATCTGTTCAGTTTGTGTTTCATACTTGTTCAGGACTGGTTGTTTGCCTATAAATTCCAGCATTTTCCAGCTGTTTTGGGTGTTGAAAAACAGTCTGAAAAATACAGTTTTGCTGTCCACATTTTTATCTCTGTTTGCATTTATTCTTCATATTGTTTTAGGGAAAAATTCAGAGAGTTTAGAACACAAGGTCTAGTTCGCCGGACAAATTTGTTTGGAGTGCTACTACAAATTTGTGAAGATCATTGTATCCTGAGAGATAAATGCCACATAACCGTAAGCAACGTAGCGTGGCGAATCTGTCTTAAGGACAGAATGTCACACACTCGACTTGATCTTTTATTTTTCATTCGGTTCGATAAAATAAATTCTGTAAGTTATTTACTTTATTTATTTGATTTTGTTTCAATTTATTTATTGTACACAGAAGATTGTTCCAACATACTATACACCAGAATAAGACACAAATGTTTCACAAATGGTAGGTCTCACATCTTGTAAGTTCCACTTTTTGTGAAACATATATGTTTCGTTTTATGTGCATTTAGACGTATTGTTAATTTTAAAATAATTAGTTTTTTTAAAGTTATTTAATTTATTTCTATTTAATAAATCATAAATAAAAATTACATCAAATAATTTGACATAAACTCTCAAAATAAAAAAATACGAATAACTCAAATAAATAGTTCAAAAACAGCACCACCATAAGAGGCTTTGTAACGCCCTCAAAATAATAACATTTAACTCAACAATATTGACATGCATTGATACATAAAAGATCAACATCCTTCTATTCATCAGAGTGTTTCCTTACAAAAAGTATTACATGTTGACAACAAAAGTAAACGCCCCATGGGCTTACAACTTTCCAAACCAACACTTGGTTACAAGAAATGAGTACTAACTCATATACACATTAAGCCCTAGGCTTGAATTTACATGTAATACACCAAAAGAAAATGACATCCAAAAAGTCTGACAGCCTCTAGCCTCCCAAGCTATGTCCTTGGAGGTGGCATGCTACCTGTACCTGAAAATGATGTTCCCATATAGGGTGAGCCACAGCCCAGTAGAAATACACTAAACCAGCTATGAACAATGACTAAAAGATTAGCAGTTGATAGATGGTCAACCCTAATACATCCACTTATATCACATTACAATTACATGACATACAAGTCCATGTTACGTTTCATTTTCCATTTTCAGTAGATAAGCATACTAGCTAAATCAATACATCAACAGATAAGCATATTAGCTATATCAACATCTCTACTGATAAGTATAAGAACTATATCATACAACCAATGATAAGCATATGAGCTATATCCACACTTCTCTAGACAAGCATATGAGCTATATCTACGCTTCTCAAGGATAAGCATATGAGCTGTATCCACGGAGTTCATCCCCTATCTCCTCCCAACGCTATCCGGTTTAGAGGTACATCCCCTCATCTTCCCCTAAACCGCGGAGTACATCCTTCATCTCCTCCTCTACACACAATGCATATAAACACAAAGGTTCTATACACAATCAACCGATGCATAAAGTTAATGTATTCTATTAACCGTCATGCTCCATGACACATTCCATTGATTAGTTTTCGTTTGCCTAATCATCATGCATTGTCTACAATAATCAAACTATCCTCCACCGATAGCCCAAAGCAGTTATTTCTAAACAGAAAATAAATGCAGAAAATTGATAATATATCAACATTTCAATTTGGTAAGCGATAAATAATTCAACTACACCCTTTAATCCCCATACATTCCAAATTTCAACATTTCTAATTCAATTCCTCATTTCCTTTAATTAATTATATACATTAATTAATTAAAACAATTAGGGCAAATTCCCATAATTAACAAAACAACCCTAAGGTTCCATTTTCATCCATAATCCATCATCTATCTCATCTTTCTATGCCAAACTTGCATTTAGGTTTATTATAAACAAAATCCCAACTTTTGTAAAATTACACAAAAGACCCAAACTTTCTCAAAATTACCCAACAACACCCAACATATCAAAAAGCTAAAATTCAAAGACAAAACTCATAAAGAGGAGTAGGGTATCCCTACCTCGAAGTTTGAGCTCTAAAGGAGATGAAGACCAAAACCCAACGTGCTCCAAATCTCAACTTTTTCAGATTAAAACAAAGCTCTCAACACCCTCTATCTTTTTAACAAAGAGCTTAGGGTAGATTCACACTAGAAAGAGATGAAAGTTTAGAGAGAAGGCAAGCCTAGAGAGAGAGGGTCTCAGATCTAGGGTTTTAAAATGAGAAGTGATGAAAATGTTATGTTTAAAATCGCTGCTGCCCGCTGATATAAAACAGGCTCGCTCGAGCGAAGACTTGGTCGCTCGAGCGACCAGACACAGAAACTCTCGCTCGAGCCAACAACCTAGAAGCTCGCTCGAGCCACAAACTTCTCGCTCGAGCCAACAACTCGAACCTTCAGGTCTGCAACCAGGCGCACGCTCAAGCGACGGAACGCTCGCTCGAGCGAAGAAAAACCAGACCGCTCGAGCGAAGAAAAGCTCGCTCGAGCCAAGAAATGCAACTTTCAGGTCCAGAACCAGACGCAATCGCTTGCTCGAGCGAAGCCACTCTGGCTCGACCCACCAGACACAAAACACACATCTCGCTCGAGCGAAGGACCAAAACAAAGAGCTCGCTCGAGCGACAAACTCCTCGCTCAAGCGTAGGCCCAGAATTCTGGGCAGCAACACTTGGCTCCCAGACACAACCAACCTGTAACAAACCTGCCCAACACATCCTATAACTCAAAACAAAGTGGGAAAGGATGTAAACAAGAAAATAACAATTGCTAATGTCCACGGACTTAAGTCTGGACCACTGTACAACAAGGGGTAAAACCCGGGATCGCTATAGGCTTATAAAAATAAAAATAATAAAAAACGTGTAATTATTTTAAATTTCTTAACTTGTGTCCTAAAAATCTACGTTTACAAAATCTTTACAAAATTATATCATAAAATTGATACAATTCTCTTATATAAAATGAACTCATTTTTGTGATTGAATTATTTACACTTAAAATTTATCGAGTCAAAATTCAACATGACTGTAATACGGACACCAAACTTGGCCTATTGAATAAGGTGTTACGTTCCTTGATAGGCATAGTATTTGACTTTTAGTGTTATCGATATATTACATAATTTTTCATTTCTATTATCTTCCTAAAACAATAAAAATTAGACAAAAAGATTAAAAATCTAAAAGCATCTAGAGCTCACAAATATGAGTGTGTATCCTGTCTTATGATTTATTTGTGTTGATAGTGTGTGTGTCAATTTCCAACCACACTGCCAAATTAGTACTTCGCTGGAGAGCACTGGCAAAATAAATTAAGCCCGAACGACCTGTAACAGAAAGGAGAGATTCCGGCGGTGGTTCGTCCACCCGGGGCCACTCTGAAGATCAAGTCAGTTATCTCTCAAAGATAGCAAAAATGCTTAACTCACTATTCAGAATATAAATTGCGTACCTTAGACCCATGGGGGCGCCTCCCTTTTATAGCCAACACAATCCTAGTCCCAATAGAAGCCTAGCTCTAGTGGACTTAGGATTACTGCTAATCTTGGACTCCCAGTAGGATTGGGATAAACTCTCTAAGAGTCTTATCCTTACCCAAACTGAAGTCTTCTCTCATTTTAGGACTCTTGTCCCTTATCCACTTATCCCGGATTCCGGTATTCTCACAAATAACCTCGGTCTATCCGAGATCACCTCGGCGTCATGTCCAGGACACGTGGCACCTCGGCTGACACTTCAGTGCCACCTCGGCCACGTGTTGTCACTCAAAAATTATGTCCCCACAACTGCCCCCTAGGTTCTATTACCTCGGCATACTGAGGTGATGGAACCTATATCATTTCTTCTATCTTGCACGTCGGTTAAGCTCGTTTCAACATTTATTGCCGAAGTCATAACTTGTCGGCTCAAAATGTCCAAGACCTATAGCCTGCTTTCACCAATGTCTCAGAACCATTAACCAGGTTCATTCAAGTTTCTCAGCCGAGATCATCCTCCAAGCCGAGGTACTGCTCCATTAAATCAAGAACTCCAAGAACTCCTGTACGCGTATGAGCTGTCATGCATAACAACTGAACCATTCTTGCCACGGGTTTTTCTCCTTCTGGGCTGTACCTGATACGCGCCTATAAGTTGCCTTGTGTCTAGGTGCGCTGTCTGACAAGCACGTCGTCCTAGACGCATTGATGGTATTTTGCCGCCATTCTCCATGTTTGATTAAAATCAATTTTTTATCTCCGTCTCTTCACTTTTGCATCCTCGTTCTCAAGCTCCCAACTCTTTCTCTCTCTAACTTCTCTCTCCAAATCCACCATTATTCCAGATCTTCAAGCTCTATAACCACTTCTATTCCTCTCCTTCGAGGAAGCTTTCGCTGTCCTCTTCCGATTGTAACCACCTCCTGATTCCGGCGTCTTCAACACCGGCTTCACTCCTCTGGTAAGCTACTGTTTTCATCCTGGTTCCCAGTTCTTGGTTCTCTTTGAATTATGTTACATTCGTGCTCTGTTACTGTGGCTTCGTATATATTTTTTACAAATCTGTGCATGTGAACTCAATCATGCATTTGGGCATATTTACATCGTGATTTTATTTTTGGCCCAATCCACTCTTGATTACTCACACACTGCTTACATATCTGTTGATCTTTGCCACTGTTCTTGGCCTCACACACCTGCACAAACTTTGTCAGTGCTCTTAACGACTTCGTCACTGTTCTTGATTCTGAATCACGTTCTTGTTTCTGTTTGCCGTGTTTTTTTTCCAGATTCTTGCCTTCAATCTTCACTTGCCTAGACTTAGGATTGGGATTTGTCTATAGAACTTATGAACCTTAGAAAAAATTGACACGAATTCCCTTTAGATTCATACAAACTCTTGCCATAGTACATTTTTAGGTTTTAGCCGAGGTCCCCCAAACCCCTCCAAAACACTTCTTTCTGAAATCCAACTCCTTCAATTAAGTCGACGTCATGGGTATGTGGAAGCATAGGGTAGACACCCCAACTAAGTTAGAGTACTTTAGGCAGGAGTTTTCCATTCCTGCCAATGTCCACCTCAGGTTGGCAGGGGAGGAGGATTCCATTATGCCTGACGTGGACCTCATGCCTTTCCCAGTAATGGCCTTTATTAAGTGTGGACTTAGGTTTCCACATGACACCCTTTTCTGAGAAGTCCTCCACTACTACAAATTGAACCCAATGCAACTTGCCATCAACTCTTATCGAGTTATCAATGGTATAATCGCCTTAGCCAAGAAAGAAAATACTAGGGTTACCCTTGCCGACATCCAGTACTGCTACACAATGTGTCGCCTAAAATCGAAAAAAGGCCACATCTATTACCTCAAGCCGAGGTCCACGAAGTACAAGCTTATTGCCGACCTCCCAGACTCAAACAAGGGTGCTAGAAATGATTACTTCATCGTCTCGAGCAACTGAGAATTTCAACCAAACGATGACCTCCACCTTTATCCCCTAAGCCGAACAGTTTTCAGGGAAGGAGATGGTAAGAGCCAAGTGTCACATTTCCTTGGTACCTTTGCCTGGAGGGGGAGAGAGGCTTGTAGGCCACTTTTGGTGGTTGTAGGCCACTTTTTCCTCCTGTAGGCCACTTAAGGTGGTTGGTAGGCTAGTGGAAGTGGCCAATCGGCCACTTGAAGTGGCCTACGACCATTTTTTTATTTTTTTAGATATTTTTGGTGCCAGCTATGCTAGCTGTTGGTCACTGAATGCATCCTCCCTACACATGTAGGGAGGGATTCAAGCAAGCTCTAAGCTTGTCAAGTAAGCTTCTCCTTGCTTTGCTTATATAAGGGGAGGTGTTTCCTCCTTATTGGAGGTTCAGAATTTTGAGAAGCAAATTTTCCCTTCTATCTCTCTAGAATCCCCTCTCTCTTCCCTTTTTGTGCTTGAAAGTGAGCTTTCTTCACATTTTTGCAAAGAGACTCTTAGCCAAATACCACCATCATTGAGTTGAGGTTCTTGGAGGTCATATTTAAGTTCTAAAAGTTGGTTTTGGCTCAAAGAAGTTGCTGTTATTGCTGTGCTTCAAGGGTGAGTCCCATATCCTCTTTAAAGCTTTACTTTCATTGCTTATTTGGCCATCCTTGCATGCTATTTTAGGCCTTGCTTGCAACTATAAAAACCTTTGTTTCTAAGTGCTTAAAATGGTTGTTTGAGGCCTCTTTGGTGTTGAGGGTGTTCTACCCTCTTGTGTGCCTTATTTGCTTAAGCTTGGTGCCATCTTTTAAAGCTTTAGAGGCACCCTTTGTTTGGCCTTTTTGCCACTGAAACTCAGAGGAATTTCAGTGGTAGAAACCATGTTTTAAGGTCTAAAGTAGGAGGGGGTGGCCTCCCCTCCTTGCCTCTTAGTTTCATGTCTTGTTGGACTCATACTTGAGCATATCTTTCTAGCATGTGTTGGCTTGATCTCAGCCTATTTTTGGTCTTATTTTAGTATGTTGTAGCTCTATTTTGGCTTGGTTGAGTCACCTTATGCATGCTTCATGCACTTGTAGTGTAATCCTACTCGCTAGCCTAACATGCTTCATGTCTTGGCCTATAATTCTAGCACGTATTGGCTCCACTCCAGCATGTTTTTTGGCCATTATTTAACATGCTTCAACTCTGATTTTAGTTGGTTGGATCACCTCTTGCTTGGTTCTTGCACTTGCAGTGTAATCATGCTCCTTAACCTAGTGTACTTGGTGTTTTGGCCTTTCATTCTAGCTTGTCTTGGCTATACTCCATGAATGTTTTGGTATTATTTTGACATGCTTTAGGATTGTTTTGAGTGCTCTTGGCTTTTTGGGGCTTGCTTTGTATAGCTATAGTGTAAATGGCTTCGCTAGTCTTGAGTTTTGAGACCACTAGCATGCTATATTTGTGATGTGTGCATGATATAGTATCATTTGGTATATAAATTCAGAGCATAAACTTCTATCATACTCCTATGTTTATCACTCTTTCATTGTGTTTAAGAGTTGTGCCTTTATGCCTTGTTTGTGAGCCAATACTTGAGCTTATTTTTCTTTCCATCTATGCTGCGAGTCTAGCATGCTTTTGCTACTGTTTTGACCTGCCTTAGGTCTATTTTGAATGGTTAAGGTCATTTGAGCATCGCTTAGTATGGTTGTAGTGTAAAGGGCCTTGACTAGCCTTGAGTTTTGGGGCCTTTAACATGTTGTATATGTGGTATTTGTATGATATGGCATCATTTGGCATGGTATTTCAGAGCATATACTTCCATCATACACTCATATATAACGCTCTTTCATTGTGTTTGAGAGTTGAGCCTTATGCCTCGTTTATGAGCCAATGCATGAACATCATTTTCTTGCTCTTCATGCTATCTTCTTGGTTCATTTTAGCCACTGTTTTGGCCTGTCATAGCTCTGTTTTGGGCTGGTTTGGTTGTTTGTGCATTGTATTACATGCCTCTAGTGTTGTGTCCTTCGCTAGTCTTGGTGTTCTTGGCTTTTAGCATGCATTGCATGAGTTGTTAGCATGTTTTAGAATCATTTGTCATCCCATTTCAGTGCTGAAATGTATAGCATTGCATGCCATCTTTCATCTGTTGTATCACTTTGAAAGAGGTTTTAAGCCCTTTGTTGGTTTGAGCATGAAATTGAGGCATTCATGCCTAATGGTTTTAGCCTTCTCTCGAAGGTTTCTACTAACCAACGGCATGATGCTTCTTTCATGCTCAAGAAGCTTGTGGCTTGGTCCTTCTTTCCAATTAGAGGAATTCTCACTTTTGGACTTAACCGGTTAAAGGACTTATCGGTAATCTAAAACGAGTAAACAAAATGAATCAAAGTAAAACATGCCAAGATAACATGTTTGAGTTGCATTGCATGTGTTTGGATCGGACGTTAATCCAAACACGAGAAACGAGGGGCGTTTCATACTCAAAGTGATGAAACGTGCCTCATTTCTTGGTCGCCGTCCCCCTTGATTGTGCATGATAAGGTGGAGGCCTCTTGAGTCTTGTGTGTTATTTGTGCATTCATTGACTTGTGCAAACTTGGCTTCTCGGCCATCGTGCATTGCGATGCTCGGTTGGTGGCTCGAGAGCTAAGTACCACGCTCCTTTGAGCTTGAGAAATGATAAGGAGGGTGGTTGTACACACATATCTGCAAATACCTTGCTTAGCCCCTTTTGTACTCTGTTTGCAGCAAAATTGGAGTGTGCAGGAGCAAGTGGCCGACCGGCCAGTGCAAGTGGCCTACAGCTCTCAGGCTCAGAGGTGGTCAAGAGTTGTTCTGGTTCTGGAGCAGAAACAACCTGGAGATTGGTTCGGTGTTCGGGATCAAGGCGAATGCAAACAGAGGCAACCGGTGGCAAGGCAACGGATTTTCGGGAGGAAGCCGATCAAGCATGCATGCATCCCTCACCCCGAGGCCTTTTAACTATTTTGCTTAGTTAGTTAATTCGTTGGTTCTGTACTTAAATAGTTAATGTGCTTAGCTAATCAGTTTGTGTTGTAATAATTAGTTAACTAGAATAGTTAATTAGTTTATTTTGTAATAAGTAGCTTAATTAGTGTAGCTAGTTAGCTCTCTTTCATTCGGACCGTCCATCGAGAGGGCGCAATGTTGTAATAAGGGTACGTGTGTGTGTGCATGTCTTCCAACCCCACGTCTTTCTCCCTTTTACTTATTAGTTTTTGATGGTTAGTTTAGGGATCATTTTCAATTAGCATACCTTATGCTTGCATGTTTGCATCATTCATTTGTATTGCATGCACCGGGCTCGGCGCATCATTCAAACTGCATCGTATTTCAATACTTTTTTTTTGAATACATGTATCGAATTGTCGCATTCATATGCCATCTTAGATAGCCGAGCCTATTTAGTTGCATTTTGCATGTGTTGCATTATGCATCCTAACATAGCTAGGATCATGCATGATTTCTAACTAGTTTTATGTTTTGGCTTAGAGTACACTGTAAGTGTTTACGCTTTAGCATATTGCATGAGTGTAAGTGTTGCCATGTTAGCATGCTTGCCATGAGGCTATTTGCTTAATTGCTTAACTGCATGAATGCCTATGGATGAAGGCTTCATTACTTGAATTGGAACAATTCATCAAAATGTGAGTTTTAAGCCCATTTGAAGTGGCAAATCATCATGTTTTAAGCCTACTTAAGGGTGGCAAATCCGCACTTTAGCCTACTTGACGGTAGCAACTTCAAACAATTCTCGAAAAACAAACATGAGATGTTTTGTTCCAAATTGAGTGATTTAGTGTATACTTGTGTGTTGTACGCATCACATAGTAAGTTAGGTTAATAAACCGAAATAAGAACACATGAGGTTTATAGAACAACATATCATACTTAGTAGAGGCCGATCCTTTGATCGGGTGAGCGGGGGTGCTCATTTTAGGACCTTCCCCTCTCGTACCCAAGTTCCCGAGCCAAGGTAACTTTGGTGATAACGGACACGTGGCCTTAGGCACGAGTCAGGGTTTTCTAAATTTCACAAAACAAAATATTTAGGTGGCGACTCTGTAATTTGGCAAAGTAGTCCATATTTGGCACTTCTTGATTAAAATCGATTTTCCAAAACGATTTGCTGGATTTGGACTCTTTGGTGATTTATTAGGCTTACATTGCACTTTGTGAGATTAGATTCAGAACCGTGACAGGAGTCCGAACTGTGGGACCAATTCGAGCTCTCCGAAAGGAGGGTGCGAAAAAGGCAAGCTACAGGGGGCTTTAGCCTCTGACCACTTCTCTTATGTTGAAACAATCTTCTGTGTAAATAAAATAATTGAAACTAAATCAAACAAAATAAAATAAATAACTTACATAATTTATTTTATCGAACCGAATGAAAATTTAAAGACCAAGTTGAGTGTGTGACACTCTGTCCTTAAGACAGATTCGCCCCTCTACGATGTTTACGATTAAGTGACGTCTATCTCCCAGGATATAATGATCTTCACAAATTTGTAGTAGCACTCCAAACAAATTTGTCCGGCGAACTAGAACCTTGTGTTCTAATACTCTCTTTAATTTTCTCTAACACTAGAATGAATAATAAAATGCAAAAGAGAAATATGAACTGCAAAATTGAATTTTTTTCTAACTATTTTTTGGATACAAAGACTGCTGGAACAGATCTGAATTTATAGGCAAAAATTCTGTCCCGAATAGGTACATACAAAATAAGTGAACAGGTGTGAAGCAGAGTTGAACAGATGCAATTTGAATTCAAACAGATCTGCAGTCAATATTCTGAATCTATTCGGTAGTTACAGATTTGTAACTGCTGGGCAGCTATTAAGACTGTTCAAACAGTTTAAAATGCAAAATTCGGACTAGAAGAGGCATAAAACATGGATAGAAAAAATTAAATTCAATTTTGGCTCCAAATTTGAATTTAATTACATTTAGATTTTTTTAAAAAAAATTCAAATAAATTTTGTCCAAAAAATTAATATTAGAACCGACCTGACCCACAACCCACACCCGTGCCCGGCACGACTCGGCCGGACGGACGGACAGGGGCGACACGCACGTGTGGTGGTTTGAGCCAAGGTTTCATTTGTCCATAACTCTTCCCTTCTACAAACTTGGGGTGCCCCTTGGGGCCCAACCCAAGTATTGCAATCTAGAGCTTATATACTCAACAAAGCTCTCTTCAAGTTTCAATGTGGGACAACCCATTTCAAGGAAACCTACATTTAATTCTTTAAATGTCCATTCCACGAACCCGAAAACGACGTCACGTTTCCATTCACTCATAAATGGTTTTGACGAACCATCTTCACCGTGTGACTTGCCACACGGCAAGGAACACGTCACCTCTTCGAACCCACCCCAAAAGACGTTTGGGGCCCACTCCATTTTAGGCTCAAAGTTGGCCCAAAATAAGCCTTATAAAACCAAAATTTTCAACAATCCCCCACATGAATGGAATTTGACGAAGAGAAAATGCAACAACATGATCTAAATACAGAGAATACAGAAATTGAAAATATTCTGCAAACGATAGGTAGCTTTTGGCTTTGAACCTTCCCTTGTGAGACACCATCGGATTTATTAGCTAACCAGTGAACATGATGTCTTGAACTGTTCAGCCGTTTGTGTAAACCAAGACAATAGAACTCACACAGCATATCCCCAGACACAGTTTAGTTCTCACTATTGTTCATTTTGGCCCTGAACAACCTAGTCTTTCATGAGTGCTCTAGAGAATTGTAGCCCTTCACAAATCTCATAGAACCGGCCCAGTTCACACTCACATAGGTGATTCTTATGAAGAGTATCCTGCCATACTCCACTAGGTTTACCTAGATATAAGAATTATTAAAATTTTACTTAACCTAAAATGCTGTAGACATCACTATTTCATCCTAGAAATTAGTAGGAGTTGGACTCCCCAGTGATTCTTTTGAGTCATTCAGAACTCGGTTGTCCCTTTGAACCTAGATCTTGGGATCTCCAGTCAACTAGGTTGGGTTGCCGTTATGGTAACTCTTATTTAATAGGCTTAAGCCCCATTCCCCTTGATGAATTCTCAACTAACTCTCTTGCTAACCCTTTGGTTAGTGGATTCGCTATGTTGTCTTTAGACTTCACATATTCAATGGAAATAATCACATTAGAGAGTAGTTGTCTCACGGTGTTATGTCGACAACGAATATGTCGTGACTTACCGTTATACACATGACTCTGTGCTCTACTTATTGCTGATTGACTATCACAATGTATGCATATAACAGGCACCGGTTTTGGCCATATTAGAATATTTTCAAGGAAGTGACGAAGCCATCCTACTTCTTTCCCAGCTTTATCTGAAGCTATGAATTCTGATTCCATAGTAGACCTAGCTATGCAAGTCTATTCGGAAGATTTCCAAGATACAGCCGCACCACCAAGAGTAAAGGCATACCCACGGGTAGACTTTGAGTCTCTAGCATCCGATATCCAGTTTGCATCACATTATCCTTCAAGTACTGCTGCATATCTAGTATAATTTAACCCAATATTACGAGTAAATCAGAGATATCTTAGAACCATTATAATTGCTTTCCAGTGTTCTACTCCCGAATTACTCGTATATCTACTTAATTTACTTACTGCATAAGCTATATCCGGACGAGTGCAGTTCATCAAGTACATTAAGCTTTCAATAATTTGGGCATACTCTAATTGAAAAATACTTTCCTGTACATTCTTAGAAAGAAACAAATTAACATCCATAGGTGTTTTAGCAAGATGATTATCATCTTTGCTGAATTTGTCAAGTATTTTCTCAATGTAATGAGATTGTGACAAAGCATATCCTTTTGATGTTTTGGTAATTTTCATACCAAGAATTACATCAGCAATGCCCATGTCCTTCATTGCAAAATGTTTATTCAACATTTTCTTAGTAGTTTTAATCATATCATTATTACTACCTATGATGAGCATATCATCCATATAAAGACATACAGTGACATAACCTTTGTCTGTGTTTTTAATATAAACACATTTGTCACACTCATTAATTTTAAATCCATTTGACATCATTGCCTTGTCAAATTTCTCATGCCATTACTTTGGCGCTTGTTTTAAATCATATAATGATTTAACCAATTTACACACTTTATTTTCTTTTCCTGGAACAGAAAAACCTTCTGGTTGTTCCATGTAAATTTCTTCATCTAACTCACCATTTAAGAAAGCGGTTTTCACATCCATTTGATGAATTTCTAGATTGTATAGAGATGCAATGACAATTAGCATTCTAATGGATGTTATTCTAGGAACTTGTGAGTATGTATCGAAGTAATCAAGACCTTTTTTTTGTCTAAAACCTTTGACCACAAGTCTTACCTTGTATTTGTCAATTGATCCATCTGCTTTCATTTTCCTTTTGAAAATCCACTTATATCCAAGAGGTTTATAACCTGGTGGCAAATCCACCAATTTCCAAGTGTGATTTTGCAAGATGGATTCAACTTCACTATTGACAGTTTCTTTCCATAAAGGAGCTTTAGGACTGGGCATAGCCTCTTTAAAAGTTAAAGGCTCATTTTCTAACAAAAATGTTAGAAAATCTTGACCAAAAGATTTTGAGGTTCTAGCATGTGTACTATGCCTAGGTTTCTCTTTATCAATTTGATCTTGCTCTTGTTCTTGATCTTGTTCTTGATCATTACTAGTAATAGCATCAAAAGATCTTTTATTAGTACTAGCCTTTTGTACAGTCTTATTTGGAAATACATGTTCAAAGAATGATGCATTTCGAGACTCAATAATAGTATTTACATACATTTCGGTATATTCTGATTTATAAATCAAAAATCGATATTCACTACTATTCTTGGCATGACCAATGAAAATGCAATCGGTGGTCTTAGGACCTATCTTAGTCTTTTTAGGATTAGGAATAGCCACTTTAGCCAAACACCCCCACACTTTTAAGTATTTGTAGGATAGTACTCTTCCATGCCACAATTGATAAGGTGTTTGATTCATTTTCTTTCGGGGTACTTTATTTAAAATATAATTAGCAGAAAGTATTGCTTCCCCCCAGAAGTTCTGAGGTAATCCAGAACTTATTAACATGGCATTCATCATTTCTTTTAAAGTCCTATTTTTTCTTTCAGCAATTTCATTTTGCTGAGATGAGTAAGGAGCGGTGGTTTGATGAATTATTCCATGTTCTTTACAAAACTCACCAAAAGGTGATTCATATTCACCACATCTATCACTTTTTAGTTTTTTGATTTTCTTACCAAGTTGATTTTCAATTTCATTCTTATATTGAATGAAAGTTTCCAAAGCTTCATCCTTGATTCGAATTAAATAAACATAACTATATCTAGTATAGTCATCTATAAAAGTAATAAAATATTTTTTTCTCACCTCTAGTTTGAATTGATTTAAAATCACAAATGTCACTATGAATTAATTCAAGTAGTTCTGTACTTCTTTCTATTGAATGAAAAGGAGTTTTTGATAATTTTGCCTTAACGCAAATTTCACATTTATGATTTGAATCAATGTTAAATTTAGGTAAACATTCCATATTAATTAATCTATGTAAAGATCCATAATTAACATGTCCTAGTCTATCATGCTATAAATTTGAAGACTCAAGCAAGTAAGAAGAAGATGTATTTTTATTAATAACTGAGGGTACAACGGCCATTACATTCATCTTGAAAAGGTCATCAGACATGTAACATTTTCCTACATACATCCTATTCTTAGTAAATACAAATTTGTCACTCTCAAACACTAGCCTAAACCCATTCTTACTCAACAAAGATCCGAAAACAAGATTCTTGCGAATGTCCGGTACATGCAGGACATTGTTGAGAGTGAGTTACATCTTCAGAACAATCTTCCCTTGTCCTTCAACTTTGGAAGTTGCGAAGTTGTCCATAAAAAGTTGTTCACCGTTGTCCACTGTAGAATAAGATGTGAACATTTTTTTGTCGGCACAAATGTAGCGAGTAGAACCAGTGTCCACCCACCATTCTTTAGGATTTTCGACAAGATTTGCCTCGGAAACAACTGCAGAAAGATTGATGTCATCTACATCATTGGAAATATTGTCCACTTCGGTCATATGGGCTTGAGCAGGCTTCTTGCTTGTTCTTCTTTTGTTTTTGCCTTTGCTACGACAATCTTTAGCCTGATGTCCCTCTTTGTCACAGATGTAACATTTTCCATTAAACTTGTACTTTTTAATTTCTCCTCCTTTAGAGCCTTGTGATGAACTTTCTCCAGAAACTTCTGTTTCATGGTTTTTGGAGCATATTCCACCACATTTGCCTTTGATTCCATTGGATGCTTACCAGCCCGCTTCTCTTAATTGCGGTTGTCCTCCTCAATCCTCAAACGCACAATCAATTCTTCCAAAACCATTTCCTTGCGCTTGTGTTTGAGGTAGTTCTTGAATTTCTTCCAGCCTTGTGATAATTTCTCAATTAAGGCTACAACTTGGAAGGATTCACTGAGAGACATGCCTTCTGTGTGAATGTCATGCAGAATGAGTTGGAGATCTTGAATTTGGCTGATCACAGTTTTAGAATCAACCATTACAAAGTTCAAGAATTTGCCAACCACAAATTTCTTTGAGCCGGCATCTTCTATTTTGTACTTTTTCTCCAAAGACTCCCAAAGTTCCTTTATTGTCTTGATAGGACTGTAGACATTGTATAATGTGTTGTCAAGTCCGTTCAAGATATAGTTCCGGCAAAGGAAATCAGTATGTTTCCAGGCACCGACCGTAGCAACCACTTGCCGATCGATTTCATTCTCTTTCAAAATAGGAGCATCCTCACGGAGAAAACGAGCCAGGTTCAAAGTTGTAAGATAGAATAACATTTTCTGTTGCCATCTTTTAAAATCAGTTCTAGAGAACTTCTTTGGCTTCTCACCGTGACTTGCCGGTACTGTCACAACAGGAGAGGGGGTTGGCGCAATTGCAGCCACCACACTAGTACTTGTTTGAGCATTTGTTTCAGTAGCCATAAATTTTAAATTATAAAACAAAATTATAATTATAATTTATACTATACAGAAAATTAATCCAAATTCACATAATTAAATTCTATAAAAATAAAAGAAATAAGAATGTAACTTTTATTTTTCAATTAATTTGGAAATAAAGTAAAAAATTTGTTTAACCAAATTAATTCCACACAGAAAATTAAATTTCTGTAACACTTCAATAGTTAAAAAAATGAATTTATTTTTAATTAATGAACACTCAGAAATTATTAAGAAAATCAAAATTAATTTCTGACAAACTTCACAAGTAAATATTCTGAATTGTTAATGATACCAGTATATTACTACTAGTTGTCAAAGGAAAAAGACAGTATATTACTACTATCTCTCAAACAGTATATTACTACGATTTGTTTTCCAACCAGAATATTATTTTGTAAAATCACAGAAAATAATTTCTGTAAGAAGAAGAAAGAAGAAAGGAAATAAACGAAAAATTCTGTAAACAGAATAATTCAGATCTGTCTTAAGATTATTGGAACAATCTTCTGTGTAAATAAAATAAATTGAAACTAAATCAAACAAAATAAAATAAATAACTTACAGAATTTATTTTATCAAATCGAATGAAAATTTAAAGACCAAGTCGAGTGTGTGACACTCTGTCCTTAAGATAGATTCGCCCCGTTACGGTGCTTACAGTTAAATGACGTCTATCTCTCAGGATACAATGATCTTCACAATTTGTAGTAGCACTCTAAACAAATTTTTCCGGCGAACTAGAATCTTGTGTTCTAATACTTTCTTTAATTTTCTCTAACACTAGAATGAAGAATAAAATGCAAATGAGAAATATATACTACAAAAATAAATTTTTTCTGACTGTTTTTTGGATACAAGGACTGCTGGAACAGATCTGAATTTATAGGCAAAAATTCTGTCCTGAACAGGTACATACAATAAGTGAACAGGTGTGAAACAGATTTGAACAGATGCAATTTGAATTCAAACAGATCTGCAACCAATATTCTGAATTTGTTCGGTAGTTACAAATTTGTAACTGTTGGGCAATTATTAGCACTGTTCAAACAATTTAAAATACAAAATTCGGACTGGAAGAGGCATAAAACATGGACAGAAAAATTTAAATTCAATTTTGGCTCCAAATTTGAATTTAATCACATTCAGATTTTTCTAGAAAAAATTCAAATAAATTTTGTCCAAAAAATTAATATTAGAACCGACCCGACCCACACTCGCGCCCGGACGAGCGGCGGCGGTGCGTACGCGTATAGTGGTTTGAGCCAAGGTTCCATTTGTCCATAACTCCTCATTTCTACAAACTTGGGGTGCCCATTGGGACTCAACCCAAGTGTTGCAATCTAGAGCTTATATACTCAACAAAGCTCTTTTAAAGTTTCAATGTGGGACAACCCATTTCAAGGAAACCCACATTTAATTCTTAAATGTCCATTCCACGGACCTGAAAACGACGTCAAGTTCCTATTCACTCATAAATGGTTTTGACGAACTGTCTTCACCGTGTGACTTGCCACACGACAAGGAACATGTCACCTCTTCGGACCCACCCCAAAAGACGTTTGGGGCCCACTCCATTTTGGGCTCAAAGTTGGCCCAAAATAAGCCTTGTAAAACCAAATTTTCCAACATCTTCTCTCTCCCCTCTTTTTTTTTCCCTCTGGTTTCTGCCAAATAAGTTTGGGAGCTGTTCTTCTCAATCTCTCCCTCTTTGTGAGGTGTTTTCTTTCCCCCCCAATGGTGAAAGTGTGATGGGTTCCCCTTCTCCATCCATCTGGTGTGGATCTACTCCAGATTTGGTTTGAGATTGAGTTTTATGGTTTTTCTTTTTTGTTTTTGTTTGTGTTTTCGTTTGATTTGATTTTGGAATCCATTAGTGTTTGATGTAGCTTACCCACTCTGTGGTTATAACCTATGATTATATTTGGCATGCTCTACGGCCGGTTATTTAGCATTTGCTTTGCAGTACGAGTACAAGCACAAGCACAAGTTGTATGGTTGGCTAATTTCATAGATTTACTCCTATGCATTTTTTATTTTCATCTTTCCTTTGTTTAGTGTAAGTTTATCTCTTGGATGGATTCCTCTTTGTATGTGCCGTTTGACTACATTAATGGAAATTTCTTCTGGTAAAAAAAATATATATATATATTTTTAATACTCACAACTTCTATCTATTTGTACGTGTCGTTTGACTACATTAATGAAAATTTCTTCTGGTAAAAAAAAATAATATATATATTTTTAATACTCACAACTTCTATCTATTTGTACCTATTACTTTGGCATATTTTGACAAGCTAGTTAAAAGTCAATTTTTTGATTTTTTGACTTTTTTAGATCACATCACCTCTCTACTATTTTACACATTTTTCAATAAAAGCAAAAAAAATCAATTTTTAAGCAACTCCTCAAAACAACCTACTTTATTTGTTACAATCTCCCCCACACAAACATTTTGCAATAATTCTTTCAACAAATTAAAACATATCAGATCAGTACTGACTTTCATACTTTCCATTTTCATATTTATTATAGAATTAGGGTTCTAATTTCACCAATTATTATGTTTAAGTTTTGTGAAATCATGGAGGAATTATATCGAATTAAAATATATATATATATTGGATAATCCAATGAGATAAAATAAAATTTAAAAGAAAATGGAGCTGCAATGTAATAAACAAAAATTCTAAAACTGGGCTTGGTTTAAAATTTTGAATAAAAAAAATAAAAGTGAACAAAATTTATATTTCATTTATTTTTGCCCTTTTCAAAAAAAATTTTAAACAAATTTCTTCTCAAATTCTTTATCCAAACACACCATAACTAAGGGTCCTTTTAGACCATCTCCAATGTTTCACCAAATGTTTCATCAAATTTAAATTTAATAAGAAAACTTACTTTTTGCTACTTAATGGTTCACCAAATTTTTTATCAAATCTAGGATTTCTCAAATCTTTCATCAGATTGAAAATGGATGTGTCTTTTATCAAATCACTGTTCATAGCCGTTAGATATTCATCACCGGCTGTCCCTCCGAATGACCACCTCAAGGCAAAAATTTGTGAAAAATTTATACTGGCCAGTCGGCTAGTGTTCTAATGAAGTTTCAAAGACCTCCGTTGGAGTACTTAATATCAAATGGACTTTTTACTTAAATTTGGTAAAAATTTTGATGCACAGTTGGAGATATTCTTAGCAACACCATAAATAAGCTACTTATTAGTTTATTAACTTATTTGAATCATATCGTCTCACTATTTTTCTACACATTTTTTCATAATAATTAAAAAACCAACTTGTAAATTATACCCAAAATAACCTTAGGTGTAATTCTCCATTTTCCATCTAAGCAAAGGTCATAAAAGTAATATAGCAGTCAAAAATGATTGAGAACTCTAATAAAGGAGTTTTAATGAGTTCTAATGGGAGTGGGTCTCACCGTGATTAGGGATGGCAATTTAAACCCGGCCCGACGGGGACTCGATCCCCCAACCCCGAAATAAGTGGTTTTTCTCCGAAAAATATCCCCGCGGGGACGGGAATGGTATTAAAAATTCACTCCCCGATCAATTTCGGGCCGGGGACGGGGATAGGCTCCTGAACCCCGGCCCCGGCCCGGCCCTGCCCCGAAATTTCCCCGCTAATACCTGTGTTGGTGTGTAGTATTATAATAAATATCTAATATTTGTCTGACTCACTCACTAGTTGTATTATAGACTCACTAGTTGTATTATTATAATATATATCTAGTATATCTATCTGACTTCTATCTGACTGAGTAGGGATGGCAATTTAAACCCGGCCCGACGGGGACCCGATCCCCCGACCCCGAAATAAGTGGTTTTTCTCCGAAAAATATCCCCGCGGGGACGGGAATGGTATTAAAAATTCACTCCCCGATCAATTTCGGGCCGGGGACGGGGATAGGCTCCTGAACCCCGGCCCCGGCCCGGCCCCGCCCCGAAATTTCCCCGAAATTTCCCCGCTAATACCTGTGTTGGTGTGTAGTATTATAATAAATATCTAATATTTGTCTGACTCACTCACTAGTTGTATTATAGACTCACTAGTTGTATTATTATAATATATATCTAGTATATCTATCTGACTTCTATCTGACTGAGTCACCTTCTCTCAACTCTCACTCTCTCTCTCTCAACTCTATCACCCTCTCGTTCTTCTCACTCACGCTCTCGTTCTTCTCTCTCAACTCTCTCACTCTCACAGTCGGCGTGTCCCACCACCGCCGTTGATCTCGCCACAGCCACAGTCGCCGGTCACAGTCGCCGTGTCCTCGACGCCGATCTCCTCTCCAAACAACGAGACCCTCCCTCCTCTCCAAACACTGTCGCAACCCCGCCGATCTCCCTCCTCCTCTCTCTCTCTCCGCCGATGTCATACTTGTGTTTGTTCTTGACCTCTCTCTCTCTCTGATTGTTTCTGATTTTTTATTTTTTATTGTTTATTTTTTACATCTGATTTCCCATCTGTGAGTGAGATTTGTTGGGTTTTGGATCTATATTAATTTTTCCGATCTGTGGGATCTGTAAATGTTGTTGATGATGAAAATTTATATTTTAGATCTGTGAATGTTTCAGATCTATGTTGATTTTTTTTTTTTTTGACCGGGGAATCTTCGGGGTCGGGGATCCCCGATCCCCGTTAGGGGCGGGGACGGGGGTGGTAATAGGCTCCCTGTCGGGGTCGGGACCGGGGATGGGGGGAGTGTCCACCATCGGGGATCGGGGACGGGTAGGGTGATCCCCGGCCCCGCCCCGCCCCGTTGCCATTCCTATGACTGAGTCACCTTCTCTCAACTCTCACTCTCTCTCTCTCAACTCTATCACCCTCTCGTTCTTCTCTCTCAACTCTCTCACTCTCACAGTCGGCGTGTCCCACCACCGCCGTTGATCTCGCCACAGCCACAGTCGCCGGTCACAGTCGCCGTGTCCTCGACGCCGATCTCCTCTCCAAACAACGAGACCCTCCCTCCTCTCCAAACACTGTCGCAACCCCGCCGATCTCCCTCCTCCTCTCTCTCTCTCCGCCGATGTCATACTTGTGTTTGTTCTTGACCTCTCTCTCTCTCTCTGATTGTTTCTGATTTTTTATTTTTTATTGTTTATTTTTTACATCTGATTTCCCATCTGTGAGTGAGATTTGTTGGGTTTTGGATCTGTATTAATTTTTCCGATCTGTGGGATCTGTAAATGTTGTTGATGATGAAAATTTATATTTCAGATCTGTGAATGTTTCAGATCTATGTTGATTTTTTTTTGTTTTGACCGGGGAATCTTCGGGGTCGGGGATCCCCAATCCCCGTTAGGGGCGGGGGCGGGGGTGGTAATAGGCTCCCCGTTAGGGTCGGGACCGGGGACGGGGGGAGTGTCCACCATCGGGGATCGGGGACGGGTAGGGTGATCCCCGGCCCCGCCCCGCCCCGTTACCATTCCTAACCGTGATGTGATATTTTGACTTTTTTTTTAAAAAAAATTTCCTATCATATTATTAAAGCTCAATTAAAGTTTCAAAATGAGAGAATGTATCAATGCTCTATACCAATAAGGCCGTTGGCATGAATTAATGATGAACAGGACACCCGTGCATGCATTTGTTTGAATGCCATTTATATTTGGGGAAATTGCAAATTAGTGAGAAGAAAAAAAATTGCATTTGTTTGAAAGCCATTTATATTTGGGGAAATTACAAATTAGTGAGAAGACCAAAAAAATTGTAAAATTATAAATAAATAAAAAATTATCACTTTAATAATTAAAGTGGGTAAGTTTACCACGGAAATGCAATTTATTTTTTTTTATCATACATTGAAATGCAATTTTCCCTTTATATTTCAATAAATAAGTTTGTTGATACAGATTTGACTATATATAATTGATTATATAAATTACAAGTAGAATAATTTGATTGAAATTGTATTTTTGTAATGTATCTTACTATCGAATCAGAATTATTTTATGTGATTAAGTATGCAATTTTATTATTTATATTTATTTAGGGGTAATGCTATGTCATATGCAAGTTATATTATTATTTATATTTGTTTAGGGATAATGCTATGTCATATGCAAGTTATAAAATTTGTTAGTTTCATTACTACAAATGTTATAATTTAATCTTATAGGAGTTCTAACTAAAAAGAAAAAAAATTAATTACAACCAAAATCACATAATGTATAAGTAAAGAGTTCTTGAATCATAATAAAATTGTCATAATCAACATCTAACACCACAACGGTCCTAACCAAATATCACAAAAGTCATAATTAGGAACCATATGATACACACTCATAAATTTTTTTTTTTTATATAGAAAGTCATACACATAGAGAGAGAGAGAGAGAGAGAGAGAGAAATGTTACAGGTACCAAATATTTTATCAAAATTTATATCAAATATTCACATGAGACTCACACCCATACGGGTGTTTGTTTGAAAGGATTAGATTTAGAGGGGGGATTGGATTTCATGTCCAATCTACCATAGAGTTTATTGTTTGGTTGAGAATTTGTAGGTCGGATTAGGAGTTTTACGGATTATGAATCCCATATATGTTGAACCGTTGTGTCCTAAGGAGATGTGGGATACAAATGTTGAGATTGAAATCCTATGTGATTAAGTTGTAGAATGACTCATTTACCCACAAAATATTTCATTTCATTATGTATTGTATTTAGTAAAATAAAATAAAATATAAAAATCTCAATAAAAAAATAAAATAAAATAATTTAAATTTTATTGATGTTTATTTACTTAATTTTTAAATAATTTTTTATAGATTTTTTATTGATGTTTTATTTTAAGTTTTTGTTGATATTTTATTTCATTTTATTATTTAATTTTTATTGTTTTTTATTTAATTTTAATACTTTTTAAAATCAATTTATATAAATTTTATTTTAAAAATAACATAAATTTTTATTGAAGTTTTATTTATTTAATTTAGCTAATTAAAAAATAAATTTATTTAATTTTTATAAAATAAAATAAAATAAAATAATTCTTTATTTAATCTACCCAAAATAATTAAAATATTAAAGACAGATTTAGTATTGTTATTACTAAGTAAACAATTGAAAATGATAAAATAGTCTATTAAACATTTATCCTTCTTCATAATATTATAATCAAACATTGAATTCAAAGAATAGTCATTTTCAGACATCTAATTTCATGATAAAACAAACCTGGGATACACATTCTTTTCAACCAAATAGTCTACAGACTATATATCTCAGGATTAATACTTCAATTGATTACAATATGCCTTTATTCTAACTGTCCAGACAAACATGATAACGTATTTCGTGTGTCTACCATTTTTGTTATATATATATATATAGAGAGAGAGAGAGAGAGAGATTATTTCATTTTTACCCCTATACTTTTACACGATTTTCAATTACCCCCCCAGACTATTTAAATTACTATTAATTTTGCCCCTGCCGTCAGATTTGAAACAGAAAACGTTAAAAAAATTACAAACTCACCCTTTTCTACCAACAAACCACCACCACCAACCACCACTTCAAGCCCTTCTATCTCCTTCGTCATAAATCCGTTTCGCCTCATTTTTACGTCGTTGGATTCAACTCATGGTCTAGTTTTCGTATCACATCTCACATGTCTCGTTTTTCCTCTTTTTGCATGTTATCGAAGCTCCGAAAGTTGATAAAAAAATAAGACTTTTCTTCTTGTTTTCGAATTTTCTTCGAGCCATCTTTCAGACTTCATATCTTTCTTGATTCTTGACGATTTTATTTCATTCTTTCGCCATTCTCTTCACCTTACTTCCTACTTCGCCCTACACTACCTCGCTTTCTCACTTCTTCGTGTAATGTGCAGTTTTGGTATGCCGAAAGTTGTCCGAAAACTAATTTTGAAAATTTCAAAACATTCATCTTTTGTTTCTTTCTTCTCCATCTTCCTCATTCTTCTTCTTCTTCTTCTTCTTCTTCTTCTTCTTCTTCTTCTTCTTCACTTATAACATGATGTGAAACATGGTTCTAGGTGGTAACGGAGCTGGTGATGGTGGTGGTGGTGGTGGTCTGGCGATGGCGACGACGCTCGCGATGATGGTGCTTGTGGAGTTTGAAGGTAGTAGTAATGGAATTTGCTTGTAAAAGAGGTGGGTTTGGTATTGAGAGGTCGTGGTGATGGTGATGCTCATGGTGGTAGTGAAGTTGGTTTGGGTGGTGATGAGAAGATAATACAAAACTAAAATAGGCATTGGCATTTCATTCTAATTTTCAACGTACCAAATGTGCTCCAAATCTTATACAACCAGTGATTGAGTCCGAATGTGTTCCACCTCATGAAATCGGACCAAGAGACCTCCAGAAATTATTTATTATTAGAAATTATCTACTATTGTGAATAAATATATGAACAAGCCAACCACCATTTAAAATTAGAAAAAAAAAATTACAATAAAAAAAAAAAAAAAACATATATAACTATATATAGATGAGAGAGAAAATAGTTTTCTCAAAGCTTGAATACAAATACATGACTTTCAATTACAACATCACTTTTAAATCAATAATACCAATTTCATACAATACAATCACGACAAAAACTAGGTCCTCATTTGCGACAAATCTTTGTGATGATAAGTCTTCGGTGGGTTGTATGTTGAAAGTCACGTTTGGTGTGTTTTGTTCGGGGTGGTGATGTTGGTGAAGTTGGTGGTTTGGGTGCTGATGTTAGAGAAGTTGATGAAGTTGGTGGTTCGGGTGGTCGGTTACCCCCTAGGACCATCCACTACATCAGGTTATAAGTGAAGAAGAAAAAGAAGAATAAGGAAGATGGAGGAGAAAAAAACAAAAGATGAATGTTTCAGAATTTTCGAAATTAGTTTTCAAACAACTTTCGGCATACCAAAACCACCCATTACACGAAGAAGTGAGAAAACAAGGTAGTGTAGGGCGAAGTAGGAAGTGAGGTGAAGAGAATGGTGAAAGAATGAAGTAGAATCATCAAGAATCGAGAAAGATATGAAGTCCGAAAGATGGCTCGAAGAAAAATCGAAAACAAAAAGAAAAGTCTTATTTTTTTATCAACTTTCGGAGCTCCGATAATATGCAAAAAGAAGAAGAACGAGACGTGAGAGATGTGATATGAAAACTAGACCGTGAGTTGAATCCAACGACGTAAAAATGAGATGAAACGAAATTATGACGAAGGAGATAGAAGGGTTTGAAGTGGTGGTTGCTGGTGGTGGTTTGCGGGTAGGAAATGGTGTGTTTGCATCTTTATTTTGAAATTTGGGGCTAAAATGTAATTTTTTTAACGTTTTCCGTTTCAAATTTGACGACAGGGGCAAAATTGATAGTAATTTAAATAATATGGGGGTACGCGTGAAAATAAGAGTAGTCTGGGGGGTCATTGAAAATCGTGACAAAGTATGGGGATAAAAATGAAATAATCTCATACATATATATGGAAATTGATAGTACTACAGTGCATGGGCTAAGTAGAGTGTAACGTCCATGCGGGCCTAGTATAGTTTACATATCTCAATCGAATACTGTTAGACATTAAAAATTTTATTAATTTTTTTTATCAAATATTTTATATGAGCGTAGGATCTATGGATGTAGATTCCAGATTTATGTGAAACATTTAGTAAAATTTTTGGAATCTCTATCATTTTTTATCTCAATATCCAATGACTTTTAGCCGAAACAAACTACACTTATTTTGGAAAGTAGGTTAAAAATTAATTTTTTGATTTTTTTAACTTTTTTTTAAAAAGACATATAAAAAAAATAAAGAAGTGATATGACTCAAAATAAGTTAAAAGTGAAAAAGTACCTTTTTACCCACTTAGCAAAACAAGGTAAAACTTCAATAGTCTCGCAACATGTGCTGTTTCGATCCTTACATACATTTGTTTTTTTGTTTTTTTAAATAGTACAAGACACTACATCGAATCCAGGAGCGAGGCACAGCAGTAGGAGTATAAAAATAACTCACGGCCTGGGGTAGGCCCGGCCCGTTTGGACCCAGGCCTAAGCCCATCCAGAGACCCTAGGTTTGGGCATGGGCCATCATTTTGAAACCCGTCCCATCGGTTCGCTTAAGGCCCACTCAAAGCTCGGCCTGTCCGAGGCTTATTGTCTTTTTTAGTGGAAATTAATAAAATTTTGGTAAAAAAAATAAAAAAAATTGTTCTGACCCTCTTAAGGCCTGAATATGTAACAATCCCGACCCATGATTAACGCTAATTCATGTTTAAGTATGCCAAATGAGTAATTAAGAAGTGATCCTCAGTTAATTATATGTGCATTGCATCATTTTGTGTTTATATCTGTATAACGTAGAAAGATCTGTGCATGTTTTAGTTTCAGTATGTAAATTGAAGGCCCTATCGGCATCCGATACAGAAATTGACTTGATTTATATGTTAATTAGGATTTTTAAAATTTTATGGTAGGTTTAATTGAAATTTCATCCGGAACGATTAAATTAGATTAAATTAATACCACTTATTTCAACCTCAATTAATTACACTTTAATCAAGCCTATATTAGGCACCAATTGAGCCCCACTCATCTTTTTCTTTCATTGAAATACATTTTGAGCCTCTTCAAGGAAGAAAACGTGAGGGAGAGTAAGAGGGAAGAAAATTGAGCTCTAACCAAGGGATTGCTAGGAATTGTTGCCATTTGAGGGAAATTTGAGAGTTTCAACTTCAACTCTTGTGAATTCAATTCTCTAGGTAAGAAATCAAACTCACAATTGTGTAATTGAGCTAGATTTTACAAGACTTTAAGGAAATTAAAGGAGTTCATGTAGGATTTGAGGTAGAATTGAAGAGGATTGAGCTATACTATGCATGCATGTCGATTTCTTCCTAAATTGAGCATGATTTCAAAGAATTCTTTCATGCATGTGTTCATCTCACTTATATTTTGAGAATTCATCATCTTTTCTATCAATTTGCCAAATTGATCATGTTTTGAAGTGATTGAATACAAGAGAATTCATGCATGCTATGTTCTTGAACATTCATAAAGTTTAAGTTGAAATTTTGTATAATTGGCATGTCATTGGGCCATGATTTCTTGAAATGATCCTTAAAACATGTTGTTTTGTGAGTTTCTATGAGTTTCCTAAAGTTTTGGCCCAAAAATGTTGAGTTTTGAAGTGTTTGGTTTGAGTTTGAAGCTTGGAGATCAAATCTGGAAATTCCATATTTTGCATTCACACTCGAGTGTAGGAGTTCATGCTCGAGCGAGAAATCTGAGTGCATGCACTTCCACTCGAGCGATTGAAAGCTCGCTCGAGCGTGAAATGCATGTATCCAGAAGTTCATATGTTTTGTAGCACGCTCGAGTGACAAAAGTCACGCTCGAGCGTGGATCGAGCGTCCGTCGAGCGTGAAAAGCAAGCAACCAGTACTTTTTTCAAAGTTTACAGTCTGCTCGAGCGAGGGAAGTCACGCTCGAGCGAACCTTCACTTCTTGCATGTCCGCTCGAGCGAGGAAAGCCATGCTCGAGCGTGGACCCTGTTTTCAGCAAGTTTTGGAAAATGTTTTCAAATGCATTTTTGTATCCTCATTCCATCCTAAGCATTCTTAGGCCATGATTAAGACTCCATAATGAGGTTAAAGGCTAGAAACACGCTCAGAACAAATAAAGTAAGTTATGTACAATTTGAATGTATGTTTCAGGTGTGTGTTTGTTATGTGTTCATGTAGGTCAAGTGCCGTAGACCGTCTGATTAGTTTGCTTTGTCTGTCTGCACTCGAAGTTAACTGTGAGTAATAACTTAGTAAAGCTATGTTCAACTTTATTTATTTTTTGTATGATGAAATAAGATCTGTTTTCTGAAATGATATGTTCTGTACAATGAATTATTGTCCAATTTCTAATAATGTATTCGTGGCATCCTTAGCATCATGTGATATCTGTTGGCTGTTACCTGGTATCGGATGTTCCATTATGAAACTTAATATGTCTGCACTCTGTTACCCGTACCGGAGGCTTTATCATGGAGCTCAGCGTGTATATTCTCTGTTACCCGAATCCGGAGGTTCCTTTATGGAACTGGTTATTCATAACCACCATATGTTTAGCATCTGTTCTGTATCTGTTCTGATAGCGCTAATGGATGTACCACGTATGATTAAGCATGAATTATGATTTCTGTATATCATCTGAACAAGAATACGAATATGAATCTGAATTATGATTTCTGAATCTGTATGGACTTCATTCATCAAAACCTTTTACTTTCACTGGGTTTCCGCTCACTATTTATATTATGTATGTAGGTGAGCAAGCACGTGACCAGGCCCAGAGTTGACAGCCTACGTTTCAGTTTTTGTCAGCCAACCTTTGCGTCTCCCGAGGAGGTTCCGGATGAAGTCAAGTTTTGTGGCTGTTTTTGTAATCATATTAGACTATGTTTGTCTGTTAAGTTGTGGGCGAGATTTTTAACATATACGCCTAAGTGTGGCATGTAAATATTATATCTTTTGGTTATCACTAGTATGTTTATAAAGACTTTTGATTATTCTGTCCCATATATGTCATCACAGCTCATTGGACCTCGTATGTTTTATATATTTGCTTCCGCAGCCCCTAACTATATGTGAATTCGTCAAGAGACCTTTGATAATCCAAGGATTACTGGCCGGTTATGACGCTAAACCCATAGGCGCGGGTTTGGGTCGTGACAGAATACTCCCTGGGTCTAGGCCTAATTTTCTGGCCTATGGATCAACTCAGCCCGTCCCAAATTTTAGAAGGAGCCCATGAGACCCGACTTGGACCAAACCGGGCCAAATTTACAACCCTACACAACAATATAAAAAAATAAAGATAATGATTTAACAGTTTGTTATAGTAACTTTTAAACTAAGGTCTCGTTTGGCAACTCACTATTTTAATTTAAAAGTTAAAAGTTAAAAAATCACTAAAAAAATTAAAAAGCCAACAACTTACATCAAAAAGTTAAAATTTTCATTTTCTCTGTACTTTTTGTACATCTTTTCGTAAAAAATCAAAAAATTATTTCAAATATACTAATTTTTTACCTCATATTTTAACCAAAAAATTAAAAAAATATTAAAATAACCTATTCTCAAACGAAACCTAAAAATCATCATTTCCAAACAAGGCCTAACTCAATTACACCTTTACATTTGCACTTTTCATTTCTAAAAAAATTGATATAAGCTCACTTTTTTAAATTTATTTTTTAAATCTAATGATGTGTAAATAAAATGATTGATTGATAATTAGAGAAGACATTAAAGATAGAGTCACTTTAGATATTCTAATAGATTACTACATCATTCGATCTATAAAATAAATCTAATTTTTGGACTATAATAGCACCACTCATTTTCAAATTAAATTTTAAGTTTAGGTTCCGTTTGTTTAGACGGAAAATATTTTATACAATATATATATTGTTTTTTATTTTTGCGTTTAGTTAACACTTGAAACAAAAATATTAACTACCTAAAATAGAAATTTTAATTCAATAAAATATAATTTATGACTTTTTATTGAGTTAAATACTTATTTGAAAAGGTTAAATTGTTAAAAATATAATGAGTGGGAGTCAACTTTGTAAAAATTAACTTACAAAATTTTTAAAGATAAGTCATTTTTTAAAAAATATTTTATTTATTTTTTATTTAACCAAATAGCAAAAAATAAATAAAATATTTTTGACAAAAATATTTGACCTTAAAGCCTTTAATCTAATGTATCTTATGATATCTTGCAAAGCTATAAATGTCCAAACTAATCACTGATTAAGGTAAAGAGTAGTGTTAGAGACTTCAAATAATCTACCAAATGTTTTACTAAACCTCTTACATGGGTGTAGGACTCACACACATGTGGGTTTGTGTGGATCTTACATGAGAGATTTGGTAAAATATTTAGGGGTTGTTTGGGAGTGTTCTAAATAAGTGTACTTTTTGTCTTTTTAGACTAAAAAGTTGAGGTTGAAAATATGAATGTTTGGGTTAATTTTTTGACTTTTTATGAAAAAATGTGTATTAAAAAATTGTATAAATTAATGTGTAGGGAAAAATTAGTAGTGGGAGTTGTGCAGCCGCAATTGTTGACTTTTAGTGAACAGTGATAACTTTTTAATTTTTTGAATAACTTTTTGACTTTTTAATTTTTTTGAAACTTTCCAAACTTGACCTTAGTAGATTATTTAGGGTTCATCACATTTTCTTCAGGTAAACTGATTAATATGTAGCAGGTGGCAAAATCTTTTTATGACTTGTCCTAGATAGTCTTGACGAAGTCACTAGTATTCGTATAAGAATGAATCTTTGCTCTACCTGATAATTAATAACTTGATAATTAATAACTTCCATAATCAATGGTTTGAATATTATTTTATTTTATAAAAATTTATAAATCAATGGTACCTTTTTAAAATAATTATAAATTTACCATTAATTTGACTTGTTTATTTTTATTTTTATTTTCAAATATACACCGATTTTTAATAAGGTGTAACTACACATGATTGTCACTAGCTCTCTCCTATTCAAAAAAAATTAGAGTTTGAGGACCAACCGAAAATGAACCATCGCTTAAATAAAATTGTGCATTACAATTTCGTCTTTTGAAAAAATACAAATACATAAAAATAAAAATAAAAATAGAATTTTAATTATTCATGTATTTAAATTTTCCATTAATGTGTACTTTTTGAAAAAAAAAATTGCACTGAATTGGAATTTCTCATAAATAAAATTAAGTATATACAGAAGATCAATCATATGATACCCTGGCATACCCTATTATTAAAATTAACTATGCATGGGCTATGTTTGGCATGAGTTTTTTTGGTTATTTTAGTCACAAAAAGATAAAATATGCTAAAAAGATTAATAAGACAAAATATCATATTCAAATTATAATCATTTTATTTTTTCTTTCACAAAACTCAACATAGCAAAAAAAAACTCATCCTAAATGAGATTTTTTAACCCCAAACAAAAAAAATTAAAAAATCAACTCACATATCAAACGAAGCCGTAAAAAATCGATCATATAATACTCCACATTTAAAGACTCCTTAAGCATATATCATGCTCAATTATTACTTGCATTATTAGCAGAGCTTTACTACAAACATAAAAATGGTGCAAAGAATCAATCGTGTGACAAATTATATTAACGGTCCTTATAGTTTGGGTCTTATATTATTTTGGTCTCTAATTTTTTAATTGTGGCATATTTGATCATAAATTTTGAAATTTGTTTCAAATAAAGACAATTAAAGATACCATTACTGAATTTCGAAAAAGTCATTAATTTGATGGGTAATGCTATAGTGTGCAACTTACACCTTACACCTTTTTGTGTTCACTTACACCTTACACTTACACTTTTTTTACCTTGCACTTACACCTTTTGTGTAAGTGGCACATGGTGTGCAACTTATACATTTCATTTATACCTTCCACTTACACTTACACCTTACACTTACACCTTTTGTGTGAGTGGCACATGGTGTGCAACCCACTTACACCTTTTGTGGGTTGCACACTTAAGAAGAAGCCTAATTTGATATAATATAAACTAATGTGATAAAAATAAATGTCAAAAAAATATTTTTAAATTTTTAAAAATTATTTCTACTCACTAAAAATAAAATTATGTAAAATTGATAAATTTTCTAGACATTTATTATTTTTTTACTAAATTATTTTTTATTACGTGTTTGGATGATGATCATGTAATGGGTGGTTATTTTTATTTTCATTAAATTATTTTTATTTTTTCAAAATTCAAATATGACGACAACTTTAATATCATTATTAAACTAATGCATTAAATCAAAAAATACAAAACTAAAAATATTTCATATATTAAATATATCGATTACAAATTAAAAACCTAACAATCACCTATTACATGATCATCATCCAAATACATAATAAAAATTAATTTAGTAAATAAATAAATATCTAAAAGATTTATTAATTTTACATAATTTTATCTTTGGTGAGTAGAAATTATATTTAAAAATTCAAAAATATTTTTTTTGATATTTATTTTTGTCAAATTAGTTTTTATTTTATCAAATTGATGACTTTGCCAATAAAGTTGAGCAATCGTATCTTCAATTATCCTTATTTAAAATAAAATTTCAAATTTCAAATTAATTATATCACAATTAAAAAATCAAGAATTAAAATGATATAAGTTTCAAACTATAAAAACTGTTAGTATAATTTGCCTTCTATTTTACTAGCAAAGCATAAACATGGTGCATTAATCACATCTACTCTCCCAATGCATTGGCATTAAATTGATCCACTCACTCATTAAAGGGTGAGTAATTATATGCAAATAAAAAAATTAGAACGATTATTTTAGAAAGCGTTGTTTGGAGGAGTTCATCATGGGCTTATTTGGGACGTAAGTTGATTTTTTAATTTTTTGATTATTTTAGTTTGGGGTTAAAAAGTCTTGTTTGGAATAGATTTTTTAATTTTTTGGATTTTTGTGAATGAAAAAATAAAATGATTATGCGTTGGATGTGATATTTTATTATTCTATTTGACTGAAATAGTTTATTTTGTCCTATATGACTATTTTAGTCCCAACCTTTATCCCAAACGGGACCTATATACCTTATTTTGATTATTTAAATTGTTAATTTTGTTAAATATTTCGTGTATCACAAAAAAAAATTTGGTCAATTATAATCATAACATATTTAATTTATCACGTTTGTCACAAAAAAAATATACAATAATTGTGTTTTTAAATTTTGTGTGTGTGTGTGTGTGTTAAACTTGATAAATGAATATGTATGATAATCGAATCAACCAATTTTTTTTTTTTTTTGAAAGATGAAATACACAAAGTGTTCAATAAAATGAACAATTTTAAATCATCAAAACAGGACTCGTAGTGGGCCTCAGGGCCCAAACAATGCCGACTGGAGATGAGATGTCTCCAAAAAAATCTATTCAAAATGATGTGATACAATATAGACCTTTCACTTTTATATAAAATATCATAAAAATGAGTTTATTTATAAGAAGACATTGTTATTCTAGTCCAAAAATTAAATCCATTTTTAAAACTCAATAATGTGACAATCAATTAAAATATACAAGGCTTCTCTCTCATATTTTTTTGTTTCTAATCATCAATCAATCATCTCACTTACATATCATTAGATTTAAAGGTGAATTACACTAACAGTCCATATAGTTTGGGGCTCGTGTCACTTTGGTTATTAACTTTTCAATTGTAACACATTTGACCATAAATTTTGAGTCTTGTTCCAAATAAGAACAATTGAAAATATAATTGCTTAATTTCAACGGCAAAATCGTCAATTTGATAAAATATAAATTAATTTGATAAAAATAAATGTCAAAAAAATATTTTAAAATTTTAAAAATTATTTCTACCCACCTAAGATAAATTATGTAAAATTCATAGATCTTTTAGACATTTATTTATTTATTTATTTTACCAAATTAATTTTTATTATGTGTTTGGATGATGATCGTGTAACAACCCAAAATTTTAATTATTCTTTAAAATTGATACTAATATTATTTAATTACAGTTGGGAAAATATATGATTTATTTGTATTATTATGTGTAATTTTATAAAAACAATATAATTAATACGAAATTTAAGGGTCAATGTATAAATAAGGAACTAATCAACACTTATCCATTTGAGGGATAAGATTCTAGCTTGATGATGGCTGCAATTAGAGAGGCTACGTGTCACCAAACGTGTCACCAAACGTGTTGAGCAAGTAGTAAATTTAGTATAAAAGGGGGAATGTGGCTGTGAATGGAAAGAAGGAACAAAAAAACAGAAGTAAAGAAAGGAGAAGAAATACTAGAAGTAAAGAAAAAAGAGTGAGGTATTAAAGTTAATGTGAGTTATATTATACCTTGAGTCACCATAATATATTTTACGTATATTTTGGCTTACCATAAATTATTACACACAAGTTTATGTTTTATAAATTATATTAATATTCCAATTACGTGGATTATTTTCTAAACCCTATTTGTTTAAAATGAAATCATGGATATGTTTGTTTAACTTTTAATGATTATTTGACTATGACCTTATATACAATTATGTTTTGTACGTACCATCACGGGAGTCCCATACCTTGGGGGACTTAAATAACCATTGGCCTTTGTTTGGTCACCTTGTGGCCCTCTATTGTCATGGATCTATTGACCTCTATTCTGTACGGAGCAAAGTACTATGTGGAGATAAATGCTACACTATTATGGGAACCACCTCTAACTCTATTTGTTAAAATGAAACCCATGAATATGTTTGTTTAAATTTAAGTATATTTTTGACTATGACCTTATAAATAATTATATTTTATAAGTACCACCACGGAGGTCCCATGCCTTGGGGGACTCAAATAACCATTGACCCTCTGATTAGTCACTTTGTGACCTTTTGTCTGTCATGGATCCACTGACACTCTGATTTCTAGTGTGGAGCAAAGTGCTGTACGGAGCTAAGTGCTACACTATTATGGGAGCCACCTCTAGAATTCGTGCGAGCCACCTCTTGAGTCCATATATCTGTTTTGTTCCGTTCTGTACCGTGGTTATGATTATTTTGTATTATATGTTAAATGATTTCCGTATAATATATTCTGTATTTTAATATCAAGCTTTATTTAGCCAATAATTATCCATGGTGAATTTTGTGCTCTTAGTATAATATTTCTCACTCTGTCATGTGCTTATAATTGTTTACCACTTTCAGGTGACATGTCAGGGCCGGTGCGTGGGGTAGGCACAAAACACTTTGTAGACATAGTTCAGCTCTGACAATTTAATTAAATAAAAGCTCCAATGATTATGTTGATACCCTCACTTAAATATTATTTCCGCTTTTGTTCAAGAATTGCCCGAAGGTAACTTTAGTTACTGGCCATCACGATGCTTAACCCTTGGGTACGGGGAGCGGGTCGTGACAAATGGTATCAGAGCCGACTCTCCGGAGTACAGAGTGTGAGCCCCTGGCAATTCTCGATGCATGTGGGCGGGCTTGTGAGCTGGCAGGCTACTGCACGGGGACATGCAGCCTTAAGGGGGGTGGATTGTAAGATCCCGGTGTCCCACATCGGGAATGGATGAGGAGTTCCTGGGCTATAAAAGTAAAAACCTGGACCCTTATATAATATTGAGACTTTTTCCCGAGTGGTGAAATCCCTAGCAAAACTCCACAGTTAAGCGTGCTTAAGCTGGAGTAGTTCTGGGATGGGTGACTCATTGGAAAGAACAAATCCGTGCGGGCGTGGCCCAAAGCGGACAATATCGATCACATGTGAAGGGTTGGGGTATTACAGATCATGTAATGGATGGTTGTTAAGATTTTAATGTATAATTGATATATTTAATATATGAAATATTTTTAGTTTTAAATTTTTTGATTTAATGGATTAGTTTAATAATGATATCAAAGTTGTCGCTATATTTGACTTTTAAAAAAATAGAAACTAATTTAATGAAAATAAAAACAACTATCTATTACATGATCATCATCCAAACGCATAATAAAAATTAATTTAGTAAAATAAATAAATATCAAAAAGATTTATCAATTTTACATAATTTTATCTTTAATGGATAGAAATAATTTTTAAAAATTTAAAAATATTTTGTGACATTTATTTTTTTCAAATTAATTTATATTTTATCAAATTGACAATTTTGCCCTTAAAATTAAGCAATGGTATCTTTAATTGTCCTTATTTGGAACAAGATTCAAAATTCAGAGTCAAATGTATTACAATTGAAAAGTCAGAGACCAAAGTGACACAAACCTCAAACTATAGAGACCGTTAGTATAATTCGCCCTAGATTTAAAAAGTGAACTTATATATCATTTTTGTGGAATCTTTTTAATGCGAATAGAATTTTAATTGAACCATCTATGAATTAGAGTATCTTGAATATTTTATTTTATAATTTTCTAAACACTTTTAATTTATTTTTATTTTTATTTTTATTTTAAAAAAAAAAAAAGAAAAAAGAAAAGGGCAAACTCCAAACTCGCCCAAAAATAACATTTGACAAACCAATCCTTATGGTGTTGGCCTGGTGAGTTCTTGTAACGCCCTCAAAATAAACACATAAACTATACAATCTTAACATGCTTAGACATAAGAGAATAAAGCATAATTTCATTTCATCAGAGTATTCATTACAAAATGTATTACATGTTGACAACAAAAGTAAATGCCCCACGGGCTTACAACTTTTCAAGCCAACACTTGGTTACAAAAAGAAGAGCACTAACTCTATACAAAATAAGCCCTTAGCTTGATATACATGTAATACACAAAAATAAACAAAAGAGTCTTCAACTCCCACAACTATCCAAGCTATGACCTCGGAGGCGGCATACTACCTGAACCTGGAAATGATGTCCCATATAGGGTGAGCCAACGCCCAGTAGAGATATGCTAAACATAATATGAGCAATAACTAAAACATTAACATTTGATAAATATTTAACTCACATAAATCAATTCTTAACCCATTTCAATTACATGACAAATGTGTCCATGTTTCATTTCGTTTTTCCATCTCTTATTCAATTTCTCAATTCATAATCCTGGCTCAAAACCTGGCCATATACTTTGAATGAGATTACGTCTCATATCAATAACTCTTCCATTTCAACAATTTAAATGAGATAACAACTCATATCAAAACACTTCCATAAGCCTCAATAGATACACATATTTGCTGTATCAATAACACATAAAACACTTTCATACTTCACAAATGATACACAGATTTGTTGTATCAATGATTCAACAGATACACATGTTTGCTGTATCAATGGAGTCCATCCCCTATCTCCTCCCAAATAACATCCGGTTTAGGAGTCCATCCCCTATCTCCCCCTAAACCGTGGAGTACATCCCCTATCTCCTCCCACACAATACAATGTATATAAACACATATCATATACATAATCAATCAATACATAAATTTGATGTATTATTCCAACCGTCATATTCGATGACATCTCAACTGATTAGTTTTAGTTTGCCTAATCAACATGCATTGTCTACAACAATCAAGACTATCCTCCACCGATAGCCCAAAGAAATTATTTCTAAACAGAAAATAATTACATCAATAGATAATTTATCAACAATTTTCAAAGGTGAGTGATTAATAAATCCAACTCCACTATTCCATCTCATAATGAGCCAATTTCATTATTTCCAACTCAATTTCATATTTCCATAATAATTGTCATTAATTACACTAATGACCCAAATATACCCAAACATGGCATTTTTCCCATTTTTCTCAATATTGACCCAAAGGCCCAAATATTACCAACAACATCAATAACCTCCCTTTTAGACCCAAAACACATAAGTTTGAATCAAAAGAACAAAACTCTACTTTCCAATATAACACATTACAAACCCTAACTTCCCAAACCAAACCATTTATACAAAAAAGCTCAACATTTAGGTTAAAGACCATAAAAATGAGTACGAATCCCTACCTCAAATTCGGAGCTCAAAGGGAGAAGATGAAGAATTTCGAGATGCTCCAAATCCCAAGATTTCCGGATCAAAATGTAGCCCACACCAAGATCAACACTTTTTGTAAAGGCTCAAGGGTAGGAGATCACTCTAACTAGATCAAATCCTAGAGAGAATGTGAGGTTTTAGAGAGAGGAGCTCTCCAATGGAGGTTTTCAAAAAGTAAGAGAGAGAAAGGAAATCAAAAAGTGATCCAAAAAGTCAAAACTCGGACTGATATAAAAGTCGCCCCGCTCGAGCGTGGAAACCCCCGCTCGAGCATCAGACACAGACTTACGCTCGAGCATGAAAAGCACCGCTCGAGCGTCGATTGCACACCTGCAGAATTTTTGCAGACATGGTCCCCGCTCGAGCGTCAAACTCCCCGCTCTAGCGGAGGAATAAAATCAAAGGGTCACGCTCGAGCGTCAAAACTCCTGCTCGAGCATACGAAGACTTGCAAAGAAAAATACTGGGAGATGGAAATTCACGCTCAAACGTCAAAACGCCTTCTCGAGCGGAGAAGCAACAACGAATGGCCCGCTCGAGCGTCAAAAGCCCCGCTCGAGCATGAAGGCCAAATTCTGGGCATCAACTTTTGGTTTCAAAGTACAACCAACTTGTTTCAGACCTGCCCAACACAACCCAAGACTCAAATATAAAGAGTAAAGGATGGAAATGAGAATGAGACAACAACACATTCACGGAACCAAGTCTGGAATACAATAAATAAAGGAAGGAAAACCGGGATCGCTATAACCTTCCCCCCTTAAAGAATTTCGTCCCCGAAATTAAGTACAAGTTTTTCAAAAATGTGATTTTCTCAATTCTCAACAGTATTACACTCACTATTCAACAACCTGACCTATTACCGGTCATTCCATCTCTTTTCAAGAGGCAAATCACAATATATATTACTTAAAATGCATTATCAACATGCTTTCCCTTGAAATTTACCAATTTCAACACATATTTCACAATTCTATATCATATTCAATGTTCATGATATATTTCCATTTCTACAATACATTCAACATATGCAATGTTACATTAAACCTCCTTTTCAAGGCAAGTTTCAAAGTATTTCCATAAACCAAAACGTATATAATGTTTTATAACTCGAGACATATTTAATGCTCTTAAAGTTCTTCAATATTACAAAATCCCAATACATGGTTAAACATCTACAAACAAGGCCGGATATTTCTCACGGACATCCACCTCACGTTCCCAAGTGGCTTCTTCCACTCCGTGATGTTTCCACAAAACTTTTACTAAGGGAATGGTCTTGCCTCGCAAGACTTGATCCCGCCTATCCAAGACTCGAACCGGTCTCTCCTCATATGAGATATCCTCGTCGACCTCCAAATCGGTCCAATCCAGCACATGGGACGGATCCGCTCATACTTCTGAAGCATACTAACATGAAACACGTCATGCACTCCGGACAACTGCGGCGGTAAAGCTAAACGGTACGCAACCTCCCTAATCCTCTCAAGGATCTCAAAGGGACCGATAAACTGAGGGGACAACTTCCCACTCTTCCCAAACCTCATCAAACCCCGCCTAGGTGATAGTTTCAGAAAAACATGATCACCCGTCTCAAATGCCAAAGGCCTCCTCCTACGGTCGGCATAACTCTTTTGGCGACTCTGGGCTGTAACAAGCCTCCTACGGATAAGCTCAACCTTCTCCGTCGTTTCCCTCACCAATTCCAGGCCCAAAAAAGATGCATCACCCACCTCGGCCCAACAAACCGGAGACCTACAAGGTCGGCCATACAAGGCCTCAAACGGTGCCATACCGATACTCGATTGAAAACTGTTGTTGTAGGCAAACTCCACCAAGGGCAAGTGCCTCTCCCACGTCCCACTAAAGTCAAGGACACAACCTCGAAGCATATCCTCAAGGATTTGAATAGTACGCTCGGACTGCCCCTTCAGTCTAAGGATGATACGCCGTGCTAAACGTCAACTTAGTGCCCAAGGCACTTTGCAAACTCTGCCATAACCTAGCAGTAAAACGTGGATCTCTATCAGAGACGATCGACACTGGGATCCCGTGCAACCTCACTATGTCCCGAATATACAAGTCGGCAAGATGATCTATCGAATCTCTTACGCGCATAAGGATAAAGTGCGCCGACTTAGTCTACCGATCTACAACCACCCAAATACCATCACTACCCCGCTGAGTCCTCGGAAGACCTACAACGAAGTCCATAGTAACATGCTCCCACTTCCACTCGGCAATAGGCAAGGGTTGCAAAAAACCCGCTGGCCTCTGATGCTCGGCCTTCACTTGCTGACAAGTAAGGCATTTCGATACGAAAACTGCCACATCTCTCTTTATACCCCGCCACCAAAACTGGCGACCCAAATCACGATACATCTTGGTGCCCCCCGGATACACTACAAGGCGTGAATGGTGAAACTCTCAGAGTACCTCCTCTCGGCAAGACTCCGGCACAAACAAGCGGTCTCAGTATCTCACACTCAGGTCGGGATACACAGACAAACCCTTCTCAGCCTTCCCACTGGAGATCTTCTCTCGAAGGGATTCTACCTCAAGGTCACCCCTCTATGCCTCTAACACTCGATTCACAAGTGTAGGCTGCGCAACAACAGAAAACAAGGCCGCAGCCTCAACGGATTCGCCCAGAAGCAAATCAAACTCGCCAAGTGCACCCAACATCTCCCACTCCCGGATGGCTATACAAGCGACAACACTAATGGATTTCCTACTAAGGGCATCGGCCACAACATTGGCCTTTCCCGAGAGATAGTGCAACTCAAAGTCATAATCCTCTATGAACTCTATCCACCTTCTCTGACTCAAATTCAAGTCTCTCTGTGTAAACAGATACTTCAAACTCTTACGGTTCGAGAATACCTCGAACCTCTCACCATAAAGGTAGTGCCTCCAAATCTTCAAGGCAAAGATTACAGCTGCTAATTCTAGGTCATGTGTAGGGTAATTCCTCTCGTGTATTTTCAACTGACGTGAGCCATATGCTACCACTTTCCCCTCTTGCATCAACATACAGCCCAAACCCTCTCGTGAGGCATCGCAATAAACCGCATAACCCAAACCTCTCTTCGGAATAATCAAAACCGGAGCGATGGTCAATCTAACCTTCAACTCTTGGAACGACTTTTCACAAGTCTCACTCCATACAAACTTGACCCATTCCGCGTCAATCTAGTCAATGGCGAAGCTAGCCTGGAGAAATCTTTCACAAACCGGCGGTAATACCCTGCTAATCTCAGGAAACTGCGGATCTCAAAGACACTCTTAGGCTGTGCCTAATCTTGCACTGCCTCAATCTTGGATGTATCAACAGACACCCCTTCCCCGGAAACCACATGGCCTAAGAATTTGACCTCTCTTAGCTAGAACTCACACTTTCCGAATTTGGCATAAAGCCTATGGGCTCTAAGCAACTCAAGCACCACTCTCAAGTGTTTCTCGTGCTCCTCCTCAGAAGGCGAGTACATGAAAATGTCGTCCACAAAAACGACTACAAAACGATCTAAGAATTCCCGGAATATCCGGTTCATCAAGTCCATAAACACTGCCGGTGCATTGGTGAGCCCAAAAGGCATCACCAGAAACTCATAGTGGCCATACCGCGTACGAAATGCCGTCTTCGGCATATCCTCCTCCCTGACCCTCAACTGATGGTAACCCGATCTCAAGTCTATTTTAGAGAAACAACGGGACCCTTTCAACTGGTCAAACAAATCATCTATACGGGGCATAGGGTACTTATTCTTAATCGTAGCCCGATTCAACTTCCGGTAATCGATGCAAAGTCTCAAGGCACCATCTTTCTTTTTAGCAAAGATGACCGGTGCTCCCAACGGTGAAACACTAGGGCGGATAAAGCCCTTATCTAGCAATTCCTGGAGTTGAACCTTCAATTCACTCAACTCAGCTAGGGCAAAACGATAAGGTGCCATAGAAATCGGCGCCGTGCCGGGCACTACGTCAATAGAGAACTCGATCTCTCGATGAGGTGGCAAACTAATAAGATCCTTGGGAAAGACGTCCGAGTACTCGCAAACCACTCTTGGCAATACAGTCTGGGTCTCATCATACTCATCACTCATAAAGCTAGCAAGCAGACCACTAAGTTCACTCCGCCCTCGCGGATCATACACCGGTGGCAATACACTACCAACCCGATCCCCCAAGAAATGGAAACAATCCCTGCTCAAGGTACATACTGTGACCCTCTGGCAGTAGCAATCAATAACAGTCCGGTATGACGATAACCAATCCATACCCAAAATAACATCAAAACCCAACATAGCCATAACTACAAAAGAAAATGGGAGTCGGCGATCAGCTACCTCTATATCACACCCTCTACACCCTTGTTTCAAAATCAACTCACCCCCAACAGGTGATACAACACAAATAGAAGATGCTAACTGTGCCAACTCCAACCCCAAAACAGATGCAAATGCAGCAGATATAAAAGAATGGGATGCACCTGTATCAATCAACACACTAGCAACCGAGGTGCAAAACAAAAAGGTACCTCTCACAACAGATGGAGCCGGTACTAGATCCTGCGCAGTAACAGTATACACACGCCCTGTAAGCCCCTGATCTACCTGCTCACCTCTAGGAGCAAAAGACTGCTGCACAGACTGGGACGACGAAGCTCCCTGATTGGCCCTCGAGGCCTGAACTGACTGAACTGGCTGAAAACTCTGCCTCTGCCCAGATGCACCAGAAGTGCCACTCAACTGCGGGCAAAACCTCTTCAGGTGCCCCGTCTGACCACACTAGTAACAAGAGAGCGGTTGGCCTCTGCCCTGACTCTGGCTCTGAGGTCGAGCCAAAGATGAAGCTGCTCTCTGCTCTCCACCCTTCTGCGGGCAAGTTGGAGACTTGTGGCCCAGCTGACCACATTTGTAACAAAGTCACGTCTCCCTGACTGCCTCTCCCAGGGCCTGCACTCGGCACTGGAAAGGAAGATCTAGCAAAACCACCCTGAGACTGTTGAGGGTTAGAACCCCTCTGTTTCCTGCCATCACCCTGGCTATCCTGACTCCTCTTGGAGCCCCTCTGTCTCTCCAACTCCTTCTGCATCATAATCTCCATATGGGCCGCAGCATCTACAAGGCGCCCATAGTCTCGGGTCATAGAACCCCCAACTCTCATCTTGAGGCCATGCCTCAACTTCTTCTCAAACTCCAGACAACGGCGTTCCTCAGACGCCACAAGCTCAGGTGCAAACCTGGATAGACTGGTAAATGCGGCCTCAAACTCGGCCACTGATAAACTCAGCTGCTTGAGCTGACAAAACTGGTCTCTCAGTTTCTCCCTAGCAGCTGGAGATAGAAACTTCTCCTGGAAAGCATCTACAAAAGCCTTCCACGTGCCACCAATACGACCCCTCATGTACTTCCACCACTGACCTGCATCCCCCTTAAGCTGGAAAGATGCCAAGGTCACCTTCAAAGCCCCGTCTTCGATGCCAAGCATCTCAAACGTCTTCGTCATCTGTTCGAGCCATTTATCAGCTTTCAGTGGCTCTTTCGAATTCCCCACAAACTCGTCCGGGTTAGACCGAAAAAACTCCCTCTTCAGAAAGGAAGGCCCTGCATCAACTACCTGGGCCTGAACTTGATTCTCAGCTCTGAGAATGCCCATGGATTCCCTCAAGGCTCCTGCTATCTCGCGGGCTAAGGCACACATGGCCTGCGGACCCTTTGGCTCTGCCACGTTGGCCTGACTAACACCCTCCTACTGTGCCGGAATATCATCCGGTAAAGGCATCTCCTACCTACCATGCCTACCACGTCTACCTCCACGTCCTCGTACTCGTCCCGACATCCTAATAAAGGTAACGAAGAACATTAGCACATTCATAAATGTGCCAAAGCTATTTCACTCGCGTCCTAATGCATGGACAACTGTAATTCATTCCACGTAAGCACATAATCACATAAGCACCTACGAATTTCATTTCCGGATAATGACAGTCCCATGGCGTTACTAGAGTTCCGGTTAGAAATAGCATTGATCAAGTGCTTTTCCAACAAGACTCACAGAAACCCAAGGATCCAATCAACATCCTAGAAACTAAATCCCATACCCAAATAGTCACATAAACATGTCATCACATAAGCACATAACATTACACATAAGTCTTTGACAAGCGAGACAAACCCATTGTGATACTAATCACTTCCTACGTACCCAAAGTATTCAAACCTGGTACGCTCTGATACCAAGTTGTAACGCCCTCAAAATAAACCCATAAACCATACAATCTTAACATGCTTAGACATAAGAGAATAAAGCATAATTTCATTTCATCAGAGTATTCATTACAAAATATATTACATGTTGACAATAAAAGTAAATGCCCCACGGGCTTACAACTTTTCAAGCCAACACTTGGTTACAAAAAGAAGAGCACTAGCACTACACAAAATAAGCCCTTGGCTTGATATACATTTAATACACAAAAATAAACAAAAGAGTCTTCAACTCCCACAACCATCCAAGCTATGACCTCGGAGGCGGCATACTACTTGAACCTGAAAATGATGTCCCATATAGAGTGAGCCAACGCCCAGTAGAGATATGCTAAACATAATATGAGCAATAACTAAAACATTAGCATTTGATAAATATTTAACTCACATAAATCAATTCTTAACCCATTTCAATTATATGACAAATGTGTCCGTGTTTCATTCCGTTTTTCCATCTCTTATTCAATTTCTCAATTCACAATCCTGGCTCAGAACCTGGCCATATACTTTGAATGAGATTACGTCTCATATCAATAATTCTTCCATTTCAACAATTTAAATGAGATAACAACTCATATCAAAACACTTCCATAAGCCTCAATAGATACACATATTTGCTGTATCAATAACACATAAAACACTTTCATACTTCACAAATGATACACAGATTTGCTGTATCAATGATTCAACATATACACATGTTTGCTGTATCAATGGAGTCCATCCCCTATCTCCTCCCAAATAACATCCGGTTTAGGAGTCCATCCCCTATCTCCCCCTAAACCGTGGAGTACATCCCCTATCTCCTCCCACACAATACAATGTATATAAACACATATCATATACATAATCAATCAATACATAAATTTGATGTATTATTCCAACCGTCATATTCGATGACATCTCAACTGATTAGTTTTAGTTTGCCTAATCAACATGCATTGTCTACAACAATCAAGACTATCCTCCACCGATAGCCCAAAGAAATTATTTCTAAACAGAAAATAATTACATCAATAGATAATTTATCAACAATTTTCAAAGGTGAGTGATTAATAAATCCAACTCCACTATTCCATCTCATAATGAGCCAATTTCATTATTTCCAACTCAATTTCATATTTCCATAATAATTGTCATTAATTACACTAATGACCCAAATATACCCAAACATGGCATTTTTCCCATTTTTCTCAATATTGACCCAAAGGCCCAAATATTACCAACAACATCAATAACCTCCCTTTTAGACCCAAAACACATAAGTTTGAATCAAAAGAACAAAACTCTACTTTCCAATATAACACATTACAAACCCTAACTTCCCAAACCAAACCATTTATACAAAAAAGCTCAACATTTAGGTTAAAGACCATAAAAATGAGTACGAATCCCTACCTCAAATTCGGAGCTCAAAGGGAGAAGATGAAGAATTTCGAGATGCTCCAAATCCCAAGATTTCCGGATCAAAATGTAGCCCACACCAAGATCAACACTTTTTGTAAAGGCTCAAGGGTAGGAGATCACTCTAACTAGATCAAATCCTAGAGAGAATGTGAGGTTTTAGAGAGAGGAGCTCTCCAATGGAGGTTTTCAAAAAGTAAGAGAGAGAAAGGAAATCAAAAAGTGATCCAAAAAGTCAAAACTCGGACTGATATAAAAGTCGCCCCGCTCGAGCGTGGAAACCCCCGCTCGAGCGTCAGACACAGACTTACGCTCGACCGTGAAAAGCGCCGCTCGAGCGTCGATTGCACACCTGCAGAAGTTTTGCAGACATGGTCTCGCTCGAGCGTCAAACTCTCCGCTCGAGCGGAGGAATAAAATCAAAGGGTCACGCTCGAGCGTCAAAACTCCCGCTCGAGCGTACGAAGACCTGCAAAGAAAAATACTGGCAGATGGAAATTCACGCTCGAGCGTCAAAACGCCCGCTTGAGCGAAGAAGCAACAACGAATGGCCCGCTCGAGCATCAAAAGCCCCGCTCGAGCATGAAGGCCAAATTCTGGGCATCAACTTTTGGTTTCAAAGTACAACCAACCTGTTTCAGACCTGCCCAACACAACCCAAGACTCAAATATAAAGAGTAAAGGATGGAAATAAGAATGAGACAACAACACATTCACGGAACCGAGTCTGGAATACAATAAATAAAGGAAGGAAGGAAAACCGGGATCGCTATAGTTGTGGTTGGGTTGATGGCTAAAAGCAGTAATTGTTGGGGGAGAGAGACAACTACTAGATAGACTGGCCTCTCAATGGTTTTACAACTCTGTAGATACAGCGAATCAAATCTTAACCCCTTGTATATAATATACTAGGGTATGTACGTGCCAGAAGGCACGATGAAAATATTATTGGAATGAAAATGTAATTGAATATAAAATTATTGGGTTAAAATGTAATTTATTCAATTTGTTGGAAAAAAAAAATTGAGGTGAGAATATAAATAGATAATCTGTACGGTTTTGGATTTTCAAATGAATTTTATAATTAGATTTTTGAAAAGATTTTGTCAAACTTAAAATTTTGTTTGGCTGTATATATTAAAAATTTAAAATAATTTTTACAAATTTAAAATTCAAAACTTACTTGGTTTTAGAGTTTCCAAAAATAGTTTTTTAAAATTTTAATTTGTATTTTATTATTTTTAGTGAGCTTTTTAATATTTTAATCAATATTTTTCACTTTTCAGATCCACTCAATTTAAATATTTTGCATTATAAAAATTAGAGAGATGGAGAAATTTTAAAAAAAAATTAGACCCTCCTTGCTACAAACTTAATGATAAACATATAAAAACTGTCAAATTGAATTTAACAATAAGTTTTGCTATAAATTATTAGTTTTAACAATAAGCAAGTTTCAATAAAATCATTGTGATTGATATAGTATTTGAACTCAAATTCACAATGCAAAATAGTTGCGTTTTTGTTTGTCAAATAGAAATTTAAAGGGCAATAAATGGTATGGTCCATGATTAGTACTGGTGGAGGCAATGTGATGGAAATTGCTACAATTCATTAAGAAAATGTGAAAATAGTGATGACACAAATGCAAACAAAGATCATATCACCAAATATTTACTATTGTAATATTTTTGTTTATGTCACCCACTTGCAATTTGCAATAGAAAATAAGCATTTTATTATCCTAGCCAATAACAGTACCCAAATAAATTTTTATGTCCACATTTTTTTAGATAATGAGTTTTGGTTGAAATAAAGAAGAGAGATCTCATGGCTATAGTTTTGCAGAAATTTTAATCTAATGGTTGAAATCTACCAATTTTTATGGTTTGGTGGTTAGTTTATTGTGCAGAAAATTAAATAAATGAAAAATAAATAAATTGTATGCTACTTGGTGAATAAATCAATTTAAATATAAATTTTTCAAATTTATAAGTAAACGAAATAGTGTAAAGTAAACACATAAATGCTACGTAAAATTCAAGCACAACAAAAGTATAAGATTTTAAACAAATAACAAAATGTAAGTCCCACAACACAGAAACATATAATAAAAATCAGACGAAATACGCCAGCCAATGCTTGCAATAGAAAAAAATAAATAACAAATTAAGCACACCAGCCAATGCTCTGCAATACAAAAAAAAAAAATGCCAAATAACAAATTAAGCACACCAGGCAGTGCTCTGCAATACAAAAAAAAATGTCAAATAACAAATTAAGCACACCAGCCAATGTTCTGTAATACAAAGAAAATGCAACACCCTTCCTAATAAAAATATATATGGAGGCAAAAATTCAAAGTCAACCAAATAAAAATATGATTAGTTTTCTTTAACCTAATTCAAGAGCATATTAGGAAGAAAAAAAAAGAAAAGAAAAGACTATATCACCTAGTGTGTTACATTTACAAAAACAAACTCATAGCATAAGTCAATAATTCAAATGAATATTACCTAACATACATCTAAACTTAGTTATAAATTTCACATAGATAAAAGGCTTTACAAAACTATTGTAAGTAATAAATTTCATATCGATCAGAAACTTTACAAAATATGGATCGTAGCTAGCATATATACGCTTTTCACAAAAATAAATATGAGATTCAAACATGTTCTTTCTTAAAAATCCTAGGAGCGCCTCATCACTTTCCAAAAAGTCTTTGTATCAACTTGGATCTATCCCCAGTGAGGAGCATGCACGACAATCTACTAATTTATGAAAATAAAAAAAGTTAGTATATTAGTAAAAGGAAATTTATATATACATCAAAACACTTTCAAATTGAAATTACCTTGTTACATCCCCATCGAAGCAATCTAGTTGTATTTATCTTTTTGAACTCCATATATTTTTTAACCCAATCCTACAAAAGTCGACATATATAGTAAAATATTTTTAAAATAACAATTTGTAATCAATAGAAACAAATTTATTAATAAATAAATTGTACCTTTTGACAAAAGTGGTTTGATCCATAAGTAACACTATAACAAAATTTCAGGATAAACAATGTTTGTAGTAGAATCTGGCTCATCATTACGAAGGAGGACACTCATACAATCAAAAGATATGCATCTAGATAGGGCCTCGTACAATTGCCCATGACTAAACATTAGTGTGCGCAAATCAACTCCAACAAATTTCACAGATTACCCTTGAGATTTATTAATGGTCAAGGCATATGCCAATTGAACTGGAAATTGACGTCTTGTCATTCAGAAAGGCATTTCTGAAGAAGACGGTGTCAAGGATATCCTTGGTATGAATACCAAATTGCCAATTTTTTCTCCAGTTAAAATTTAAGCTTCAATTATGCTAGTATTGCATCTAGAAACCATCAATCTTGTGTCCTTGCATAGTCTATCTTTTGGTGCAACATTTCTTAACAACATTATAGGACAACCAACTTTCAACTCTACCTTAAAAGCCGGTAGCCCAGGAGGATCTAATGAATTTAAATATTCATTAGGATATCTATTTATTATAGTACGATCAATTTCATCATCTTCAGACATCTTGTCTGCTGCTAAATAAGTATATGTGTTACCGGGAAAAATATTCAATGCTGCAGTATTTATAGCATTGACATCATCATTCCGTGCAGAAAGAATTGTATGTTTAGTTAAAAATGTTGCAGTCGATGTCATTGCCACATCCAGTTGCGGATAAACTACTGAGATTATGTCTTTTAGATCTTGGCATTTGTGTATTGTTGATGGAAGTTTAACAATTTCTTGAGGATTGGTCTCAATCTATTTATAAAAATAAATAAATAAAATAGTAAGTAAAATCAATTAAAGTACATAAACGTAAATGTATTTTGTCAATTTAAAAGAACCATATAATAGAGAAAAAGTTTAAAGAAATATTACCTCCATCAAGAATTTTGCAAAATTAGCATTTCCAAGATTTACATGATTCAAGCGCATGTTCAAATTTAAAGACAGAACATGTATATCCTTCCATAGAAAAGAGTGTCTTAATAATGTATTCACAATTTGCTCATGAACTCCTTTAGTTATAACTAGTAAGATTTGTCAAAAATCTCCACCAAAAACAACAGTGATACCCCCCAAATGGCTTTTCGCTATCACAAGTGTCCCGAAGTGTGCGATCAACTGCCTCAACATAATGTCTATGCTGCATAGGAACTTCATCCCAGATTATAAGTTTTGTTTCTCTAAACAATGCTGCTTGTAATGATTGCTTGCTAAATCCACAAATTGAATTTTCCAATACATCCAACGGAATGGAAAATGTTGAATGACCAGTACAACCTCCTACCAATAACAATGATGCGATTCCAGATGAAGCCACAGCAATAACAATATGGCCAAGGTTGCGACATTTCAATGCAATCGCATTGTACAAAAACGTTTTCCCTGTTCCAACACCTCCATTAAAAAAGAAAATAGTTCCTTTATTTTCAAAGACTGAGGAAGTGATTGCATCATAAGCTGTTCGCTGATCATTGTTGAGGCGATCAATAATAATTTATGCATCTATCTGTTATGCCTCATTCTGCAGTTGTTGATGTTCGAATATCAACCTGTTACCAACTACTGCACTCTAATTTGTAGAAGGTTGTGGCATTGGCGGGAAGTCAATTAAACTTTTTCCTGATTCTTGGAGCATTTGATTCAATAGATATAGACCATAGTCTTCAATTTGAGCCTCAGTTGGTTCAGAAATGGCAAACAATGTTCGAATCTTATGTGCAAGATCATCACATATATGCATTGAAAATTGATTCCATAACGCATATGGTTGTAGTGGAGAGCACTAAGTAAGAATAATAGTAAACAATCTCCTCAATCGATAACCAGTTTTCATAACTGCAGCCTCTTTAAAGCATTGTATCCATTCTTCATCATCTTTTAAAAGTCCTCTTGCAACACATGCTGATTTAAATGTATCATGCAAAACATTGTTAACCGTGTGTAAGCATTGAAACGATCTTGGTCCTTTGACAACAGTTGATAGCAAACGCAAATAAAATCTCTCACTACAATTAGGGCTAGCAAAGTATATTCTACCGATTACATATCCCTACTGTCTTGGTTTTCATCTCTTGTCTAAATTAAGCCAAACAAAATGTTGTGGAAATTCTTGGTAAGTGAATGGACATTCATCTTCCATAGAAGCGCAACATGCAAAAAAACCAGTAAGAGTTGACATTGGTTAGCCAGCTCCAGAAACAATTACTTCTAATGATTCATCAGGATTAAAAAGAACGCGGTGCATTCCAGGTAAATGAAGTATTGAGCACACAACTGTTGGTATCTCTGCATGCAATGGATGACCAAATATTCGCAAGCAGCTTCTAGAGGTCCAATATACCTCGCATCGAGATATTATTGGATCTCATTTATCAATCCCAACACCATCGTTGTACGATCATAACCCTTGTAAATGTACTTGTGTATATACTTGACACATCTCATTCCAACATAAACTTCCACATTTATGTGACAGTTGAAACGTTTAGAAAGATATGCATTGTATGGTACGATGTCTCTGTTATTAACTTCTTTCCCCCTCACAATATGAACTTGACCATTATTGCGACAACGATAGATAGGATATCCATCTTGATCCATAGTAGTTGTTTCTGTGAACGCTTGAGGATATCTCTTAGTGTATTTACCATTTTCCATACATGCTGCTTGTGGATTTCAAGCACCATATGGTCCATGTACCATACAAGATTTGATAGTTTCAAAAGCATAAGTTCATCTTTTGGATCTAGAAATTTTGCACAAACCAATTTATCTACTTGAGCACATGTCCGAATTTTGTCTGGACCTTTAAGAAATAGAAGTGCATGCATATGAGAAAGGCCTCGTTTTTGGAATTCAATTGTAAAAACATGCGCAACTTTATTACCGAACACTCGGTTTTTTTTGTATCTCCTTTATCAAGCACTTTCTCTTTAACTCAAAAACACGGGCAATTAAATTAGGACGATCAATAGGTTTTTCGTGCGGTAATAATGCCGAAGTAATTTCTGGCCAATTAGGATTTGCAGTCATGGTGAGAAAAATGGCTGGATGTTGGTTGTATCGTGTGATAGCCATCGAGTCTTGAAAGATTTCAAACATGTGTCTAGGACCTCCAGGAAATGAAGATGGCAAAACAAACCTTTGACCAATTTGATTGGTTTGAAGGTCATTTGGATCAATATCTGTCAAATCTTGGTAAAGTTCAGCACGGATTTTCCCTTGATTAAGCTTGTAGTAAGTCAACCTATTTTGTTCAGTTGCGGCCCAAGTATCTACCAAAAACTCTTGGAACAATTTTCCAACTCTCAAAATTATTGAATACTCTGTGGGTTGTTTAAACAAACGATAACTATAAAAATCCATTTGAGTAAGCTGATCAGTTGAAAGTCGATCACGTTGAACATCCCACAGTTTCATCTCAGGTTCTCATCCAAGCTCACCATGTGGAAATATTAAAACATAATGTAATAGCAAATATGCTGGGTGACATTTATTGAATTGCATTAGCTCATTATTTCCTTGTAGATGTGAGATAACATCTCTCATTCGACTAACCTTGGTTCCATCACTTGGCATTACAACTGTAATCTCATCTGTAGTTGGTAGGTTATACTGTCGTCGATCTGTCGATGAACTGTAGTGGAGATGAGCAGGTAAATTTCATTCTGTCAAGGCTAATTGATTTAAAATTGCATGACTCTGGCAAAATTTAGAAACAAATGCATTAACTTGTAATAAATTATCTTGAATAGTTTTTAGAACATCTCTTCTTAATTGAGGATTTCTATGATTGTGAACTTCTAAAGCTGAATCAGGGTCATAAATGTACAATTGCGCATAAGCTGCATCTTGCCCTGATTGTGGTAATAGTGATTCTGTTCGATGTCGCAATTCGCCATGGATAGTGAATGATGTAGGGCCTCTTCCAGTAAGTACTCTTGGATCTAATGTAGCACCAAGACTTGTACAAGGATTGGTTGCATTGAACACTCGAATATAACGTCGAAACGATTTTAATTTATCATCATTCCCATCATATAATGCTTGAAGAAGTGAAGGGGGTGTAATAAGCAGAGGAAGCTTAACCTTTCCTTTTGAACAACATGTTCCAAATAAAGGACGGTTTGGAGATGATTTTACTAATTTTTCATCAATCCAATGTAATGCTAAACAGAAAGGACATAATACATTCATCTTGCCAAGAGAATGACGACATGAATTTATATGTGCCCGAGTACCAACCATTGGACTCATAGGCATATCCTCTAATTCCTCATTAGTACATTGATCCTCTCGAAGGGAAGGAGTTGTAAAAGTAGGCCTACAAATATTGGTTCTGTGTAAATTAAAATAGAATGGTAATAGTAGGAGTATGTATTTGAAGAATTAAACACAATCTTTTACCAATTTCTTTGTGGAGCTAAAGATGTGCTTGGCATTGAGAACGAACATGTGGAAGGATGTGCAACCATTGTTCGTTTTTGCATCGACTAAGTATCCTCAGTTGCCTTTGTTCCTAGTTCCAAGCAAGCACGACTACGACGACACGGTATTAAAGAAGTTTGTCTCGGTTGAATACATTCTCTTGATTTCTCCTGTTCTCGCCGTGCATGTTGGGCCAATGTAGCTTTTGATATAACATTATTATTGTGTGCCTAAAATGTGAACATTATATCATTGATACCTAAAATACAAATATTATCGTATACTATTTTATTTCTTGATTCAATAATTTTGTTATTTTAGTTATATTCTACTTTTTCTTCCTGTCTTGTGATAATTTTAAAAATATTTTTACATTTTCTTTGTCCTACTTCCTTTTCCATTTTGCTTCATTTTCCCTCTTCATGCCTTGTGATATAACAATTTGTATTTTAATTATTGTTTTCTCTTTCTTCTTGCCTCATGATAATTTTAAGCAAATTAAAAATATTTTCTATGCCTATGTTCCTCTGTTCCTTTGCTTAGATGTCATAAAGTTTTTCTTGGAGTTGATAAAGGTTACAATTATTTTTTAGGAAATGTTAAAGAGAGCTAAAAATACTTTGTTTGAGTGTACAGAAAACAAAGAGCACACAAAAAAAAAAAATTGACAACACAGTTTACATTTTAAAAAATATACATAATCAATCTTCACTTTAACAATATGATTGGCTTTGTTTTACTCGATAATACTTTTTTTTAAATGTTGAATATATACCATTGGACATGTGTTTTCCTTTCCTTTGTCAAAAGAAGTTGCCTTTTCTTTTCCTTTAGACATTGCCTTGGCCTTTTCCTTTTCCTTTGCCTACCAAAAATAAATAAAATTTATTCAAAATACGAAAAAAGAACATGTATTTATAGAATTTATTAAGATTACGAAAAAAGAATATGTTGAACTTGATTTTTCTACTTACCTTAGAATTGCGAATAATATTAAGATTGCACTCATCGCGAATAACAACACCGATATTCCTAGTCTCGTGGAGGAATGGACTTGCATGAGTAGGCCTACAAATATTTGTTGTGTACAAAATAAAATTTATAAAATAAAATCTTAACAATAAGAATATGTATTTCTAGAATTAAATACAATGTTTTATCAATTCCTTTGTGAAGCTAAAGATGTGCTTGGCGAAGTAAGATGTGTAAACATTACTCCTTTCTGAGCCGGTGGAGTATTAGTTGTGCTTGGTGGAATCAATTCTCTCGATCTCTCTCGTTCACATCGCAAACGTTGTCCCAATTGATATGAAGAGCTTGCCTTATCATTTCTTTTGCGTTCTCGCCGTGCACGTTGAGCCAATGCAGCTTTCGATATAACATTATTGTTATGTGCCTAAAACATGAAGATTAATTTCATAAAATGCCTAAAATATGAATATTATCATCTACTATTTTATACTTTTCTCTTCATTTTTCATTTCTATTAATTTACTTTATCTTAATTCCCTTTCCTTCTGATATTTTGTAAAAAAATTGAAAACATTTTCATTCTGTATCCCTCCCCCCCCCTTATTCCTTTTTTGTTCTATTCCTTTTTTCTTCTCTTGTAGATGTTCATGCCAATAGCAAAAAGCCAAAAAAGAATAATAATAATTTAAACAAATATAATGTTTTTGTACAAATGCTATTTTAGCATGCTTGAAAAAAAACATTTCACAAATTTACATGAAACTGTTTACTATAAAAACAGTATATGTCACTCTGCAAGTAGTATGTCAATTTTACATTTAAAAAAAAAAAAAAAAAAACATGATCGAGGTTCATGGTCCAAAATAAATATTTCAAAAAAAGAACTTAAAATGGAAATGTTGAAGAGTCATACTACTAAACATGCATTTTCCTTTCCCTTGCCTGAAATGGTGGTCTTTTCGTTTTTTTTCAACAGTGCCTTGGCAATTTCCTTTTCCTTTGCGTACAAAAAATAATAAATATATATATATATGTAGAAAGTTTTTTTAAAAATATAAATAAGAATATACAGTGTATAAGGTGTTTTGAATAAAAAATATATATATAATTAAATTGGGCCTGCCTCTCGAACACGGATGACATTAAGGTCACGCTTATCACAGATAACAACATTAACATTTCTTTCTTGAAGAAATTGAACCAAAAAATACAAAAGAATTAGAGTTAAAAAAAATAAAAATAAAAATTATACATGTAAGAAAATGAGTAAAAGGAGTCAATATTACAGTTCGACGTAGGTCTCCATCCATCTGTAAATTATAAGAAAAGAGCATTTTGTTATAAGGAAATTAGATAAAAAAAAATAATGAAAAGAAAAGAAAATTGACTTTTGCTTATAAGAAAAATGTATTTTTTTTTCAAATAAATAAAAAAGAAAACAACTTACGTGACCAAAAATAGTAATATTGTCCATAATTAGCGGTTGAAGGTCAATGGTGTCTCAACCTGAAAGTGTCTGATTATGTAAATTTGACAAAGATAACTGTATGAAGGCAGAATGAGGTTTAATAATTACCATAAAGAAAAATTAATCGCTACAAAATTAACAACCTCCTAACATATTTTAGTTAACAACCTAGTTTAAGAAGTTCGTCTGTGCATAAATATCACAGATGGAGAAATTGAACTACTACAGGATAGAAGAAAAATTATAATTTTTTTATGTCTTCAATATACATTAAAAAGGATAGAAGAAAAATTAAATACTCTCAAAGAAATCTTCATAATTTTTCTCTATTGGCCAAAATGTAGAACTATTACAATACATGATTTTGTGGTTGATTCTATATAGTAATTTTGCATTGACAAATGTTAATTCTTATGGATTGTATTGCCCACTTTTCCTACTAACAATTAAGTAAATTATAAAAAAAATATAAATTATACTAATGAATAAAATTTTAGCAAAACTTAATTACAGAAATTTAATTACTAAATTTGCATTTTAAAATGTGAAAACAAAATAAGTAAAAAACTACAATAAAAATTTATAAAAGGGCTCACCACACTGTAATTGAATAATTACAAATACCTTTTGTATTATCTATATAATTACAAATGTCTTTTTCAATACACATCATAATAAATTATACTGCACAGTAGCTTATTTACTCCAAGGAGTAATACTCTCATAAAAATCATAAAAAAATTATTAAAACAAAATTTTAAAATAAGTTGAAGTTTTTTCAAAAGTCTTGATAAACATCTAAAAAGTCTTTTTTTTTTTGAAAAATTCCAAAAAGAAAATTGAAAAGGCTAAATAAACTGGACTCTTTTTAAAGAGAGAGAAGCCTAAACATTTTAAAATAGCAATTCAATAAAAAACCAAATTAAAAACAATTCACTAAAAGCAAAAAAAATAAGGGTCATCAAATAAAAAGGGTTAACTTTTTAATGTTCCCTTTTCCTTTCAATCAACAAATTCCCTTCAAATCCTAAATCCAAATACAGCTTAAGAGAGATGGAAAAAAAAAAAAAAAATGGACCCATCATATTACAAAATTAAACTATAACAAAATCTTTGTAAAAATTTTTTAAAAAAAAAAAAAAAAGAGAGAGAGAGAATAGTTATTCAGGATCAAAAGTTAGACCTATTTTATAGGTCCAGTGATATGTTAAGAAAAGGACTGGTTGATAATTAGATAATAATTATCAACCAATCATCTTCTTGACACATCACTGAGTCTATAAAGTGGACATAAAAAATGAACTTGTATATCATTATTAAAAAAAAAAAAAAAAAAAAGACATAAGTATTCACATAATTCATCATACATTCCAACTATACACACACACACACACACAAAAAAATAAGTATTCTCTAGAAATTGAACAACTATATACCAAGATACATCACTATACACACTATATTAGACTTCTTTCTAAACCAAACATTAAAAGCTTAATGTTTAATCTAATTATTGAAAATTCGAAGACCAAACATGAAAATTCTAGAGCATTAAAAAAATCTGAGAGAGTTCATTAATTAATCTAGAACATTCATTAACCCACTGCAATTCAAGAAAGAAAGTGAGGAACTAATAAAGACTTGCAAGGGAGAAACTTCCTAACTTGAGTATCTTCTTGAGAAGCAAAATTAAAGAAATCTGAGACAGAAGGATAAAAAGAAAAATACAATTAGTAAGAGCACTCCTCAACACAAAAAATGTACACGAAACTATTTTCATATTTGACGAATAAGAATATGACCATTGATGATTAATGAGAACCTCAACCCATTTGATTAAGATGAAATAAAAATGATTGTTGACATGAAACATAATTGTAAGAAGGCAGAATGAGGTTTAATAATTGCTATAAAGAAAAATTAATTGACACAGAATTAACAACCTCATAACATATTTTAGTTAACAACCTACTTTAAGAAGTTCATCATTGCATGAATATCACAGATGGGGAAATTGAACTACTACAAGATAGAAGAAAAATTATAATTTTTTAATGTCTTCAATATACATTAAAAAGGGTAGAAGAAAAATTAAATACTCTCCTAGAAATCTTCATAATTTTTCTCTATTGGCCAAAATGTAGAACTGTTACAATACATGATTTTGTGGTTGATTCTATATAGTAATTTTGTATTGAGAAAGGTTAATTCTTATGGATTGTATTGCCCACTTTTCCTACTAACAACTAAGTAAATTATAAAAAAAAAAATATACAAATTATACTACTTATGAATAAAATTTTAGCAAAACTTAATTACAAAAATTTAAATACTAATTCTGCATTTTAAAAGGTGAAAAAAAAAAAAAGTAAAAAACTACAATAAAAATTTATAAAAGGGCTCACCACACCGTAACTGGGTATTTACAAATACCTTTTGTATTATCTATATAATTACAAATGCCTTTTTCAATACACATCATAAAAAATTATACTATATACACATTAGCTTATTTACTCCAAGGAGTAATACTCTCATAAAAATCATTAAAAAAAATTATTAAAATAAATTTTTAAAATAAGTTTAAGTTTTTTCAAAAGTCTTGATAAACATCTAAAAAGTCTTTTTTTTTTTTTGAAAATTCCAAAAATAAAATTTAAAATGCTAAATAAATTGGACTATTTTTAGAGAGAGAGAAGCCTAAACATTTTAAATAGCAGTTCAATAAAAAAAACTAAATTAAAAACAGTTCACTAAAAGCACAAAAAAAAGGGTCATCAAATAAAAAGGGTTAACTTTTTAATGTTCCATTTTCCTTTCAATCAACAAATTCCCTTCAAATCCTAAATCCAAATACAGCCTAAAGAGAGATGGAAAGAAATAAAAAAGAAGAAAAAAGACCTATCATATTACAAAATTAAACTGTAACAAAATCTTTGTAAATAAATAAATAATAGTTATTCAAGCCCAAAAGTTAGACCTACTGTATAGGTCTAGTGATATGTCAAGAATCAACCAACCATCTTCTTGACACATCATTAGGTTTATAAAGTGGGTATAAAAAATGAACTTGTATATCATTATTAAAAAAAAAAAAAAAAAGGAAAAAAAAACGACATAAGTATTCACATAATTCATCATACATTTCAACTACAAAAAAAAAAAAAAAAAAAAAAAAAACAACAACAACAACAACATTAGTATTCTCTAGAAATTGAACAGCTATATACCAAGATGCATAACTATACACACTATATTAGACGTCTTTCTAAACCAAACATTATTTTCACCGTGCCTTCAGGCACAAGCATACCCTAGTACACACTATATTAGACTTCTTTCTAAACCAAACATTAAAAACTTAATGTTTAATCTAATTATTGAAAATTCCAAGACCAAACATGAAAAATCCAGAGCATTAAAGAAATCTGAGAGAGTTCATTCATTAATCCAGAACATTCATTAACCCACTGCAATTCAAGAAAGAAAGTGAGGAACTAATAAAGAATGGTAAGGGAGAGACTTCATAATCAGAGTATCTGCTGGAGAAGCAAAATTAAAGAAATTTGAGACAGAATGATTAAAAAAAAAAAAAACAATTAGTAAGAGCACTCCTTAACACTGAAAATGTACATGAATCTATTTTCATGTTTGACAAATAAGAATATGACCGTTGAATGAGAACCTCAACCCATTTGATTAAGATGAAATAAAAATGATTGTTGACATGAAATATAACTGTAAGAAGGCAGAATGAGGTTTAATAATTGCCATAAAGAAAAATTAATCGACATAAAATTAACAATCTCATAATATATTTTAGTTAACAACCTACTTTAAGAAGTTCATCATTGCATGAATATCACAGATGAGGAAATTGAACTACTACAGGATAGAAGACAAATTATAATTTTTTAATGTCTTTAATATACATTAAAAAGGATAAAAGAAATATTAAATATTGTCATAGAAATCTTCATCATTTTTCTCTATTGTCCAAAATGTAGAACTATCGCAATAAATGATTTTGTAGTTGATTCTATATAGTAATTTTGCATTGACAACAGTTAAATACTTATAGATTGTATTGCCCACTTTTCGTACTAACAACTAATGTATACCATCAAAATAAATAAATATATAATAAATTATAAAAAAATATAAATTATACTACTTATGAATACAATTTTAACAAAACTTCAATATAGAAATTTAATTACTAATTTTGCATTTTAAAATGTGAAAAAAAAAAAAAAAAAAGTAAAAGACTACAATAAAAATTTATAAAAAGTCTCACCACACTGTAACTAGATAAGTACAAATATCTTTTGCCTTATCTATATAATTACAAATGCCTTTTTCAATACTCTCATAAAAATTATACTACACAGTAGCTTATTTACTCCAATGAGTTATACGACACAGTAACTTATTTAATCACAAATATCTTTCTTTCACCCATTTTTCCATATTGTTCATTCAAAAGTTATATTTATTTATTTTTAATTATATGTTTTATAAGCAGTGAAACAGTGAAGAAAGTTAAAACTTTCAATTTCCTTTTCCTTCCTTTTCTTAGATACCAAACAACAATGCATAAGATTCAAACTTCCTTTTCCCCTCTCTCTCTCTCAACAATCAACAGCCAAACTAAAAGAGCGAGAGAGAGAGAGAATCCAAAAAAAATAAAGTGGGTATAAAAAATGAACTTGAATATCATTATTCAAAAAATAAAAAAATAAAAAATAAAACATAAGTATTCACATAATTCATCATACATTCCTATTTTTTTTTTTAAAAAAAAGAAAAATAAATAAGTATTCTCTAGAAATTGAACAGCTATATACCAAGATACAGAACTATACACACTGTATTCGACTTCTTTCTAAACCAAACATTAAAAGCTTAATGAAAATTCCAAGACCAAACATGAAAATTCCAAAGCATTAAAGAAATCTGAGAGAGTTCATTCATTAACCCACTACAATTCAAGAAAGAAAGTGAGGAACTAATAAAGAATTGCAAGGGAAAGACCTCCTAACCTGAGTATCTGCTTGAGAAGCAAAACTAAAGAAATCTGAGACAAAAGGATAAATAAAAAAATTAAAAAAAATTAGTAAGAGCACTTCTCAACACTAAAAATGTATACGAATATATTTTTATGTTTGATGAGTAAGAATATGACCATTGATGATTAATGAGAACCTCAACTGAGAGGGTAATTTATGTTTAAACTGGGCCGAGCTAGGATAGTGGGCCGATCTATGGTCCACATTGAAGAGGCTGAGAAGATGGGCCCCGGACAAGTGTTAGTCCGGTCCGAAGTAGAGGATTTCAACCGGAGTCAGTGCTTACGTTTAGTTCGGTCGTCATGTCTCGGGATAACTCGGTTGTGCTGTTCATAACCGAAGTATGTGGGACCTGTTCTAGGACCTAAGTAAAGGTTAGCTCGGTTCGGTCTTCTATGGATAGCTCGGCCTAGCATGGGAAAACCGAGGTAGAAGAAAGGAAGGGCAAACTGAGGTAACAGTTAGATCGGTCGCGACTTGTTAGCCCGACATGGCAGTGTTACTTCGGTCGAAAGATGGTTCGGCTCATCTCCCTTATGGATAGCTCGGTTTTAGCATGGGAAAACCGAGGTAAGGGAAATAAAGTAAGGGCCGAATTGACAGTTACTTCGGTCTTATGGAAGTCCGGCCACGGGAAAAACCATCTCACTTGGTTTAAGCAGTGAGGGGGGTGTTGAAGGATAAGCGTTATCTTTCAGGAGTATGAATTCTAGTAGGACTCTACATGGAGGAGTTAGAGTCCTACTAGGATTGTGTCATACGAAACCTATAAAAGCTCACCAATATCACCTAAGAAGAGGTAATGCAATTTTGCTCCCTGAATACAGAGCTCTTGCCTACTTGTCTTGTGAACTGACTTAGGCATCGGAGAGGTTTCCGGCACACACCCGCCGGCTAGCTCACGTTTGTGTTTTCAGGTAGTGGAACGACGTCGCACGGAGGAGCGCAGACTTGATCAACAGGATTATACGAGAAGGTGTATCTCTTTCCCGTACATCAACCCATTTAATTAAGATGAAATAAAATGATTGTTAACATGAAATATAACTGTAAGAAAGCAGAATGAGGTTTAGTAATTGCCATAAAGAAAAATTAATTGACACATAATTAACAACCTTATAACATATTTTAGTTAACAACATACTTTACGAAGTTTGTATGTGCATGAATATCACAGATGGAGAAATTGAACTACTACAGGATTGAAGGCAAATTATAATTTTTTTATGCCTTCAATATACATTAAAAAGGATAGAAGAAAAATTAAATACTGTCATAGAAATCTTCATCATTTTTCTCTATTGGCCAAAATGTAGAACTATTGCAATACATGATTTTGGCTGATTTTATATAGTAATTTTGCATTGACAACAGTTAAATTCTTATGGATTGTATTGCCACTTTTCCTACTAACAACTAATGTATACCACACCAAAAAAAAAAAAGAAAAAAAGAGTAAATTATAAAAAAATATAAATTATGCTACTTATGAATAAAATTTTAAAAAACTTCAATATAGAAATTTAATTACTAATTTTGGATTTTAAAATGTGAAAAAAATAAGTAAAAAACTACAATAAAAATTTATAAAAAGTTTCACCACAATATAACTGGATAATTACAAATATCTTTTGTCTTATCTATATAATTACAAATGCCTTTTTCAATACTCTCATAAAAACTGTACTACACAGTAGCTTATTTACTCCCATGAGCTATACTACATAGTAGCTTATTTAATCAAAATATCTTTCCTTAACCCATTTTTCCATACTTTCCATTCAAAAGTTCTATTTATTTATTTATTTTTAATTATATGTTTTATGAGCAATGAAACGGTGAAGAAAGTTAAAACTTTCAATTTCCTTTTCCTTCGTTTTTCTCACATATCAAACAACAATGCATAAGATTCAAACTTCATTTTCCTCTTTCTCTCAACAATCAACAGCCAAACTGAGAGAGAGAGAGAGAGAGAGAGAGAGAATCCAAAAAAACAGAGATCGAAGTACTAACTAGAGCGTCGAGAAACAATCTACAAGTAAGAACAAAACACAATCAGAAATCAAACAAAAAATTGAAAAAGAACAAAATAAAAATGACAAAAATAAAAAATTCTGATAAACCGTCATTTTGTCAACCCATATTTGGTGAGTAAAAATATGACTATTGATAATTATGACCGTTGATAATTAAAGAGAGTCTCAACCCATTTAACTAAGATGAAATAAAAATGATTCTTAACATGAAATCCATTTTTCCTTAACCTCCATTTGATAGAGACAGAGAGAAGTGGGTGTTGAAACCCAATTGATTATTAAAGAAAAAAACAAAATACAAAATTTTATTTTGTATTTTCAGACATTTGATAAAATTTTTAAAATCTCTTAACATTTTTGTTTTTGTTATTAAAGCTCATCCTCAACAGCAGCATTTAATAGATTATGGGTTAGTTATCAGTCCTTTGAGAGCTTTGGTGCCTTATTAGAGGAAGACACCCTTTAATGTTTCAATTTCAGTGTGCTCCGAATGTAATTGTCATTGGTAGGGTTCAATGAGATTTTTTCTTCAGAATTTTTTTTTAAAGAGTCTCAACCCATAAGATGAAATAAAAATGATTCTTAACATGAAATCTATTTTTCCTTAACCCCAATTTGATATGATTCTTAACATGTAATTGTCATTTAAAATGTTTAACATTTTTGTTTTTGTTATTAAAGCTCATCCTCAACAGCACAATTTAATAGATTATAGGAATTATTATCACAAAAAACAGGGTGCAAAATAAAATGGGCTTTTGATAATGCCTTTTTGATTTCTGTAAATAGTTCTCGCAAATAGCCCTATAATGCAACAAAACCAAACCAAAAACAGAATGCTAATGTTTCAATCCCAAAATAGAAACCCATGTCATCAGCACCCATTTGCTCATAGAAATCTTATTCAATAATTTTCTAAAATCCTCATAGGTTTAGTTGATGAAACCCACAAATATGAACCCAAAATCGAAACTCATTTCGTAGAAATCCAAAATCGAAATATAAACATGTACGAGCACGAAATAATTCTTCTCGTATAATCCTGTTGATCAAGTCTGCGCTCCTCCAAACGTCGTCGCTTTACTCCCTGAAAACACAAACGTGAGCTAGGCGACGGGTGTGTGCCGGATACCTCTCCGATGCCTAAGTCAGCAAATTAGACAAATAGACAAAAGCTCTGTGTATTCGAGAATTAAAGTTGTGTTACCTCTACATAGGTTATGTTATGAGCTTTTATAGGTTCCGCATGGCACAATCCTAGTAGGACTCTTATTCCTCCAAGTAGAGTCCTCCTAGGAATCACACTCCTGAAAGATAATACTTATCCTTCAACACCCCCCTCACTGCTTAAACCAAGTGAGATGGTTTTACCACGGTTGGATGACAGGACGACCGAGCTAACACTTGCCCTTTGACATACTCGATTTGGTGATTCTGTACACAGTGCCTAGCTCGGTCCCCGTCTAAGTACACCTCGGTTCTAGTTGTTCGAACCGAGCTAATTGCAGCAATCCTTCACCTGGCTAACCAGGCTGAGGTCGGTCACGCAAGGCCCAAGCTCCTCAATCCATAGCTCGGTCCGAACTTCGCCTGGGTCAAACTTGCTAGCTCTAAGACCGGGCTACGTCAAACCTTACCCCGGTCCATTGAGCGGCCCAACTCACAAAGAAGCCCTTAGCTCGGCCCAATTATAAATTACCCTCTCAATTGCCCTTTAATTTCATCTGCGTAGCATGATTGGGATTACTTGTCACCAGCCGAGCTAAAAACTTTAGCCTTTCAACCGAGCTAAAACGCTGCCGGGCTACCAAACAGTTCGGTCAAAAACGTCTTTTCAGTCGCTACAAAACTGAATCGCTTTCTATTCCACGAACACGTAGCTGACCCCCATTGGTCAAGCACAGTTGTCCCAGCCATCTTCGTACTTCGCACATTTTGAACAGTCCCGCCTTTTTCCATACGCCTTAACCAAAAACCCTATGTTTTGAATCCACCACTTCTACTATTTATCATTTTCTCTCTCTCTCAGCCTCCATTTTTCCAAACACAGTGTCTGCGAAGCTCTTCCTTGCGATCTCGATCTTCATCCTCTCGTTTTCAAACTGTAAGTAACTCAACCCCACTTCCTTTTTGTTTGTCTAGTTTCTGTAGTATGTAGCATACTATTCGCATGTTTCTCAAAACATACTACTTTGGTTTCCATTTTTCTGGGAAAAAACCATGTAATAGAACCACTGTATTCATGAATAATCTGAAGGACGATGCGTTTGATCCAAAATAGAATTCCAACCGAGCTAGGAACCTGTTTGCACTTAAGGTGTGCACCTAGCCGAACTAGATTAAGCTCCAATAGGTCTTACCTTCTATTTCACTTAGCCGAACTAAGGAACTATATTAGGTGTGTGCACTACCGAACTAGAAAGCTTTAACTAATGACCGGGCTATCACTTGGGACCAAACCAGCTCTCTGATTTAGTCAAACCTGAACCAACAATGCCACATCCTAAGCTTCAACCGGGCTAGGAACCTCTCGTTCTGCTTAACCGAGCTGAAGTCCTTCGTCTCAACCAAGCTAAGAACAGACTGTATAGTACGTAGCCAAGCTAGGACTCCATTTATTTTGCCTTTGTTTCTTTTAGCACGGTCCAACGATCTGTGCTTAACACTTTTCATTTTCACTTTGCAGACTAACTTAGGTTGGCCAGGCACTCCTTTGAATGTGTCAGCCGAGATACTCAACACCGAGCTAATTTATACCTATTTTAAGTCCACATGGGTAAATACAGATTCTTAGTAAACTCTCCAGGGGCTATGGCCAAGTTCCGAAGGGACTACAACATCCCGGATGATGTTCATCTTAGTTTAGCCGAACTAGACACCACTCCCTGGGGAAAACCGGGTTTCGTTCCCTTCACCCTCCTTTCTATTGTAGAAACCGGACTCCGATTCCCTGTACAGCCTCTTCTTTGTGAATTCCTCAGACAAACAAATCTTTGCCCAACCCAGCTTTCCACAAATTTGTACAGAATAATAAATGGCATCGCCGAGCTAAACCGCCGGCTTGGCCTTAATCTCGGTTTAGCCGAGCTATTTCACCAGTATTCACTTGGCCAGAACGAAGATGGCTGGGTCTGTTATTTAAGAATAAGAAGACGTCGAGAAAAGATAATAAAAATTACCCCAGACAAAGATGTAAACGATGACGACTTTTTCTGGGTCTCTGGTAACTTTGAAGACCAAGAAGCCTAGATCTCGGGCGACCGAATTAACTGGAATAAGGGAGTAGCTGGTATGAATACCTGGGCTTTAGCTTCGTGCGTTCTTTACTCTGTTTATTAGTTTCGCACCGTGCTAACCGTTGCTTTTTTCCTTATGCAGATTTGGACTTTCTAAAGTCACAGTACAGTTACCCCAATCTTGACGCACTCCGCGCCGTACTCCGGTACCGCGAACGAGGTTGGGCCCAGCTACTTAACTTTGAACAGACATACAGATACAGTAGCAGGAGGAAAACCAGGATGACAGATTTTCTCCTGGAACCCTCACCAGAACCAGACCCAGACCCAGACCCGATGCTACCTCAAATCAATCTGATCCCACTAACTACTGAACAAGAAATGGCCAAGAAGATAGCAGTAAGGGCCCTTATCACCGAAACAAATCAGGCCGAGGTACCACAAGCAGGCCAAACACAAGAGGCCGTGGTAGCCCTTCCAACCGCTTAGCCTTCATCATCTCGGCCAAGCAAGCGTGCTCGGACTTCCACAACTGAGCCACGCCTTGTTGATGAGGATGAAACCGTGCTTCTCCAAACAACAGTACCGAGCCCACACCCTGAGCGCTCAGACCGAGCTAGCTCCTCTAAGTAGGTACCAAAGATCACTTTCAAGAGCCGAGCTATCACCAATATTGACTCAGTGGTGGCAGAAAAAGACCATTCGCTAGCTTTCAACCTCGCCAAGAGTGTATGTCTACCAGCCGATATGGAACATCATGACCACCTTACCGAGCTAAAAGCCATCCGCTCGGCAGCCAAATCGATGGTGTTGGTGAGTACTTCTCCTTTTGCTTTCCAATTTTGTGCATCTATTTACTCAGTTTTACTCAAAATTGTTTATCTCTTCATTTCCAGGCCCTACAGAAGAACCACGTCGCTCACAAGCGCGTGCTGGAACTTCGAAAGACCACACGGCAGGCTGTGGCAAAGGCCAATGCGAAGACGGTTGAGCTAGAAGAGTCCCAGCAAAAAATGGCCGAGCTACGCACCGAAGTAGCCCAACTCACCGGACTAGTCAGTTTGGCTGAAGCGGAGAAACAAAAAGCTCTAGCTGAGTTGAAGGATAAGTATCTGCGTGAGCTTGCTAAAGTCGAGAGGAAGAAGAACACCGAGATAACCAAGCTGGAGAAGAAGGTGGAAGACGCAGAAGACCGCAGTTACAAAGAAGGTGAAGCCACCTATATCATGTAGTGCGAAGCTGCTAAGGATATTTTTTTCAAATGTAGATGGAAGGCAGCTGTGGCGCAGCTCGGTCATGGCCAAGAGACCGAGGTCTTCCTGAACCCTGCTCCATATTTCATACTAAGCTACATGGCGGAGTATGCCAACGCCATACAACAAAAATTTCTTCAAGTTGAAGGAGAAGAAGAAGAAGCACCAGAGACCAACAATGCCCCGGTTGTTGCTAATGATCCCGCTGTGCAGTCAGCTTGGGTGGAGCCACCGGTGGAAGACTTGGTTGAAAATGTGACTGAGCTTCCTGCTGAAACTGGGCTTCGAGTTGATCTGGATGCGGATCTTGACGACCTTTTTGCTTGATCCCGTATTTGCTTCCTTTTACTTCTTTGGAAAGAATGTGTAACCGGGCTGAGACCCCATCTTTTGTACCTTTGATTTGAATTTTCAATGAAATCTTCTTTTGTTTAACTATTTGTTCGGTTAACTCTATGCTTGTGCTTATTTTCGTACCATAAATGCATAAAGTATAACATTTTCCGGCCGAGATACTTATCTCGGTCTTAACCTTGTAATCTGTTTGGCCATACTTGCCAACCTCTTTAGCCTGGATCCTTATCTCGGCTGAAGAGTACTAAAAGTTGGTTATTCCAGCCAACCACTCTTCAGCGTAAATCCTTATCTCGGCTGAAGAGGACTAAGTGTTGGTTTTTCCAGCCAACCACTCTTTAGCCTGGTTCCTTATCTCGGCTGAAGAGTACTAAAAGTTGGTTATTCCAGCCAACCACTTCAGCCTTGATCCTTATCTTGGCTGAAGAGGGCCCAAAATTGGTTATTCCTGCCAACTTAGAGCTAAGTGTTTGGTTATTTCTACCAAACTTCCTGCAGCCCAGATCCTTATCTCGGCTTAGGAGAAGTAAGTGTTGGTTTTTCCAGCCAACCTCTTCAGCCTAGATCCTAATCTTGGCTGAAGAGAGCTCAAAGTTGGTTATTCCTGCCAACTTAGAGTAAAGTGTTTGGTTATTCCGGCCAAACTTCCTGCAGCCCAGATCCTTATCTCGGCTTAGGAGAAGTAAGTGTTGGTTCTTCTAGCCAACCTCTTCAGCCTAGATCCTAATCTTGGCTAAAGAGAGCTCAAAGTTGGTTATTTCTGCCAACTTAGAGTAAAGTGTTTGGTTATTCCGGCCAAACTTCCTGCAGCCCAGATCCTTATCTCGGCTTAGGAGAAGTAAGTGCTAGGGTTTCACTACGCATGCAGAGGTTTCAAACAACCTATCGGGTAAGCAACCTGTCCTAGTTTGGAACGGTCACTATGGATCCGAATATGCACTAGGTTGAATGGTCAAAAAGGGTGCCCCGGTAAAACCGGGATTTGTGTTCCCATACTGGCAGAGCCCACAACCGGTCAGCCTTATGGTCATGCCTTGACAAGACAAGCCTCCGGCAAACCGTTCAGGAATAGCAGATGGCAAACACGGTGTCCTAAGCGCACCAATGCAAATGCAATGCAAAGAAACGCATAAGTGTAAACAAAACAAGACATCATGAGTTCAAGTCAAGTTCTCTAACTCCCCAGCAGAGTCGCTAGAAACTGTAACAAGCCCGCGGGGGACCTCGCTACAGCTCGGACTCGATTTGTGTCACGGTTCTTAATCTTGAACCAAAGAGTCCAAATCCGGCAAATCGTTTTGAGAAAACAGATTTTTGAAAGAAGTGCCAAACATGGACTGCTTTGCCAGATACAGAGTCGCCACCTAAATATTTTATTTTGGGAAATTTAGGAAACCCTGACTCGTTGCCTAAGGCCACGTGTCCGTCATCACCAAAGTTGCCTCGGCTCGAGAACTTGGGTACGATTGGGGAAGGTCACTTCGTGAGCACCCCCGCTCGCCCGATCAAAGATCGGCCTCTACTAACCATGATATCTAGTTTTGAAAACATTATGCGTTCTTATTCTGGTTATTAGCCTAGATTTACTATGTGATGCGCACAGCATACAAGTATAGACTGGGTCGCCTGAATTGGAACGAAACATTTCATGTTTGTTTTGAAAATGATTTGCTACTCGCAAGTAGGCTTAAAATGCAGATTTTTGCCACCCTCGGGGGGGCTTTAGAAAATATGGTTTTGCCATTATCTAGTGGGCTTAAGACTCACAGTCAATGTATTGTTCCAATCCAAACAACCCAACCTTCACCCACAGGCATTCAGGCAGTTATATCACGTAAGCACATAGCCTCATGTTAAGCATGCTATCATGGCAGTCACTCACACGCATGCAAGGATGATAAAGCATAAAACTTACCGAGTACTCCAAGCCAAAACAGAAGCTAATTAGAAATCATGCATGATCCTAGCTATACAGAAATGCCTGATGCAACACATGCAAAAATGCAACTATAAGCAGGCTCGACTATTCTAAACATGGCATATGGAATGCTACAACTAACATGTATTCAACTTGGGATTGAAGTACAATGCAGTTAGTATGATGCGCTGAGCCCGATGCATGCAAGACAGATGAATGAATGCAAACATGCTATCATACTGTATGCTAATTGAAATATGCCCTAATCTAACCATCATAAGCTGGTAAATAAAAGGGAGAAAGACGTTGGGTTGGAAGACATACATCACACACACGCACACTTATTACAATATTGCCCTCGCTCGGAGGGTCCGAATAAATAATACAGTCCCGAATAAATTATTACAGTCCGAATAAATACAAAATCCTAATTAATTAACAAATTAAACTAGGAAAGCTGTAAACTAGCATGCAAGCTAGGGACTGCCTCGACTCTGCTCCGGATGATGGATGATGCATGTTTTGAGTTGCCTTGCGCGGAAATCCACTGCGATGCCCCGATTAGCCTCTGTTTGCAATTGTTCTTGGAATGCGTGCCCAGCTCCGGAAGGCTGCTGATTCTTGATTTGCTGCAACAGAGAGCAAGAAAGGGGCATGGCAATGTATTTTCACATATGTATGCATGCCTCGATCCTCGTGCCACCAATCACGCATCTCGATGCATGATGGCCGAGGAGTCGAATTGCACGACTCAATATGAAATGAATGCACATGAAAACACAACAAGGCCTAGACTCCATCATGGATAATCCGGAGTGTCGGCGACAGGGAATTGAGACACGTTCCGTCACTCGGAGTACGAAACGTCCCTCGTTTCCCGTGCTTGGGCTAAACCCTACCCCCAGCACAATGCAATATGCATGGTATGCATGAATGCAACTAAGATACACCCTAACATGCACAATGTCATGAAATGGCATACACGATGCACGAGGTAACATGGCATATACAATGCGCTAACATACAACCTAGCATACACAATGTTATGAAATGAAATGGCATACACAATGCACAATAGACTTACACCAACATGAGTGGACCTCAGCCACACTCACATAAGAGGCCAATAGATGAAAATGAGACACTCGAGATGCGTGCACACGCGCACGCAAACCGAGGACCGAACCTATGGCACAAAGGCCACTCTAACAAAGCATGGCAAGGCATGGAATATGACATACTAGCATGCAAATTTCAGCACTAAAATATGATGCAAAACAACCCCGAAACATGGAAACATGGCACCCGATGCATGAGATGAGACTCGAAACTCGAAGCTAGGCGCATGGAATAACTTATAGCTATACAAAGCATGCAGTTATTTGAACATGAGACCTAAAGACAGAACCAAGGCAGTCCCAAAATATGCATATTTTCAGTTTAGAGTATGGCCAAAAGGTGAACACAAGTAGGGCTAAGCTAACATGCAAAAAATGGCCTCGAAAGAGAGATAAAGAAGCAAGTAACAGGTACTGGCCCTAAATGGCAAAGAGCCCTTCACCAAAATTGAAGAGGGGCTCAAAATGAAGTGCTTTACCAGTTTACACCAAGCCACGAAAATAAATACAAGCAGGCCTAAAACATTATGCAAGAAAAAGGGGCAAAAGAGGGACAAAGAAGCAAGTGATGGCTTCTGGCCTCAAATAGAGGAGGGCCCTTCAACAATGTTGAAGAGGGGCCCAAAACATGATATTTTACAGTTTATGACCAAGCCCAAAACAATGTACAAGCAAGCTTAAAATACTATACAAAATAAGGCATAAAAGAGAGCTTTAACACAAAGAGCAAAAAAGAAGTCTCAAACAGTGAAAGACCCTTGATCAAATATGAAGAGTGAGTCAAAATATGACTATTTACAGTTCAGACCAGAGCCCAAAAACACAAGCACAAGGAGCTAAAAAAAGCATGCGAAAATAGGGCCAAAAGAGAGATAAAGAGGCAAGTGACAGATGGAAGCCTCAAACAGTGAAGAGCCCTTCAACAATGTTGAAGAAGGGCTCAAAACAAGCCTTTTTTCAGTTTATGACCAAGCTCAAAACAGTTTTAAAATAGGCCCAAAATACTATGCAAGAAAGAGACATAAATGAGAGCTAAAGAGGCAAGTAGGTAGTATGAAGCCTCAAACAGGGAAGAATCCTTAATCAAACATGAAAAAGACCTCAAAAAAATGACTATTTTCAGTTAGGGTCGGAGCCCAAAAATGTAAGCAAGTATGGCTTAGATATAGAACAAAATAAAGCACAAAAGAGGGAGAATAGGGACTCACCCTTGTAGACCAATGAACCAACAACTCTTGGCCTGAGAAGTAGTGCTCCTAGCCTCTGGAAAGAGCCTCTAAGCTGCTGGGATAGAGTATGGATTGGTTGGCTTGGAGATGGAGTAGAATGGGTGTAGGATTTGAGAGGTTTTGAGGGTTGGAGTATAGAGAGAGAGAGATACAATGTAGGAGACTTAAACCAATTTTTCTAACCCCTCTAAAGGGAGCTGGAGGGCCTGGTTATATAGGCACAAGAGTGGGAAACGGGGGGGAGATTCAAATTTAAGTTTCCCCCCAAAAATTTCCCCCCTCGGATACAGAATCTAGGGGGGAAACAAAATGTATATTTGTGATGTACCAGGAGAGAGGAGCAAGGCCGGCTGTTATTTAGGGTTTAGGTGGCCGGTCGGCCAAGGGTCAAAAGGGTCAAGACTGATTAGTGGCCGGCCATGCCAAAAAGCTGGCCTCCCATGTGTGCACAACACAACCATGTGGTCAAAAACTAGAGAAGGTGAACCAGGAGAGAGAAAAGCCCATTTTTTAGAGAGGTTCAAAAGGGTCAGAGACAATTACAGGCCGGCCATATCCTATTGGTGGCCTCCCAGGTGTCCACAACACAAATATGGGGTTTAGGGCTGGAAAAAGTGGCCCAAAGGTGGTCAACATTGGCTTTCTAGTGAGAAAAAAAGGGCAACGGAGGGCGATGAAGGAATAAAACTGGTTGTCAGAACAATTACTGGCCTCCACCCTTCTACAAGCCTTCCTAACAATGAAAATAAGGCCCCCACCAAAAATGAACCAAAACCGATGCAAATTGAAGGTTCGGGCCCGGGGCCCCGAAAACTGACTGTTAAGCACCGGAGGTGGCGTTTGACCACGAAAGTTGGTCTCTCGAGCCCTCAGTGTCCCTCAAGAGGGAGTGAATGAGATGTATGCCAAAAACCGGAGCAAACGGAGGTGGTTAAGCGGTCCCGAACTGAGGCACACGGCCGACGGCTCCGAAAAACCGGGAACCGAGCTCCAAAATTGGGAAAAATGGCCTACGACCACGAAGCGTAGCCTACGGCCACTGAGAGATGATCTACGAGACCTCTCCCTCCCCTCGGGAAGAGAAAACAGAGAAAACAGAGCCTGGTTCGCAAACCGAGGCAAAGCATATAGCGATCCCGGGTTTACCCTTGTTTGTACAGTGATCCGGACTTGTGTCCGTGGATGTTAGTAGTTGATTATAATCCTTGTTTACATCCTCTCATGCTTTGTATTTGAGTTATAGGATGTGTTGGGCAAGTTTGTTACAAGTTGGTTAAGCTTAGGAACCAAAACTAGTTGCCCAGATTTTGGCCTGTCCGCTCGAGCGGAGATTTAGGCGATCGAGCGGGGACATTGTTGTTGCTTGTCCGCTCGAGCGGGGGTTTTGGCGCTCGAGCGGGGAATACACCCATCCAGTATTTTCCTGTGTAGTGTTGGGCGCTCGAGCGGGGGATTCGCCGCTCGAGCGGGAGGTTGTGAGTGACGCTCGAGCGGGGACCTGTCTGCAGAAACTTCTGGGAGTGTGCATCCGCTGCTCGAGCGGGAGATTGGCCGCTCGAGCGGGAGTCTGTGAGTGACGCTCGAGCGGGGGTTTCCACGCTCGAGCGGGGCGACTGGGTTTAAGTTCCGAGTTTTAGCTTTTTAAATCACTTTTTCTTGTTCTTTCTCTCTCTTACTTTCCCAAAACACAAATTTGAGAGCCTCTCTCACTAAAATCTTAACTTCTCTCTTAGATTTGATCTAGTAGGAGTTGTTTACTCACTTTTGGCCTTTACAAAAGTTGTGTGGATCGTCGAGGGCTACATTTTAATCTGAAAATTTCGGGATTTGGAGCATTTTGATTTTGGTCTTCATCTCCGTTGGAGCTCATCTTTTGAGGTAGGGATATCCTACTCCTCTTTATGGATTTTGTCTCCTACTCCTCTTTATGGATTTTGTCTTTGAATTTTAGCATTTTGATATGTTGGGGGTTGTTGTGTAATTTTGAGAAAGTTTGGGTCTTTTGTGTAATTTTACAAAAGTTGGGGTTTTGTTCTTAATAAACCTAGATGCAAGTTTGGCATAGAAAGATGAGTTAGATGGTGGATTATGGATGAAAATGGAGCCTTAGGGTTGTTTTGTTAATTATGGGAATTTGCCCTAATTGTTTTAATTAATTAATGCATATAATTAATTAAAGAAAATGAGGAATTGAATTGGAAATGTTGAGATTGGAAGTGTATGGGGTTAAAGGGTGTAGTCGAATTACTTATCACCCACCGAATTGAAATGTTGATTAAATATCTATTTGTGCATTTATTTTCTGTTTAGAAATAACTGCTTGGGCTATCGGTGGAGGATAGTCATGATTGTTGTAGACAATGCATGATGATTAGGCAAACGAAAACTAATCAATGGAATATGTCATGGGACTTGACGGTTGATAGAATACATTAACTTTATGTATCGATTGAATGTATGTAGAACCTATGTGTTTATATGCATTATGTGTAGAGGAGGAGATGGGGGATGTATTCCGCGGTTTAGGGGAAGATGGGGGATGTACCTCTAAACCGGATAGTGTTAGGAGGAGATGGGGGATGAACTCCGTAGATACAGCTCATATGCTTGTCTAGAGAAGTGAAGATACAGCTCATATGCTTATCTTTGAGAAGTATAGATATAGCTCATATGCTTGTCTAGAGAAGAGTAGATATAGCTCATACGCTTATCTTCGGTTGTGTGGTATAGTTCTTATACTTATCTGCTGAGGTGTTGATATAGCTCATATGCTTATCGGTTAATGTGATAATATAGCTAGTATGCTTATTTATCGAAAAGGGAAAATGAAAAGTAACATAGACTTGTAAGTCATATAATTGAAATGTGTTATATGTGGATGTATCAGTGTTGACCATCTATCAGCTGCTAATCTTTTAGTCATTGTTCATAGTTGGTTTAGCATATTTCTACTGGGCTGTGGCTCACCCTATATGGGAACATCATTTTCAGGTACAGGTAGCATGCCACCTCCAAGGACATAGCTTGGGAGGCTAGAGGCGGGCAGATCTTTTGTTGTCTTTCTTTGTTGTATTACATGTAAATTCAAGCCAAGGGCTTAATGTGTAAATGAGTTAGCACTCTTTTTTTTGTAACCAAGTGTTAACTTGGAAAGCTGTAAGCCCTTAGGGCATTTGCTTTTGTTGTTAACATGTAATACTTTTTGTAATGAAACTCTGATGAATAGTAGAATGTTGGACTTTTGTATATCAGTGCATGTTTATAATGTTGGGTTTTATGTTATATTTTGAGGGCGTTACAACTTGGTATCAGAGCGTACCGGGTTCGAATACTTTGGGTACGTGGGAAGTGATTAGGATCACAATGGGTTTGTCTCGCTTGATAGAGGCTTAAGTGTAGTGTCATATGCCATGTGCTTAATTGATAACATGCTTATGTGATTATTTGGGTATGGGATTTAATTTCTAGGATGTTGATTGAATCTTTGGGTTTCTGGGAGTCTTGTTGGAAAAGCACTTGATCAATGTTGTTTCTAACCGGAACTCTAGTAACGCCACGGGACTATCATTATCCGGAAATGAAATTCGTAAGTGCTTATGTGTTTATGTGCTTACGTGGAATGAATTACAGTTGTCCATGCATTAGGACGCGAGTGTTTAATTTCGGCACATTTTTAAATGTGCTAATGTTCTTCGTTTCCTTTATTAGGATGTCTGGACGAGGAAGAGGTGGTAGGCGTGGTAGGCCTAGGCAACAGGAAGTGCCTATACCGGATGAGATTCCGGTAGTACAGGAAGGAGTTGGTCAGGCCAATGTGGCCGAGCCAGCGGGTCAGCAGGCTATGAGTGCTTTGGCCCGAGAGATAGCGGGAGCTTTGGGTATTCTCAGGGCTGGAAATCAGGCAGTTGAGGTAGGGCCTTCTTTCTTGAAGAGGGAGTTCTTCCGGTCTAACCCGGAGGAGTTTGTTGGGGATCCTAAGGAACCACTGAAGGCAGACGACTGGTTGGAACAAATGAGTAAGACGTTCGAGATGCTTGGCATCGAGGACGGAGCACTGAAAGTGACCTTGGCATCCTTCCAGCTGAAGGGAGACGCGGGTCAATGGTGGAAGTATGAGAAAGCCCGAGTTGGTGGTACTTGGGAGGCGTTTGTAAATGCTTTCCAGGAAAGGTTCTTATCTGCAGCTGCTAGGGAAAAGCTGAGAGATCAGTTTAGCCGGCTTAATCAGCAGGGTTTGTCTGTGGCCGAGTTTGAGGCTACGTTTACTAGCTTGTCCAGGTTTGCACCTGAACTCGTGGCGTCCGAGGAGTGCCGTTGTTACGAGTTTGAGCGGAAGTTGAGGCGTGGCCTCAAGCTGAGGGTTGGTGGTTCTTATATTCGAGAGTATAGACATTTGGTGGATGCTGCAGCTCATATGGAGCTTTTGATGCAGGAGGAGGATGAGGAGAAGAATAGAGGTTCCAAGAGGAGCCAAGATGGCCAGGGAAATGGCAGGAGACAGAGGGGTTATAACCCTCAGCAGTCTCAGGGTGGTGTGGCTAGGTCGACTTTCCCAGTACCGAGTGCAGGCTCCGGGAGGGGCAATCAGGGGGAGTTCACCTGTTACAAGTGTGGCCAGCCGGGTCACAAGGTTTCGGTTTGCCCGCAGAAGGGCGGAGGTCAGAGAGCTGCATCTTCTTCAGCTAGACCGCAGAGTCAGAGTTCAGGCAGGGGTCAACCCTTGTCTTGTTATCAGTGTGGACAGCCTGGGCACCTGAAGAGGTTCTGTCCACAGTTGAGTGCCACTTCAGGGGCGTCTGGTTCTAGACAGACGCAGGGATTTCAGCCAGCTCAGTTTGTGCAGGCCTCGAGGTGGGGCTTCGTCGTCCCAGTCAGTACAGCAGTCTTATGCTCCTAGAGGTGAGCAGGTGGATCAGGGGCCTACAGGGCGCGTGTATGCTATTACCGCGCAGGACCTAGTACCGGCTCCATCAGTAGTGAGAGGTACCTTTCTGTTTTGCAACTCGGTTGCTAGAGTGTTGATTGATACGGGTGCATCTCATTCTTTTGTATCTGCTGCATTTGCATCTGTGTTGGAGTTGGAGTTAGCACTATTAGCATCTCCTATTTGTGTAGTGTCACCTATTGGGGGTGAGTTGATCTTGAAACATGGATGTAGAGGTTGTGATATAGAGGTCGCCGACAATAGGCTTCCGTTTCCGTTTGTAGTTATGCCCATGAAGGGCTTTGATGTTATTTTGGGTATGGACTGGTTATCGTCATACCGGGCAGTTATTGATTGCTACCGCCAGAGGGTTACTTGTTGTACCGTGAGCGGGGAGTGTTTCCATTTCTTGGGGGACCGGGTTGGTAGTGTTGTGCCACCGGGGTATGATCCACGAGGGCGGAGTGAGCTTAGTGGTTTACTTGCTAGCTTTGAGAGTGGTGAGTGTGATGAGACCCAAGTCGTGTTGCCGAGGGTAGTTTGTGAGTACTCGGACGTCTTTCCCGAGGACCTCGTTAATTTGCCACATCACCGGGAGATTGAGTTCTCTATTGATTTAATGCCGGGCACGGCGCCGATTTCTATGGCACCTTACCATTTTGCTCCAGCAGAGTTGGTTGAGTTGAAGGTTCAGCTCCAGGAATTACTAGATAAGGGCTTTATTCGCCCTAGTGTTTCGCCGTGGGGAGCACCGGCCCTCTTTGCTAAAAAGAAAGATGGTGCCTTGAGATTGTGTATCGATTACCGGAAGTTGAATCGGGCTACGGTTAAGAATAAATACCCTATGCCCCGTATAGATGATTTGTTTGACCAGTTGAAGGGTTCCCGTTGTTTCTCTAAGATAGACTTGAGATCGGGTTACCACCAGTTGAGGGTCAGGGAGGAGGATATTCCGAAGACGGCATTCCGTACGCGGTATGGCCATTATGAGTTTCTGGTAATGCCGTTTGGGCTTACCAACGCACCGGCAGTCTTTATGGACTTGATGAACCAGATTTTCCGGGAATTCTTGGATCGTTTTGTAGTCGTCTTCGTGGACGACATTCTTATCTATTCACCATCAGAGGAGGAGCACGAGGAACACTTGAGAGTGGTGCTTGAGTTGCTTAGAGCCCATAGGCTATATGCCAAGTTTGGGAAGTGTGATTTTTGGCTAGAAGAAGTCAAGTTCTTAGGCCATGTGGTTTCCGGGGAAGGGGTGTCTGTTGATACATCCAAGACTGAGGCAGTGCAAGATTGGGCACAGCCTAAGAGTGTGTTCAAGATCCGCAGTTTTCTGGGATTAGCTGGGTATTACCGTCGGTTTGTGAAAGATTTCTCCAAGTTAGCTTCACCGTTGACTAGACTGACTCGGAAGGGAGTCAAATTTGTATGGAGTGAGACTTGTGAAAAGTCGTTTCAGGAGTTGAAAGTTAGATTGACCACCGCTCCAATCTTGATTATTCCGAAGAGAGGGTTGGGTTATGCAGTCTATTGTGATGCCTCACGAGAGGGTTTGGGTTGTGTGTTGATGCAGCAGGGGAAAGTGGTAGCTTATGGCTCACGTCAGTTGAAAATTCACGAGAAGAATTACCCTACACACGACCTAGAGTTAGCAGCAGTGATCTTGCCTTGAAAATCTGGAGGCACTACCTTTATGGTGAGAGATTCGAGGTGTTCTCGGATCATAAGAGTCTGAAATATCTGTTTTCACAGAAGGACTTGAACTTGAGGCAGAGGAGGTGGATGGAGTTTATTGAGGATTATGACTTCGAGTTGCACTATCACCCAGGGAAGGCCAATGTTGTGGCCGATGCCCTTAGCAGAAAATCCATAGGTGATGTAGCTAGTATAGCCATCCGAGAGTGGGAGATGTTGGGGGCACTTGGCGAGTTTGATTTGCTTCTGGGCGAATCCGTTGAGGCTGCGGCCTTGTTTTCTGTTGTTGTGCAGCCTACACTTGTGACTCGAGTGTCAGAGGCACAGAGAGGTGACCTTGAGGTAGAATCCCTCCGAGAGAAGATCTCCAGTGGGAAAGTTGAGAAGGGTCTGACGGTGTATCCCGACCTGAGTGTGAGATACCGAGATCGTTTGTTTGTGCCGGAGTCTTGCCGACAGGAGGTACTCCGAGAGTTTCATCATTCGCGCCTTGCGGTACATCCGGGAGGTACTAAGATGTATCAGGATTTAGGTCGCCAGTTTTGGTGGCGGGGTATGAAGAGAGATGTGGCTGTCTTCGTGTCTAAGTGCTTTACTTGTCAGCAAGTGAAGGCCGAGCATCAGAGGCCAGCGGGTTTGTTGCAACCCTTGCCTATTGCCGAGTGGAAGTGGGAGCATGTCACTATGGACTTCGTTGTAGGTCTTTCCGAGGACTCAGCGGGGTAGTGATGCTATTTGGGTGGTTTTAGACCGGTTGACTAAGTCGGCGCACTTCATTCCTATGCGCGTGAGAGATTCGGTAGACCATCTTGCCGACTTGTATATTCAGGACGTAGTGAGATTGCACGGGGTCCCAGTGACGATTGTCTCAGATAGAGACCCTCGTTTTACTGCTAGGTTGTGGCAGAGTTTGCAGAGTGCCTTGGGTACTAAGTTGACCTTTAGTACAGCGTATCATCCTCAGACTGACGGGCAGTCCGAGCGTACTATTCAGATCCTTGAGGATATGCTTCGAGGTTGTGTCCTGGATTTCAGTGGGACGTGGGAGAGGCACTTGCCCTTGGTGGAGTTTGCCTACAACAATAGTTTTCAGTCTAGCATCGGTATGGCACCGTTTGAGGCCTTGTATGGCCGACCGTGTAGGTCTCCAGTTTGTTGGGCCGAGGTGGGTGATGCACCTTTGTTGGGTCCGGAGTTGGTTAGGGAGACGACGGAGAAAGTTGAGCTTATCCGTAGGAGGCTTGTTACAGCCCAGAGTCGTCAGAAATCTTATGCTGACCGTAGGTGAAGGCCGTTGGCGTTTGAGACGGGTGATCATGTCTTTCTGAAGATATCACCTAGGCGGGGATTGATGAGGTTCAGGAAGAGTGGGAAGTTATCCCCTCGGTTTATTGGTCCTTTTGAGATCCTTGAAAGGATTGGCGAGGTTGCTTATCGTTTAGCTTTGCCGCCACAGTTATCCGGAGTTCATGACGTGTTTCATGTGAGTATGCTCCGGAAGTATGAGCCAGATCCATCACATGTATTGGATTGGACCGACTTAGAGGTAGATGAGGATGCCTTGTATGAGGAGAGACCGGTTTGGGTCTTGGATAGGCGGGATCAAGTCGTGCGTGGCAAGACTATTCCTTTGGTAAAGGTTTTGTGGAAACATCACGGGGTGGAGGAGGCCACTTGGGAACGTGAGTTGGAGGTCCGAAAGAAATATCCGGACCTATTTGTGGATGTTTGAACATATATTACATATATTGTTGTATTGTTGAACTTTAAGGCCGTTAAATATGTCTTAAGTTGTGAAACATGGCGCATGTTTTGGTTAATGATAGTAGTTGGAAACTTGCCTCAAATGGAAGTTTGTATAACATTGCATATGTTGAATATATAGTAGAACTGGAAATGTATCATGATTATTGCTTATGATATGAATTGTGAACCATGTGTGTTGGAAATGGTTGAAATGGAAAGAAAATGCATGTTGAAATATATGTATTGTGAAATGTCTCTTGATAAGGGATGGGATGACCGGTAATGGGTCAAGTTGTTTAATGTTGAAACGTAACATTGTTTAAAATGGAGAAAAACCTGTTTTCGAAAACTTGTTCTCAATTTCGGGGACGAAATTCTTTAAGGGAGGGAGGTTATAGCGATCCCGGGTTTACCCTTGTTGTACAGTGATCCGGACTTGTGTCCGTGGATGTTAGTAGTTGATTATAATCTTGTTTACATCCTCTCATGCTTTGTATTTGAGTTATAGGATGTGTTGGGCAGGTTTGTTACAGGTTGGTTGAGCTTAGGAACCAAAACTAGTTGCCCAGATTTTGGTCTGTCCGCTCGAGCGGAGATTTAGGCGCTCGAGCGGGGACATTGTTGTTGCTTGTCCGCTCGAGCGGGGGTTTTGGCGCTCGAGCGGGGAATACACCCATCCAGTATTTCCTGTGTAGTGTTGGGCGCTCGAGCGGGGGATTGGCCGCTTGAGCGGGAGGTTGTGAGTGACGCTCGAGCGGGGGAATTATGCGCTCGAGCGGGGACCTGTCTGCAGAAACTTCTGGGAGTGTGCATCCGCCACTCGAGCGGGAGATTGGCCGCTCGAGCGGGAGTCTGTGAGTGACGCTCGAGCGGGGGTTTCCACGCTCGAGCGGGGCGACTGGGTTTAAGTTCCGAGTTTTAGCTTTTTAAATCACTTTTTCTTGTTCTTTCTCTCTCTTACTTTCCCAAACACAAATTTGAGAGCCTCTCTCTCTAAAATCTTAACTTCTCTCTTAGATTTGATCTAGTAGGAGTTGTTTACTCACTTTTGGCCTTTACAAAAGTTGTGTGGATCGTCGAGGGCTACATTTTAATCTGAAAATTTCGAGATTTGAAGCATTTTGATTTTGGTCTTCATCTCCGTTGGAGCTCATCTTTTGAGGTAGGGATATCCTACTCTTCTTTATGGATTTTGTCTTTGAATTTTAGCATTTTGATATGTTGGGGGTTGTTGTGTAATTTTGAGAAAGTTTGGGTCTTTTGTGTAATTTTACAAAAGTTGGGGTTTTGTTCTTAATAAACCTAGATGCAAGTGGATTATGGATGAAAATGGAGCCTTAGGGTTGTTTTGTTAATTATGGGAATTTGCCCTAATTGTTTTAATTAATTAATGCATATAATTAATTAAAGAAAATGAGGAATTGAATTGGAAATGTTGAGATTGGAAGTGTATGGGGTTAAAGGGTGTAGTCGAATTACGTATCACCCACCGAATTGAAATGTTGATTAAATATCCATTTGTGCATTTATTTTCTGTTTAGAAATAACTGCTTGGGCTATCGGTGGAGGATAGTCGTGATTGTTATAGACAATGCATGATGATTAGGCAAACGAAAACTAATCAATGGAATATGTCATGGAACTTGACGGTTGATAGAATACATTAACTTTATGTATCGATTGAATGTAATGTAGAACCTATGTGTTTATATGCATTATGTGTAGAGGAGGAGATGGGGGATGTATTCCGCGGTTTAGGGGAAGATGGGGATGTACCTTTAAACCGGATAGTGTTGGGAGGAGATGGGGGATGAACTCCGTAGATACAGCTCATATGCTTTAGAGAAGTGAAGATACAGCTCATATGCTTATCTTTGAGAAGTATAGATATAGCTCATATGCTTGTCTAGAGAAGAGTAGATATAGCTCATACGCTTATCTTCGGTTGTGTGGAATAGTTCTTATACTTATCTACTGAGGTGTTGATATAGCTCATATGCTTATCGGTTAATGTGATAATATAGCTAGTATGCTTATTTATCAAAAAGGGAAAATGAAAAGTAACATAGACTTGTAAGTCATGTAATTGAAATGTGTTATATGTGGATGTATCAATGTTGACCATCTATCAGCTGCTAATCTTTTAGTCATTGTTCATAGTTGGTTTAGTATATTTCTACTGGGCTGTAGCTCACCCTATATGGGAACATCATTTTCAGGTACAGGTAGCATGCCACCTCCAAGGACATAGCTTGGGAGGCTAGAGGCGGGCAGATCTTTTGTTGTCTTTCTTTGTTGTATTACATGTAAATTCAAGCAAGGGCTTAATGTGTAAATGAGTTAGCACTCTTTTTTTTGTAACCAAGTGTTAACTTGGAAAGCTGTAAGCCCTTAGGGCATTTGCTTTTGTTGTTAACATGTAATACTTTTTGTAATGAAACTCTGATGAATAGTAGAATGTTGGACTTTTGTATATCAGTGCATGTTTATAATGTTGGGTTTTATGTTATATTTTGAGGGCGTTACAAAGCATAAAAGAATCCGGAGGTTCGGAGGCAAGGCTCGCAGCCGAGACTCTGAGACTTCTGAACAAGCACAATATGCAACATCACCAAGCGCTCAATCGGTGACGTCTGAGTCTTAAGGTTGGTCAAAAATGGGGTGTCTACAGTTGCCCCTCTTTGACAGAACTCGAAAGTCATAAGTGACGGGAGTGAATGTCAAAGCCCAGAGACGACCCATTTTTGACAAGGCCGAAGACTTAGACAATCAGACAAGATATCAAAGAAACGTACCCGCAGGCATGCCCGCAGGCGGGGGCAAAATGCAAAGTGGTATGCACAAGGCCGGATGTGACTCAATGACCATGCGAATGCAGCAAGCTGTAACGAAGCAAGTATTCGCAAATAGATGCAATAGTTTTAAGCAAGAATGCAAAGTAACAACTACATTTCATGCAGTTAGGAATGCGGAGAACTTATTCAATTCTCGTCACGTCTCACACGGAGAAGATACGATACCTGCGCGATTCGTCTGGTCGCACCAGCTTCAAATGAACCGTACATACAATATCGTGCCTACAAAAGAAAGAAACTCAACAAGCACAATATGGTTAGCAATATATGTTCGGTGCGATATCAAGCGCAGACAAACACGGTGTCGATGGGTGAGTGCATCGCAATGCGAGAAGCAATGTACGTGACAACGCAAGTTTAAGCATGCAGGCATGACGATATCAAGGAGATGTGCATAACAGTGCAAGTATATGCATGAAAATACAAGTTAGGTGCACAACAATGCAGAACAAGTGTGAACTAGAATGTACGTTTGTCGCAAAACATCAAGCAAGGAAGTGCGCGTTTCGGCGAGGGTGACTTGATTGCGGCCTCCGGTTCACCTCCCGGAGGGGTCACAACATGTTCAAAAAGGATACACCTCACTTTTGACGAATGACGATGAAAGACGCGCTGAAAGTTGAAGTTGATGTTCCGGCGGGGCGATTTCGCGACGGAAAGTGCACTTTTCTTGTACTTTTTCAAGTCCCGGGGACTCCAATTCTCCTCAAAATTTGCAGAGAGCTTGGTGGGCACCTTGGGAACACCATCGGCCAGTTTTGATGGAGAGAGGTGGCCGGCCTGCCAGAAAAGGTGGCCGGCCGGCCACCTAGCCCAGATTCGGGGCAATTTTGTCTTTTCAACCTCTTTTCTTTAAATATACCCATCCAAACACTTTGTGCTCACAAGTGCAGCTCCGAAAACAACTCCCCTACCTTCCCAAACCATTTTCTCTCTCAGATCTATGCTCTATACACGTTTTCCAACGCCCCACGCAAGTTGTTTTCGCGAAAACTTTCAGTTCTCTTCACTTTGAACCGATTAAATTTGATTTTGGGGCTTCTTTTCTCATTTTCGCCACTTGAGGTGAGTTTGTCTCAATATTTGGAAGATTTTCTCGGGAGTTGACTTTTGTTGACTTTTTTTATTTCCCGAGAGTTGACTTTTGTTGACTTTTTCCAATTTCGGCTCATTTTGCTCATTTTTGCTCCTTTTTGCAGATTTTCTGAAGTGGCTGGTCATTTCCCTCACGGTGGAGGTCCTCCGGGCGCCGGGGATGATCCTGACATTATGGCTCTGCCTCCGAGGGTTCGACCCTTCATACCCGAGAGGTATGACCCTCCAGCACACATTCTTCCGCAGGTTGTTTTCTACCATTTTACCGACTTTGACGATCGAGCGCCCGAGGATCTTCTTTTGCGAGAGCCAGAGTCTCACCTTTCCCATGAAGCACGATAGGTATTTACCCCGCTTTTACATTTTCTGCAATACATTCTGCATTTTTCGTGCATTTCGTGCTTTCGCTATGTTTATCTGTTCATTCGAGTACACAGTTCAATCACTTTGAATTTCTGAACACGCAACCCGTAAATTGATTGTGAACACCCGGCACACACTGGTTGAGAATAGAACACGCAGCCCAAACTCTAATTTTCTGAACACACAGCCCGAATTGAAGGTGAACACGCAGCCCAAACTCTAATTTTCTAAACACACAGCCCATTGTTGAGGTGAACACGCAGCACACACTGATTGAGAGTAGAACACGCAGCCCAAACTCTGATTTTCTGAACACACAGCCCATTGTTGAGGTAAACACGTAGCACACACTGATTAAGAGTTGAACACGCAGCCCAAACTCTAATTTTCTGAACACGCAGCACACACTGATTGAGAGTAGAACACGCAGCCCAAACTCTGATTTTCTGAACACATAGCCCGAATTGAAGGTGAACACGCAGCACACACTGATTGAGAGTAGAACACGCAGCCCAAACTCTGATTTTCTGAACACACAGCCCGAATTGAAGGTGAACACGCAACACATACTGATTAAGAGTTGAACACGCAGCCCAAACTCTAATTTTCTGAACACACAGCCCATTGTTGAGGTGAACACGCAGCACACACTGATTGAGAGTAGAACACGCAGCCCAAACTCTAATTTTCTGAACTCACAGCCCATTGTTGAGGTGAACACGCAGCACACACTAATTGAGAGTAGAACACGCAGCCCAAACTCTGATTTTCTGAACACATAGCCCGAATTGAAGGTGAACACGCAGCACACACTGATTGAGAGTAGAACACGCAGCCCAAACTCTGATTTTCTAAACACACAGCCCATTGTTGAGGTAAACACACAGCACACACTGATTAAGAGTTGAACACGCAGCCCAAACTCTGATTTTCTGAACACACAGCCCATTATTGAGGTGAACACGCAGCACACACTAATTGAGAGTAGAACACGCAGCCCAAACTCTGATTTTCTGAACACACAGCCCATATTGAGGTGAACACGCAGCACACACTGATTGAGAGTAGAACACGCAGCCCAAACTCTGATTTTCTGAACACACAGCCCATTATTCTGTTTCTGATTTGATTTTGCACACAGCTCATACATTTCGTTTGCACGCAGCTTATTCATTTCATTTGCACGCAGCTTACCTCATTTTATTCTAAAATGCTGAAGTATGTATTCATTCTGAATGCAGGTGACTTCTTGCACTGTGCGGAGATATGGCTCTACCGCGGCGAGAGACTGGTATGCCAAGCTTCCGGAGGCTGTCCGGGATTTGGTTGACTTGGCAGGGTTTGGGCCTTTCTGTACCGGACTATCTCGTTGCCCTGCCAGGAGGACGTTGATGGGCGCCTTGGTGGAGAGATGGTGGGACACCACCAACTCCTTCCATTTCTCTGCCACGGGAGACCTGACTATGACCCCTTTTGATTTTGCCGTATTGACCGGCCTCGACGTGGGAGGTTGGGCTATCCCCTACGACGAGGACATGGGCCAGTGGGAGGCCGCTTGGATATATTTATTGGGGGCTCGCCCGCCTGTTGATAGGTCTTCGGGCAGAGTCCGATACACCTGGTTCTCTTCCCATTTCCGGAGGGTGGAGATGGAGCCCGCGACTCTTGAAGAGGCAGCACAGTATGCCCGCGGCTTTCTGATGTTCGTCTTTGGGACCACTTTGTTTACCGATAGGGGGAACACCGTCGGGCTTTATCTGCTGAGTGCTTTGGTGGACCTATCATAGGTCAGACGGTATGACTGGGGCGGCGCTGGCTTGGCTACCCTTTATTACTACATGAACGCAACCTCCCGCGGACGGGGGGACTTACTTGGCGGCTATTGGAGAGCCTGGGAGGTACTTTCTGCCCTCTTGATTTACATTTCTGCTCTTCGTTGCTTGCACATTGCACACATGGCACACTTTACACTCTGTATCTTGCACTTTGCCCTCAGCATTTTGTATTTACATTCTGCACTGTTTTCCGCAGTTATGGGTCTATGTGTACTTCCCGACATTAGCCCCAGCGTTGGTGGTGGAGGGGCCCCTCATGACCCCGTATTCACTCGTATTCGAGGGTCAGCATCGGCCTAGACCTCGAGAGTCTCTCCTTTATCTTTGGTAGTACTTTGATACGGTGCGGTCGACGGAGGTATTTCAAAACCCATAGTTCTTTCTGCTTTCATTCTTGAGTTACTTTGCACATTCCCAATTTCTGATTGGTTTATGCATTGATTATCCGCAGATCACATGGCAGCCCTGGGCGCCTTTAGGGGAAGATCTCCAATTCCAGTTTGCTGGAGCATGGGGTGCCTCCCGATATAGGATCTTGTTTGAGGGGCCAGTTGGTAGGGCCTGGTTTTTGGGGGACCGCTTCCTGCGGCAGGTATGGGGCTACACTTCTCAGGACCCTCCCTCAGCACCCCCACTCGATATGCGGATCGCTGACAGGCTCCCTTCCCGGGATGTTACTAGTGCCATGCTGGGTACTGATGCTTTACTACATCTTGTGGAGGGGGATTATACGACCTACTGTCACACCTACTTGATGCCTCCATTGACGGGAGTCCGTGCTCCGGTGATGAGGCCTGTCAGTATGCCATCTTCGAGCCGGGCTCGGCCTCAGGCTGCAGACGCCCCTTCTACCAGCAGGGCTGGTACATCTAGAGGTGGAGGTGGATTGGTTCCCCCGATTCCTCTGACTTATCATTATGCTGGGTGGCCAGACATGCCGACCGAGTTGACGGGATGGCGATTCGGGACTCCTTACCCGATCCCGATAGAGCCTCCCCTTCCTGACCATGGATATGTTAGAGATCCCGATTCACCACCGGTATACTTTACAGCTTTGATTCATCAGTCAGATACTTGGACATTCATTCCCTTACTGATAGTTTTGCATTTGTATCTACAGCCTCCTGTCGAGTACGTGGATGAGATGCTCGGGATGATGGCCGTACTCGAGGGCATGGTCCTGCGGAGGGAGGCACAGTTGGCCATTATGGGCGTCCAGGTACTGTTCAGTTTTCTTGCATTTATCATATTTCTGATGACATGCTGATCTTGAATATTCTACTGTACTGATAGGCTGCTTGTGCAGAGCACACCTGACATACACCACACTTACATACTGTATTTACATACGCCCACTTCATGTAGTCTTCTTGTATCTGCATCTGATATACATGTTTGAGCTGCTATATTCAAATTGAACTTTTTATTTTCAGATGCCTCCGGTATATGCTCAGCCACAGACCGGGCCACCTAGGCCTTCTCGGGGAGGTGGACCATCCGGGCCTTCTCGAGGAGCTGGGCTGTCCAGGCCTTTTCGAGGAGCTGGGCCGTCCAGGCCTTTTCGAGGAACTGGGCCATTTAGGCCTTTTTGAGGAGCTCGGGGAGGGGGGTCGTCTCGCAAACGCAGAGCACACATCATAGAGGAGGAGTCCGGTGAGGATGAGGAGGAGGAGGCTGCAGACCGTCAGTCAGAGACATCTGCTGACAGAGATGAGGGTTCCGGTCCTAGTTCCGGGAGTGGGGGTGAGGCCGAGGGGGATCCTGAGGACGACAGCTTCGACTCAGATGGTGCTGGTGGCGCAGAGGCTGTCCTACAGAAGAAGACAAAGAGGGCCTCTTATTCCTGCTCTTGAGAGCATTGACGCAGCTGTTCCCTGCTTTATTTTCCTTTTTACTAGTAGTTTGTAGCACATTGTACGTTATTAGGCAGTTTCATTTTCTGTAAAACTTGCACCCTCGTTTGTAAAATGTTGTAACAAATGAAGCATGATGGAATGAAACAGCTTTTGAAAAAGTGTTGTATTTTATGCTTTCAGCATCGTATCGCATCATTTTGCACAAAAATGAGATTTGAATGGAAATGTGCACTGTGTATTTACCAAGTCAGGTAATGAACCGACGCAACAAACTTAAACAACTCAACTCACTAAGAAAATGCAAGACCTTAGCAAGTTTACAACTCGATAAACAAGACACAATAGTGTTGACAATTCGATAAACAAGACTCAACAAAATTGTTTAAACAAAAAGTAACGACTCAAAACACGAAACACGACAGCTCGACAAAAACTTACAACTCGATAAACAAAACAACTCATCAACCAAAACAACAACTCAATAAGCAAAACGACAACTCGATAAGCAAAACGACAACTCGATAAGCAAATCTTAACAACAACTCCAAGAACAAAGTATATTTCGGACAATCTGGATGACGGAACGCATCCGAAACAGAGGGAAATGGAGGCCTTCGACACACCCGGTGCATGGAAATGCTTGGAACTTTCTCCTGGAGGGTAAAACAGGACCATTGGCACACTTTGCAGCATGGCCGGCCACTTTTGGGAGTTGGCCGGCCAGTTTTTTTTGCATCTGAGGGGAGAGAGGTGGCCGGCCTGCTAGAAAAGGTGGCCGGCCGGCCACTTAGCTCAGCAGCCACCAAATTTTTGACACGTGTCCCTCGAATAGTGCCCTATTCTCTTTAAAAGTCCAAACTTCGGGCCTTATTCATTTCATCTTAGTTTTACACCAAAATAGAGGCATTTCTCGCCGAAAATCTCACAGTTTGGATGTCTTCTTTAGATGGCTCGGAAAAGTTGAATTTCCGGGGTTTCGGCTTGAATGCACTATTCACGTTGAGCCGCACTCCGCTGCACTTCCCCTTCCTCCATGCCGCGGCGAGGTTTTGGAACCCGATAACGCATGTTTTCAGCTTCGGCGGGCAAGAGGTATGCCCAACTTTCGAAGATTTTCAAGTTTTGATGGAATTCAAACATTGTAAAGAGATTTTGCCTCAGTTTCGCTTCGGCCACGCCCAAGCTTTATGGCAGATGTGTGGGCTCACCATGCATGATGCTCAGCCTCTGATCTGCAACGAGGAACTGGACATTCTCGGTTTGATCCATCGCTTTTCTGATGCCGGTGACCGCGGCAACCATTATTGGCAAGGTTTTCAGCAACACGCCCTTTGATTGTGTATGCTATCTCACTTTTTGCTCACTCCAGGCTTTGGTGGATCAAGCATTCGTTTGATTGAAGTTGCTCAAGGCTTGAAAAAAGGAAAGAGCTGTATTGCCATGACATTAGCCGAAACACTGATGAGCTTGGATGCTTTCTATCGCCGGGTGTAACACGCCCGCGAGGGACCCCGCGCTACACGCTATAGTTCGGACTCGATTTTGTTTGCGGTTCTAAATCTGAACCAAAGAGTCCAAATCCGGCAAATCGTTTTGAGAAAAACAGATTTTAGAAAAGAAGTGCCAAACATGGACTGCTTTTCCAGATACAGAGTCGCCACCTAAATATTTTTTAAATGGGGAAATTTAGGAAACCCTGACTCGGTGCCAAAGGCCACGTGTCCGTCATCACCAAAGTTGCCTCGGCTCGGGAACTTGGGTACGATTGGGGAAGGTCAGCTATGAGCACCCCCTCTCGCCCGGTCCGAAGACCGGCCTCTACTAACCATGATATCCAATTTTGAAAACGTTATGTGTTCTTATTCCGGTTATTAGCCTAGAATTACTATGTTATGCGCACAGCAAACAAGTATAGACTAGATTGCCTAATTTGGAAATAAGCATTGCATATCCGTTTGTCTTGAAAAACACTTTGGAATTTGCTACTCGCAAGTAGGCTAAAATACGGATTTCAACGAGTTTTTCCAACTCAAACAATCCAACCTTCACCCACAGGCTTTCAAACAGTTTATCTCACATAAGCAATTAGCCACATGGTAAGCATGCTGTCATGATAGCACTCACACGCATGCGGTATGCTAAAGCATGAAAATACTTACATCTTACTTCGTGCCAAAACAATAAACTAGTTAGCAAACATGCATGGTCCTAGTTCATGTTAGGTTTGACTAATGCAACACATACAGGATGCAATTAGAGTAGGCTCGGCTAACTTAAACATGGCATGTGAAATGCGATCAATTGATGCATGTATTCAAGTTAGATTTGAAATACCAATGCAGTTAGCGTGATGCGCCGAGCCCGGTGCATGTAAGACAAATGTATGGATGCACGCATGCAGTCATACTGTATGCTAATTTAAACATGCCTTGATCTACCACCATAAGCGGGTAAATAAAAGGGAAAAAAGAAGTGGGGATTGGAAGACATGCACACACACGCACCCACACTTATTACAAATTCGCCCTCGCCCGGAGGGACCAAATAAATATTACAGATAATTAACCTACAAGCTAATTAAATATTACAGGCCATCTAATTAGCTAAGCAAATTAACTAATCTAGGGAAAATAGTAAACCGCCTCGGGAGGAAAGCCTGATGCAATGCATGCTCGGTCTTGCTCGGAAATGCACTGCCATGCGCAAGCTGCCTCTGTTTTCCCTCTTGTATTCCTTCGAAGGCTTCCAAAGCCTCAGGGTTGCCTCTCTGAGCACTGTGCAGTACCACCGGCTGGGGAGAATGGCCACCGGCCGTAGAAGATGTTCGTCGGCTGAGAATGAATCCATCGGCCACTAATTGTTTGCCGGTCGGCACTCTGTGCAGTCGATCGGCAAAAAGTTCCTGCAGAACCTGTTTGACAGCAGCAGAGGACAGAGCTTTGCATGGCAATGCAATTCAAGCCATATATGCACCAATCATGTCCCTTATCATGTTAGTGACTCAAAGGGACATGCTCCTTGGTTCTCGGACCATCAATCGTGCATTTCCATGCGTGATGGCCCAAGGGACCAAGTGTGCACATTTTGATGTCAAATGCAATGCAAACCAACAAACCAAAGGGGCCCAATTCCTATCACTAGATCAAGGAACAAGGCATGCATGCATGATGCAATGCAACCTAGGCATATGAACTAGCATGCAACATGGACAATGCAATGTATACATGCAAGCATGCAAGCAAACGTGCAAGGTAAGTATGCAAACAAGCATAGGATGGACTTAAACATGATTTAGGCAGCCTTAAATAGACCTAAAACAGTGGCCAAGATGCTGTGAAGTGAGGACTAAACACACATACACACATGCACATGTTAAAGGGCTAACACTCAAGCACAAAAGGGGCAACTCTCAAGCACACTTGAAAGAGGCATAACATGGACTAATGGCATGCAAGGTAAGCATTGAAAATCATGTTACAAAAGGTGCTAAGCCAATTAAACAAGATAAACAAGGCATGCAAACAAAGCCAAAACCCAAGACAAGCCAAGAGGCTTAAACCGAGACTAAGTCCACCAAGCCTCACAAGGCTAAGAGGACTTAAAAAAAAGTCTAAGGCAGGCCTAGACAACACCCAAGGGACACCTAAATGACATCTAAGTGGCTCAAATTCAAAGGGTATGCATAATGGCCAAAACATGGAGCATGCAAGACAAGCTTTCAAAGCTTCAAAGAGGCATCCAAGGCAAGCATACAAGCATGTTAAAGGGACTGAAATAACATGGCAAATGGTCCTAACCCACTAAATTAAGGCAAGGATGCATGTTATACATTCACACACTTAAGGCCAACAAACCAAAAATGCAAAGGGGCTATACTAAGCATGCCAAAGTCGACCCAAACAACTAAGGACAGACCTCAAACATAGCAAAATAAGCACAAAAGCTTCACAAAGCCAAGCCTAAAACATGCTAGAACAATGGTTTACAACCTAAGGCATGTTAAGGCAACAAAATGGCATTACAAGGCATGTATGCTAAGCAAGCATGGTGTACCAAAAACCAACATACAACAATGCTATTTCATGGCAAAATAAGCATAAATAACAGCCAAGGCATGGTCCACATGAGGCTTAGCTAGGTGCTCATTAAAGAGGCAAAAATGGCCCTTTTCAAGGACAATAAGGAGAGGGGGTGGCCCTCTCCTTCTTGGGACTTCAAGGGACCATCCTTACCACTGAAATCCCTCAAGATTTCAGTGGTGAGGAGGCCCAAACACCAAAGTCCCGGAGCTCACTCAAAATAGCACAAAATGGAGCCCCTCAAGGCTTAAGAGGGGTCAAACACCTCCAAACCACAAAACACTCTAAACAAACTATTTAGAGGGCCCAAAAACAGAACTTTTTTATATTATACACTAAGCTCAAAAACAGTTCTAAGATAGGCAAAAATAGTATGCAAGAATGGGGTAAAAAGGAGCAAGTTTCTTACCCTTGTAGAACCTCTTCAACAATGGTGGACCAGCTGCTCCCTTGAGCTTAAAACCACCCAAGAACCTCAAGAACAGACCTCTGGTCCTTCAAAAACTAAGAAAAGGTGTAACACTATGTGTTTGTGTGCAATAGTGAGCCTAAACACACACAAATACAAGAGAATGGGAGATATAGATATACGATAGATACAAAATCCTAAACCTAGAACCAGAGCTCCCTCTGAACTTTTCTAACAAATCTCCAACCCTAAAGCCAAGAGAGGAGGGCTCCTCTTATAGAGAAGCCAATCTTGTAAAGCTTACTCAAGAAGCTAACAAGGAAGGCCATCCCTCCATACACGTGTATGGAGGGGAACAAAATGCCATACAGCTGTATTAAAATATCTACAAAAGCAGATGAACAATAGTCGGCTGCTCAAAATTGCCATTTTGACAAAATGGACTGCCAACCGGCAACAAAGAATGCCGACCGGCAATATACATTGCCGATGGCAACAAAACATCAGCCGGTAGCCTCTAGCCATGGCCGGTGATGTGTGGGGATGCCTCACAAGGCATTTCCTGCCCCTCCAAGGCAAAACACAAGTGTTTGGTGCAAAACCAGACACTAAACAGTCGAGTTCGAAGATCCTGGGGCAAGGCGCGTAGCCGAGACCTCCGGGAACTCCAAACGAACACAAACATGGATGATCACCGGGTGTTCAAATGGTGACGTCCAAGTCTTGAGGACAGTCAAAAATGGGGTGTCTACACCGGGAGACGACCAGATTTGCGGGGAGTCCACTACTGCTGCAGGTAATGTTTCCCACCCAATCTCACATATATATTGCTCACATCACTCGGCCCTCAGGCTCGGTTTTTCTCACAAAACCCTTTTCTTACTTTTCTCTCATCGTTCATCTCTCTATTCTTTATTCTCTCATTTTTCATCCCTCCCCAGGTATGGTTGATTGATAAATTGCAGGTTGTGGACTCTTGCCCAGCCTATTCAGCTCGCGGCTACTTCTTTCGTCGGCGCTTAGTCGATGCACTTGATGAGGGATGGTGGTTCGACTGGATGTGCAATTTGTCTGCAGATCGCATTGCTTGGCGCTGTCCTTGGCTCAATCTCCCGGCGATGAGCTATAGTATGTCCCGATTGATCGGGATTCAGTTGATTGGTCTGACCCACTGTGTGTTCTACTTTCCGTTCCGATTCTAACGCCAGTTTGGTCATGATCAGACTTGCCCGCCAGAGGGGATAGAGTACCCAGCTGCTTTCCCGGTCCGAGGCGCACAGCTTGCCCGGTATGCCACCGCATGGAGGACTCGAGAGCTCCTGGCCCCTGCTCCTACTTTCAGTTGCACTTTGTCTGACGAGTGCTTGGATTGGCTCAATGAAGAGGCACAGATTAGGCCCAGCTTGGCATCAGAGGCTTCTACCAGCTCTGGGAGAGGGCGCAGGGGCACCTGACTTGACTATGCCCCGGATTTATTGTTTTACTAGTACTTTCAAGTTTTCTTCATGAATGTAATAAAAAGCAACTTCAATTGTATGCAAGAGTAGGAGAATTCTGTTTTGAAATCAATGAAATTGAAGGTTGTGGATACTGAAAATTTTCCGCTTTGGTCCAAAAATGGTCTTAGTTGTAAAAAGATTAATTTGAACAAAGTCAACTTTTATTAAAACTTTTCAAAACTATTTTCGATATGGATCAAAACTGGACACGCCTGAGATCTGTCACTGAGATGCACAACCCCGGATCCTAGCAACTGGAAAGTTGCCCCTAGTCTGCATAGCATCGCGGCACTGCACAGCAACAGAAAGTTGCCCCTAGTCTGAAAGGCACTGCACCGGAGATCACGATGAATGCTGATGGACAAAGATGACTGAGATGATCAAATGGACAAAGTTGATCGGGGAAAATGTTCATGGCTGAACTTCAGGATAAAGTTGCCTACGTATCCCAAAGATGGGAATCAAGCCTTACGTAGTTCAGGCTTGGGTTCGCTCGGGTATTTTCACTCTCCTTTTACGCTCTAACTTTTGCCAAGGCCGCCCTTTGCGGGTTTTCAACCTTGCAAGCTCTGTTTTTATAGTTTCAAATTTTTTGTGCTCTGAGTTTTGCCTAGGTCGCCCTTTCGGGTTTTCGGCCTAGCGAGCCTCTCAAGGGTAATATTTCTTCAACTTGTCCATATTGATCGGTTGGGAGAACTCTAAGCCATCTAGATCCATCAGAACCACAGCTCCACCTAACCAGATTGACTTGATGATGTAGGGACCAGTCCAATTGGGTCTGAACTTGCCCCTTGGGTCGTGGATGGGAGCTCGGTTGTCCTTGAGCACCAAATCTCCTTCTTTTAAATTCCTGGACTTAACTTTCTTGTTAAAAGCCCGGGCAATTCTGCGTTGATAACCTTGGACATGGTACAGTGCTTTCAGTCTTCTCTCATCGAAGAGCATGAGTTCCTCAAACCTGCTCTGTTGCCAATCTGCTTCAGCTATTTGACACTCAGCCAATACTCGCAATGACGGAACCTCAATCTCAATAGGTAGAATGGCCTCCATCCCATAAACCAATGAATACGGAGTTGCCCCAGTAGAAGTTCTGATTGAAGTCCGGTAGCCCCACAGAGCAAACGGCAGCTTATCTGGCCAGTCCCGGTAGGTTTCCACCATCTTCTGCAATATGTGCTTGATATTCTTGTTGGCAGCCTCAACCGCTCCATTGGTTTACGGCCGGTATGTGGATGACTTATGAAAAGCCACGTTGTATTTTTCCAACAAGTCAATCACTTCCTTCTTGAAGTGGGAACCGTTATCTGAAATTATCTCGTTTGGGACCCCGTAGCGACAGATGATGTTGTTTCTGATAAACTTCGCAACATGTGAAGCCTTCAACACCGCATAAGATTGGGCCTCAACCCACTTTGTAAAATAATCTATCGCGACCAGGATGAACTCATGCCCATTTGACCCCTTTGGAGTGACAGCCCCGATCACATCAATTCCCCAGACTGAAAATGGCCATGGCGAAGTCATGTTGTACAGTTTTGACGGTGGGATGTTCATGCGATTTGCATGAATTTGACACTTGTGGCATCGCTGAACGAAACCGATACAATCCTCCTCCATGGTAGACCAGTAGTAACCCTGTCTGAGGATCTTCCGCGCTAGCATTACTCCATTCATGTGCGCACCGTATTCCCCTCCATGGATGGCTTCCATTAGACGCTTCGATTCTTCGGCATCAACACACAGCTTATGCATTCCCAGATGACCTCTTCTATACAACTTACCCCCACAGATGATGAACTGAATGGCCAATTTTCTTATTGCCCTTTTATCCTTGGCATTTACCCCTGGCGGGTATGCTTATTTCTCTAAGAAATTCCAAATGTCATGATACCAAGGGTTTTCATCCTGAACCTCATCTATAGCAGCAATTGGCTCGTAGGCTGGCGCAAACTTCTGGTCGATGATAACTGGACGCATCTGGACTCCGTATGGGATGTCTATCATGGAAGATAGAGTTGCTAAAGAATCTGCGAACCTATTATTCTCTCTTAGTAGATGAGCAAAGTTTAGCTTCTCAAACCGAGGAATTAACAAATCCAAGGCTTGGTGATACATCATCATCTTTTCTTCTTTGACTTTCCAGTCTCCTTTTGCTTGAGACACAACAAGGTTCGAGTTCCCGATGACGTCCAACCGTCTTGCCCCTAGTTCCAGGGCTGCTTCCAAACCGGCAATGCATGTTTCATATTCAGCTTCATTGTTCGAGACTTTGAATCAGAGTTTGAAGGCTAGGGGGATACGGGAATCGTCGGGTGCTATCAGCAACACCCCTATCCCATACCCGTGCTGATTTGACGCTCCGTCAAAGTACATCATCCAAGTTTCATCGTCGATGTGCAAAATGGCCTCATCTGGGAATAAGTACTCAACTGCTTCACCCCATTCTACCAGATGATCGGCTAAGAACTCTGCTACTGCTCTTCCCTTAACTGACTTGCGTGTTACATACTTCAAATCAAATTCGGAGAGCAACAGCAACCAACGAGCTAGCCTACCCGTAAGTGCTGGTTTCTCGAAAAGATATTTGATGGGATCGAGTCGTGAAACCAACATTACAGAGTGAGCTAACAAGTAGTGTCGCAACTTCCCGGTAGCCCATACCAAAGCTAAGCAAGCCTTCTCCAATGGTGTGTAGCGAGTCTCATACTCTAGCATCTTCTTGCTCAGATAGTAGATGGCTCTCTCCACTTTATCTTCGGATTCTTGTGCGAGCATGCAGCCCATGGTGGTCTCAGTCACTGAGAGGTACATTATCAACGGTCTCCCCGGCTCTGGCGGTGACAACACGGGTGGGTTCTGTAAATATTCCTTGATTTGTTCAAACGCAGCTTGGCATCGGCCGTCCCATTGGAATTTCTTGCCTTTCTTCAGAAGACCAAAAAGTGGTTCACAAGTCAAGGTTAATTTTGAGATAAACCGTCTTATGAATTGCACTTTACCCAGAAAGCCTCGCACCTCCTTTTCAGTCCTTGGTGGTGGCATTTCTAAGATGGCCTTGATTTTGGAAGGGTCGACTTCGATGCCTCTTTCTGTAATCAGAAATCCCAGCATTTTTCCCGCTGTAACACCGAATGTACATTTCTGAGGATTCAGCCGCAATCGAAATTCTCTGATCCTTTGAAAAAACTTGTGCAAGGTGGTGTAATGGCCCTTTCTATCTTTGGACTTGACAATCATGTCGTCCACGTACACCTCAACCTCTTTGTGGATCATGTCATGCAATATTGTGGTCGCGGCCCGTTGATAAGTAACTCCAGCATTCTTCAGCCCAAACGGCATGACTCTATAGCAGTATGTCCCCCACGGGGTGGTGAATGCAGTCTTTTCCCGGTCTTCTGGTGCCATTACTATCTGATTGTAGCCGGAGAAGCCATCCATGAATGAAAGCAAAGCGTGCCCTGCGGTGAAGTCCACTAACTCATCAATATGCGGTAAGGGAAAGTCGTCCTTCGGACTAGCTCTGTTCAAATCCCTGAAGTCTACGCATACTCGGATCCTGCCATCTTTCTTTGGCACCGGAACGATGTTGGCCAACCAAGTCGGGTATTCGGATACCAGCAGGAAGCCTGCGTCGATTTGCTTGGTGACCTCTTCCTTAATCTTGAGAGCCCAATCCGGGCGGATCCTCCTGAGTTTCTGTTTGACGAGTCGGGCCTCGGGGTCAAGAGGGATCCGATGCTGTACAATCTCAGGATCGATTCCAGGCATGTCTTCGTAGGACCACGCGAAAACATCTTTGAAATCTTTTAATAAAGCGACTAAGCGCTCACGTTCCTCCGAAGACAACGTGGACCCAATCTGGACCAGCCGCGGGTCCTCCTCAGTACCAACATTCACGGTAGTGATTTCGTCCATTAGGGGTTTGACAAATCTCTCCTGCTCTTGTTCAATTAAACGTTGCAAAACCGGAGGAATTTCTTCCTCGTCGTTTTCATCAAAATTTTGAAAGTCTGAGTTTATGCAATAAATCAAGGGCATAGAAAAGTACTCAGAAACCACAGCTACTTGATTCTCATTAAGTTCATCCAAATCGTCCGATCCCTCGGTTACAACAGACTCAAATGAGAAAGAAAAAGACGACCTGGACAAGACTGTGGTATCCGGGTTATCATCCCCAGGATTACCAGACTCAGACTCAGTCGAGCTGGAACCTGATTTCGACTCACAAGACTCGGTGGAATCAGATTCCGGCTCACTACCTGACCCGGTACTGCTGGACAAAAATCCCTCTTCAAATTGCCAAGTGAGAGAGGGTGCGATAGATGCATCCAAGATAGCTGCTGGTAGGCTCGCAGCCGTTTCATCCCTAATCATGGAAATCGAGAAGCTATCCCCCAAGCACATTTGGTCGATCGGAGGATCAGAAAGTAGACATGCCAGTGCTACCCCCATTTCAATTTCAGTGCCTTCGGAGTCCACTGCCTTACACTACTCATCCTCAGCTGATGGGTCCGTCTGCTCTTCGGCAACATCCTCCCCGGGTAATTGCAGGTCGAAGAAGATCTCGAAACCTGGTACGCGCTTCTTCTCCGCGTTCAACCATGGCTCTGGGAAGCCACAAAACGGAAAGTCTTCCCCCCTCCCGGACGAAGCGTCCGTTCAGGGTACCCTGAATGGGCCTATGCATCAGCTCAAAAGGCTTCCTAGCCTGGTTTGCTCTGGCTCTTCTAGCCATTTCCTTTCCCTTCCTCACCCAGTCCTCTTTGGTGGGCAGATAACCCAGTCCAAAGGTATGAGGGTTGTGTGGCACCTCGGCCAATGCTGCGACGCCCTTCCAGCCACTCCTTCCTAATCCCATCCCGGGGATGTGTTGTAGTTTGTTCATGAGGTATACAGATTGAGCACTGACGTACACTCCCTCATTAACAGCCATGATATTCTACACAACTCGAGCCTCAGCCAGAGTAAACCCTGATAAGAACACATCCTCCATGCCGTGCTCGATTTCCAAGACTGGTGTAGACACTTCCGGCGGTGGATGGATTGACGAATTCCCAAAAACAATGGCCACCCTCTTCCCGTGAGGGTACTTCAATATCTGATGCAAAGTGGAAGAGACTGCCTTCACTTGGTGCAACCACGGCCGCCCCAAGAGTAGATTAAAGGTCGCAGGAACGTCCAAGACATGGAATTCGATATTGTGTTGTCCTGGACCAACCTGGGTCTGAATTTTGACAGTCCCCATCACCTCCCTACTGATGTTATCATAGGCTCTGATCACTTGAGTAGTCGGCGCGAAGTCCGCGGGCTTTAACCCGATCCCATATGCCGTCCTTGACAGGCACACATTAATGGCAGATCCCGTATCGATAAGAACCACCGGCACCCACTTGTCTCTACATTCCACAGAGATGTAAAGGGGTTTGTTATGATTTGCGCCCTCAGGCGGTAGTTCTTTGTCTGAAAAGGTTAACATTGGGGAACCTCCTCCCGGAAAGACCAGTCTAACCAGCTGCTCTGGTGTGGTATCTATAGAGAGTTTGGCCTTGTCCATAGCAGATAGGACAGCCTGCCTATGCACTCGTGAAGCCATAAGCAGTCCCCAGATGGAGATGTCTGCTTGTATCTTCTTTAACTGTTTGAGTACGGCTTCTTCTTCAATCTGTTTCTCCTTCTGTTTTTCGGCTTCTTTATCCTTCCCAGATGCCTCTAGTTAGTCCAAGTGCAGGGGCTTGAAATACCGCCCGCTTCTCGTCATATGGTCGACCTCTCCGACATACCAGGTGTCGTCTGGCTGATGGTTTCCCCAATCTTCATCTGTGTGGGCAAGACATAAATCATCGTCCTCCCACCACATTCCATCGGCCGCCGACAGACACCTGTCTGGTTCCAGTATGTTTGTACTCTCGGTATTTTCGGCCCACATGCCCGCAGCATCTTCTGTCTTTGTGCACACAGCACTTTCAATTCCTTCATGGGTTTTGGCTTTCCGAATCCTCTCAGAATCCCAAATCTTTTCTTGTTCTGCCTGTGTTAGCGCAGTTTGTTGTTCAGCTTTCCCTGCATTCACACTGTCCCAGTTCCGAGCGAAATTCTTTGTACCGGTGCTCTCCGGCAGTGTACTCTGACTTCCGGCCCTTCCGGCCACAGCTAATATTCCTGCCCCTGGTGGGCTCTGTTTTAGTTGGAACTCTTCCACCACATCTGGTTGATCATCCAGCCATCTAGTGGCCTCTGCCGATTCCTCATAATCAAACCAGTTGACTGCCGCGCCCCCTGATTCTTGGTCATCGAAAAACTGTAGGTTGGCAAAGTCCTCCTCCACAGCCGTCAAATCATTTGCCCCTTGCTCAAATCCATCCCCCCGGATCACACACAGCTCTGCCTTCTCTGGCAATTCTATACCTGGCTCGACCTGGCCCGCTGACAAGATGTACTCACTTGGATCATAGGCTTCCCCAGCGAAACTCCCGGACTGTCCAATCCCAGACTCAACAATTCCATTCTTTTCTGAAATCTGCCCTGCCCCATCTTCGATGGTCACCACTGTTGGCTCCGGTTGGGTTGTGGAGATGTCCATCATGCACAAAGAGTCGGTGCAGTCAGGAAAGAGCACCTCCGGCTTAGGTAGGTGGGATGGGGTGATGTGGATACTAGGATCGTAAGATGCGACCCTAGTTTGGATAAAGTTGATTCTATTGGGAGGGGGAGCTTGGTTATGTGGTGGAAGAGGGTTTGTTGTGACGTTGGGTTTGTCGGGAGGCGCGATCACCTGCTTGTCAATAAGATCTTGGATCTCGTGACGCAATCTAAAACAACGGTCGGTGTCGTGACCGTGCTGTTGGTGATACGCACAGTATCTGGCTGGGTCATGAGAAGGAGGTAGTGGATTTGGTAGTGGCCTCGGCTCTAGGGGTTTCAAATGCTTTTTCCTGATTAATACCCCTAGAGCTTTGGACAGGGGCATATATAGGGGTGTGAAGGTTCTTTGGCCTCTAGGTTGGTATTTGGTGGTTTGGGTATTGCTTCCGGATGCACCAAAGAAAGGCGTGGCTGCCATAGGTTTCGGAAGGGGAGGGGGAATGGTGGTGACCATGCTCACCTCCGAAGTTCTTGCAGTTGCAGCGCCACTCGGGCCTGCATTGTTGTTACGGTTAAAGGTTCTCCTGGGCTGCTCTCTATCTTGGTCAATCAGACCCTGTTTCATTGCATCTTCAATTTGCACCCCCATCTCGTATAGATCTGAAAAGGTGGGGAAGGGGAGCACAATCATCTTTTGCATCAGTTTTGGCTGGAGATTGCGCACAATCATCTGAATCTGATCCTTATCGGTGGGCCTTAAAGTCATCATCGAGGCCTTTGCCCTCCACCGGGTCACGAAGTCTGAGAAACTCTCTTTGGGCTCCTGCCTTGTTGTTTCGAGATCACGGGTTGTAATCTCAATCTGGGTATTGTAAGAGTATTGCACAACAAAGGCTTCAGCCATTTCATCCCAACTCCTCTTGACATCATCCTCCAGCTTTGCATACCAGATAGCGGCCACACCCGACAGGGTCCAGCCGAATAGCGAAAGCTTCTGGGGTCTGGTGAGGCCCATTGGCCGTAATATATCTGAGAATAGTCAGAAGTGGACCATGGGATCACCAGATCCGTCGAAGCGGTCAATCTACGGCATTTTAAATCTATCCGGTAATGTCACGGCCACATCGGTATATCCGTCCTCGATATCCGGAATAGCCTTCACCCATTGTGATTTTTTGAAAAGCTTCTCGAGCTTGCTCAGTTTCAGTGCAGTGGGGTCTATTTCGAACTCGAAGGGAGAGTCCGGGTGGTTGATGGGTGTAGGTGATTTGGACAGTTGAGGCGGAAGTGGGGGCAGAGCCAGACCCATTGGAAGGCCTGTGTCCTCCTGGACGTTTTGGACATTCCGCAAGGTGTTCTGGGCATTTGGTAGGACATTTTGGGCAGCTGGTGCCTGCTCGGGTAGCGGGACCCCTGGTGGAGGAGGAACTGAATGTGAGGCTGACGTTGCATTCTGCTGTTGCAATCTAGTGATAAGCTCGGCCTGTTGGGCCATGATTGTGGCCTGCTGTTTAGAGAACTCCGCTTGGCGGACAGCGTCCTCTTGCATTTGTCTCATGCTCTCTTGCATTTGGCGCATCATTTCTTCTATCCCGGCCATATTCTGTTGGTCTTGCTGACTGACTGGTATGTGTATTTCTATGGCAGATACTGAGACCTCAGCCCGACTATTCACTGCTAGGGTAGACCACTGTTCTGGTAACCTCTGCTCAGACACACTGCGTTTTCTTGGCCTTCTTCTGACAAATAGGGGTAGAGAATGGAACACTGGCTGTCCGTCAACCAGATCCTCAGATCGATTGAGCCGACGACCTCTTGTCCAAAGTGCTTGGGGAATATCTACTGGGTCGGAAGCAATTGTGCTAAAACTGTCCTAGCAAAAAGATAAATAAAGCAATAAGGAAATAAACAACCAGACAAACGGACGGCATAACAGCTTTAAAATAAATACACAACACACGGCTGGGCATAACAACACACGGTCGATAAGCTGAAAATACACTATCCTCAAACACTGATCGCTATCCCTGAATCACTGTCCCCACAAACTGAATCTGATACCCGCAGATAACTGATTCTCCAACACTGACTGATGCTCGCAGGCCTGATGCCCAAACTCGCAAACTGATACATGCATTCCCTGTAGAGATGCACTCTAAAAGCACATAACAGATAAGTGAGAGCCAAAACACCCCTATATTGGGGTAGGGTTTCCCTGTCCTATTTTGTCAGGAGCTAGGGTTTCACTACGCACGCAGCGGTTTCAAACAACCTATCGGGGTAAGCAACCTGTCCTAGTTTGGAACGGTCACTATGGATCCGAATATGCACTAGGTCGAATGGTCAAAAAAGGTGCCCCGGTAAAACCGGGGTTTGTGTTCCCATACTGGCAGAGCCCACAACCGGTCAACCTTATGGTCATGCCTTGACAAGACAAGCCTCCGGCAAACCGTTCAGGAATAGCAGATGGCAAACACGGTGTCCTAGGCGCACCAATGCAAATGCAATGCAAAGAAACAGATAAGTATAAACAAAACAAGACATCATGAGTTCGAGTCAAGTTCTCTAACTCCCCAGTGTAGTCGCCAGAAACTGTAACAAGCCCGCGGGGGACCTCGCTACAGCTCGGACTCGATTTGTGTCACGGTTCTTAATCTTGAACCAAAGAGTCCAAATCCGGCAAATCGTTTTGAGAAAACAGATTTTTGAAAGAAGTGCCAAACATGGACTGCTTTGCCAGATACAGAGTCGCCACCTAAATATTTTATTTTGGGAAATTTAGGAAACCCTGACTCGTTGCCTAAGGCCACGTGTCCGTCATCACCAAAGTTGCCTCGGCTCGGGAACTTGGGTACGATTGGGGAAGGTCACTTCATGAGCATCCCCGCTCGCCCGATCAAAGATCGGCCTCTACTAACCATGATATCTGGTTTTGAAAACATTATGCGTTCTTATTCCGGTTATTAGCCTAGATTTACTATGTGATGCGCACAGCATGCAAGTATAGACTGGGTCGTCTGAATTGGAATGAAACATTTCATGTTTGTTTTGAAAATGATTTGCTACTCGCAAGTAGGCTTAAAATGCAGATTTTTGCCACCCTCGGGTGGGCTTTAGAAAATATGGTTTTGCCACTATCTAGTGGGCTTAAGACTCACAGTCAATGTATTGTTCCAATCCAAACAACCCAACCTTCACCCACAAGCATTCAGGCAGTTATATCACGTAAGCACATAGCCTCATGGTAAGCATGCTATCATGGCAGTCACTCACACGCATGCAAGGATGCTAAAGCATAAAACCTACCGAGTACTCCAAGCCAAAACAGAAGCTAATTAGAAATCATGCATGATCCTAACTATACAGAAATGCCTGATACAACACATGCAAAAATGCAACTATTAGCAGGCTCGGCTATTCTAAACATGGCATATGGAATGCTACAACTAACATGTATTCAACTTGGGATTGAAGTACAATGCAGTTAGTATGATGCGCCGAGCCCGATGCATGCAAGACAGATGAATGAATGCAAACATGCTATCATACTGTATGCTAATTGAAATATGCCCTAATCTAACCATCATAAGCTGGTAAATAAAAGGGAGAAAGATGTGGGGTTGGAAGACATACATCACACGCACGCACACTTATTACAATATTGCCCTCGCTCGAAGGGTCCGAATAAATAATACAGTCCCGAATAAATTATTACAGTCCGAATAAATACAAAATCCTAATTAATTAACAAATTAAACTAGGAAAGCTGTAAACTAGCATGCAAGCTAGGGACTGCCTCGACTCTGCTCCGGATGATGGATGATGCATGTTTTGAGTTGCCTTGCGCGGAAATCCACTGCGATGCCCCGATTAGCCTCTGTTTGCAATTGTTCTTGGAATGCGTGCCCAACTCCGGAAGGCTGCTGATTCTTGATTTGCTGCAACAGAGAGCAAGAAAGAGGCATGGCAATGTATTTTCACATATGTATGCATGCCTCGATCCTCGTGCCACCAATCACGCATCTCGATGCATGATGGCCGAGGAGTCGAATTGCACGACTCAATATGAAATTAATGCACATGAAAACACAACAAGGCCTAGACTCCATCATGGATAATCCGGAGTGTCGGCGACAGGGAATTGAGACACGTTCCGTCACTCAGCGTACGAAACGTCCCTCGTTTCCCGTGCTTGGGCTAAACCCTACCCCCAGCACAATGCAATATGCATGGTATGCATGAATGCAACTAAGATACACCCTAACATGCACAATGTTATGAAATGGCATACACGATGCACGAGGTAACATGGCATATACAATGCGCTAACATACAACCTAGCATACACAATGTTATGAAATGAAATGGCATACACAATGCACAATGGACTTACACCAACATGAGTGGACCTCAGCCACACTCACATAAGAGGCCAATAGATGAAAATGAAACACTCGAGATGCGTGCACACGCGCACGCAAACCGAGGACCGAACCTATGGCACAAAGGCCACTCTAACAAAGCATGGCAAGGCATGGAATATGACATACTAGCATGCAAATTTCAGCGCTAAAATATGATGCAAAACAGCCCCAAAACATGGAAACATGGCACCCGATGCATGAGATAAGACTCGAAACTCGAAACTAGGCACATGGAATGACTTATAGCTATACAAAGCATGCATTATTTGAACATGAGACCTAAAGACAGAACCAAGGCAGTCCTAAAATATGCATATTTCCAGTTTAGAGTATGGCCAAAAGGTGAACACAAGTAGGTCTAAGCTAACATGCAAAAATGGCCTCGAAAGAGAGATAAAGAAGCAAGTAACAGTTGCTGGACCTAAATGGCAAAGAGCCCTTCAAGAAAATTGAATAGGGGCTCAAAATGAAGTGCTTTACAGTTTACACCAAGCCACGAAAATAAATACAAGCAGGCCTAAAACATTATGCAAGAAAAAGGGCAAAAGTAGGACAAAGAAGCAAGTGATGGCTGCTGGCCTCAAACAGAGGAGGGCTCTTCAACAATGTTGAAGAGGGGCCCAAAACATGATATTTTACAGTTTATGACCAAGCCCAAAACACTGCACAAGCAAACTTAAAATACTAAACAAAATAAGGCATAAAAGAGAGACCCTTGATCAAAAAGGAAGCCTCAAACAGTGAAAGACCCTTGATCAAATATGAAGAGTGGGTGAAAATATGACTATTTACAGCTCGGACCAGAGCCCAAAAACACAATCACAAGGAGCTAAAAAAAGCATGCGAAAATAGGGCCAAAAGAGAGATAAAGAGGCAAGTGACAGATGGAAGCCTCAAACAGTGAAGAGCCCTGCAACAATGTTGAAGAAGGGCTCAAAAAAAACCTCTTTGCAGTTTATTACCAGGCTCAAAACAGTTTAAAAATAGGCCCAAAATACTATGCAAGAAAGAGACATAAATGAGAGCTAAAGAGGCAAGTGGTAGTATGAAGCCTCAAACAGGGAAGAACCCTTAATCAAACATGAAAAAGACCTCAAAACATGACTATTTTCAGTTAGGGTCAGAGCCTGAAAATGTAAGCAAGTATGGCTTAGATATAGAACAAAATAAAGCACAAAAGAGGGAGAATAGGGACTCACCCTTGTAGACCAATGAACCAACAACTCTTGGCCTGAGAAGTAGTGCTCCTAGCCTCTGGAAAGAGCCTCCAAGCTGCTGGGATGGAGTGTGGATTGGTTGGCTTGGAGATGGAGTAGAATGGGTGTAGGATTTGAGAGGTTTTGAGGGTTGGAGTGTAGAGAGAGAGAGATACAATGTAGGAGACTTAAACCAATTTTTCTAACCCCTCTAAAGGTAGCTGGAGGGCCTGGTTATATAGGCACAAGAGTGGGAAAAGGGGAGGAGATTCAAATTTAAGTTTCCCCTCCAAAAATTTCCCCCATCGGATACAGAATCTGGGGGGAAACAAAATGTATATTTGTGATGTACCAGGAGAGAGGAGCAAGGCCGGCTGGTTATTTAGGGTTTAGGTGGCCGGCCGGCCCTCCCCATGGCCGGTCGGCCAAGGGTTAAAAGGGTCAAGACTGATTAGTGGCCGGCCATGCCAAAAAGCTGGCCTCCCATGTGTGCACAACACAACCATGTGGTCAAAAACTGGAGAAGGTGAACCAGGAGAGAGAAAAGCCCATTTTTTAGAGAGGTTCAAAAGGGTCAGAGACAATTACTGGCCGGCCATATCCTATTGGTGGCCTCCCAGGTGTCCACAACACAAATATGGGGTTTAGGGCTGGAAAAAGTGGCCCAAGGGTGGTCAACATTGGCTTTCTAGTGAGAAAAACAGGCGACGGAGGGCGATGAAGGAATAAAACTGGTTGTCAGAACAATTACTGGCCTCCCACCCTTCTACAGCCTTCCTAACAATGAAAATAAGGCCTCCACCAAAAATGAACCAAAACCGATGCAAATTGAAGGTTCGGGGGCCGAAACACGCAGCCTAGGGCCCCAAAAACTGACTGTTAAGCACCGGAGGTGGCGTTTGACCACAAAGTTGGTCTCTCGAGCCTCAGTGTCCCTCAAGAGGGAGTGAATGAGATGTATGCCAAAAAGCGGAGCAAACGGAGGTGGTTAAGCGGTCCCGAACTGAGGCACACGGCCGACGGCTCCGAAAACCGGGAACCGAGCTCCAAAATGGGAAAAATGGCCTACGACCACGAAGCGTAGCCTACGGCCACTGAGAGATGATCTACGAGACCTCTCCCTCCCCTCGGGAAGAGAAAACAGAGAAAACAGAGCCTGATTCGCAAACCGAGGCAAAGCATAAAAGAATCCGGAGGTTCGGAGGCAAGGCTCGCAGCCGAGACTCTGAGACTTCTGAACGAGCACAATATGCAACATCACCAAGCGCTCAATCGGTGACGTCTGAGTCTTAAGGTCGGTCAAAAATGGGGTGTCTACACTCTTCAGCCTAGATCCTAATCTTGGCTGAAGAGAGCTCAAAGTTGATTATTCCTGCTAACTTAGAGTAGAGTGTTGTGTTATTCCGGTCAAACTTCTTGCAGCCCAGATCCTTCTCTCGGCTTAGGAGAAGTAAGTGTTGGTTTTTCCAGCCAACCTCTTCAGCATAGATCCTAATCTTGGCTGAAGAGAGCTCAAAGTTGGTTATTCCTGCCAACCTAGAGCCAAGTGTTGGTTTATTCCGGCCAACACTGCTTTCATTGCCCCTAGCTCACTAAAACAACTTTTACAAAAAACTATTATGCTGAAAAGGAAACTACTTGTCTTATTGAGAAAACAAAAATTACAAGTACTTTGATGAAAAGCTAAAAATAAAATAGTTTGAGATTGGCGGTGTTCCACGGCCTGGGAATGGTCTTGCTGTCTCCATCTTCCAAGTGATATGCCCTTTTGCTTGCTAATCCAACCACTTTGTATGGTCCTTCCCAATTAGGCCCTAACTTGCCATCTCCGGGGACCAGGGTGTTTCCCATTACTTTGCACAGCACCCAGTCTCCAATCTTGAATTGCCTCGGATGTACTGTCTTGTTATATTTTCTGGATAACTCCTGCTGGTATGAGGCAATGTGAACCAGTACTCTTTCTCTTCTTTCTTTTGCAAGGTCGAGCTCCAATGCTATGGCTTCTCCGTTTAAGTCTGGATCAAAATTTTCACTTCTAATTGTGGGGAGGCCGACTTCTAGTGGGATTGCTGTTTCCATGCCATAGGCCAAGGAAAAAGGTGTTTTTCCAGTAGACCACCGAGGTGTGGTACGGTAAGCCCATAAAACATGAGGGAGCTCCTCCGCCCACTTGCCTTTTGCTTTCTCCAGCTTTTCTTCAATCCATCCAAGATGACTTTGTTTGATGCTTCCGCTTGGCCATTTGTTTGGGGGTATTCTTTGGGGGTATGCCGGTGAGGAATATGCAAAGCCTGCTAGGAATATGCTTGTTCCACTATTGGATGCTCCATCCACGAAGAGTTTCCACATCTCTCCAACGAATAGCTTCCAGCAAGTGGATGGGTCGGATGATGTCTTGGGGTCGTGAGTGTTGCTGATGTTTTCTTCCAAGTCTATGCCTGCTGTAGGTGTTGTATCTTCACTATCAGAGTGCCTCAAATCTCTGTTTTTTGATGAGGCCTCACTGGGAATGGCATGGTTTGCCTCTTCCACCCTTTTTTCAATCCGATACGCCTTGGGCTGTGGCTGGGCATCTTTTCTTAGGGGCTACGTATTTCCTGCGGCGCTTTCCATCCCCTCATCTGTTGTACCAGTCAAGTCAACTGGGCATATGTGATGACTTCCTAGTGTGAACTCTACCACAAAGTCTGCCAAAGCTTGGGCTTTTATTGCGATTCTAGGCTGAAACTTGATATCAAACTATCTCGATTCCACCGCCCATTTCAAGATTCACCCATAAAAGTTTGCCCTCTCAAACAAAGCTTTTAGGGGAAAAGCTGTTAGGACGATTATAGTGTGGGCGTGGAAGTAATGCGATAGCTTCCTTGAGGCCATCATCAAGGCTATGGCCAGTTTTTCCAATGGTAAGTACCTGGTTTCTGCGCCCAGCGAGGTCTTGCTAACATAAAAGATAGGCATGTGTTGGATTCCTTCCGCTCTAACCAACACCGCGCTGACTGTGTGCTGTGAAACTGCCAGGTACAAAAAGAGCTCTTCTCCAGGTATTGGGGTTACTAGCAACGGTGGAGAAGACATATATTCTTTCAGGCTTTCTAGGGCACGGTCACATTCTTCATCCTACTCAAACTAGGCCAGTGAGATGCTGCACCTCTTTTACTGTGTTAGGCCTCTCTAGATCCTGGATTACTTTGATCTGAGAAGGGTCTGCTTCTATACCTCGGTTGGTCACCAGAAAGCCTAGGAATTTGCCTGATCTTACGCCAAATGCACACTTGGATGCATTTAGGCGCAACTTGTTCTTCTTCAGAATCTGGAACATTTCATCTAGGTCCCTGAGATGGTCTTTCTCATCCTTGCTCTTAACCACCATGTCATCTATGTAAGCCTCCATTGTTCTACCTAACAATGGTTCAAACATCTTGGTGACCATCCGTTGGAATGTTGCCCCTGCTTTTTTTAGGCCAAAGGGCATGACCTTGTAATAGTACAATCCTCTAGGCGTTGTAAAGGATGTGATCTCCTGATCTGGTTCATACATAGCAATCTGATGGTAACCTCTGTACGCATCAACGAAGCTAAGTCGATTGTGTCCTGCTGTCAGGTCTACTAGTTGGTCTATCCGTGGTAGAGGAAAGCTGTCCTTTGGGCATGCCTTGTTGACTGTTTTGTAGTCCACGCAGACATGCCATTTTCCGTTCTTCTTTAGCACTACTACGGTATTGGAAATCCATCTGGGATAGTGCACTTCTCTGATGGCTCCTGCCTCCAGCAGGTTTCCCATTTCTTCCGCCGTTATTTCGGCATGGTGGAGTGCTGATCTGCGAGTGCGCTGGATAACTGGTCTGGCAGTTGGGTGGACGTTCAGTTGGCGACAGATGAAGTTTGGGTCAATGCCAGGCATGTCATATGGTGTCCAGGCAAACACTTCGAATTAGAGGTTAAGAATTCCATGACCTCTATTCTCTCAGTGCTAGACAAAGGCGAGTCGAGCGAAAAGAACTTTTCTGGGTCTGTTTCATCTATCCTTACTTGTACCCAGTCTTCCACTGCCTTCTGTTCAACTGCCTTGCTGACATCCGCGAACAGTTCATTGCTCTCAGGCTCTTCCACCATCTGTACATACCCTTTGGCAGCGCGGTTGCCATTTACTGTGACAAAGCACTGTTTTGACATAACTTGGTCTCCAAAGACCTCTTCAATTACTCCGGCTTCGTTGGGGAACCGCAATACTTGATGGTAGGTTAAGGCTACCGATCGCATGGCATGCAACCATGTCCTCCCCAAGATTATGTTGTAGGTGGAAGGGACTTTTAATACCCAGAACTCCACTTGTTTTGTCATGGTTCCTGCTTTGACTGGGAGGATTATCTTGCCCACTGGCCACTCTGGCATTGAGTTGAATCCGATCAGGGGAGATGTTGCAGGTGCCAAGTCTTTGTCCTCCAGTTTCAGTTGTTTGAAGGTTTTGTAATACATTATCTCGCATGAGCTCCCTTGGTCAATCAAAATCCGCTTGATGTCGTAATTCTTGACGCGTAAAGTGACAACCAGTGCATCATTGTGAGGGTAGTATATCCTTGCCAAATCTTTGTCTGAAATAGATATGACATTTGTGGCCTCTGTTCTCCCATTTTTGATGGTAGGTTGTGCACTTAATACCTCTCTTAAGTGCTCAGCCTTTTTGATCATTCCCCTGAGCTCACATACCCGCTCAGGTTAAAATATCCCATGTATCACGTTAATTACGCCTTGAGGTGGAACGTCGACCGGCATCCCGTTTGGGATGTTGTGGTTCTGGGGGACTGGCTGTGTTCCTCCTTCTATGTACTGGTCTAAGTGCCCAGCCGCCACTAACTCCTCCAAATGCTGCCTCAATGGCGTGCAATTTTCAGTGTGGTGCCCCTTTTCATCATGGAAGGTGCACTGGGACCTTTCGTCGTAGTCTTTTTGGGCTTCTCCCAATTTGGCTGGCCATCGGACAAAAGGTTCGTTGCGTATTTCACTGAGAATCCGGCATATTGGTTTTTTGAACACTGTGGTAATGGCAGTGCAAACTCTTAACTTTCTTTTGTCTGGATCCTCTCTGTGAGCCCGCCTGCCTCATCCATTCCTGCTTGGTTGTTCTACCGTGTTGACTTTTGCTGAAGTCTTTTTATCTGGTATTGCTGTTGTGCCATATTTTGCTTTAGCATGGGCACCATCCTTCTCCACGCGAATATGTTGGTGCACTCTCTCCATTAAGGCCTCCATCGTGAGGGGTCGCGTCATAGTAATTGAGTCCCTCAACTTGTTTCCGACTGGCAGACCTCTTTTGTATTGTGCGATGGCGAGATCTGTGGGGCAATCTCCAATCTGGTTGAAGGTTTCCCAATAGCGACTGTTGTAGGATCTCAATGTTTCTTTGTCACCCATGTCAATGGAGAGTAGCTGGTCGATCTCCACTGGCGTTTTGGTGTTCGTTCTGAACCTTGTCACAAACGCCTCTGCCAACTGCGCCCATGAGGCAATGCTGCCCTCTAGTAGCTTTTCGAACCAGGTTAAACCTAGGTTGCCAAGGCTGGATGGGAATAGGATGCACATTAAAGCCTCGTTTCGCCGGTATACTACCATAACCTGGAGAAAGTGGCTTAAGTGCATGTAAGGGTCTGTTTTCCCTTCATAAGTAGTGAATTTGGGCTGGTTGAAGCCCGAAGGTAGTGGCGCGTTCTCAATTGCCGGAACGAACGGCGAGCTCTGAAGCCTTACTAAGGCTTTGTCTGTTGGTTCATAAGCAAGGCACGGTATTGGCATTCCTACCTCGACGCTTCCATGCGTCCGAGGGGCCAACCGCTGAAGGGCTGAAACTCTGCGCAGGTCGCGTGCCCTGACATCCTCCTTCCATCGTGCCCTTTCTTCAAGCACAGTTCGCAAGTCAGATATTCTGGGCAACTCCGTGTGCCTAGATGACGTCTGGTGCGTGTGCGAGGGCCAATAAGTGCTTCCCTCAGTATATGACCTCTCAGTTCTCGTTCTTTCAGACTTGGAGTAACGAGTCCTGTAAGTCCTTGATCGAGTGTCGCCTGTTCTCAGGCTCCTACTTTCTGCTTGCAATGGTGTGGTATGCCTACCACGATCTTTCGAGTGGCGAGGGGATGTGTTGCTTTTGCGCCCTTCTCCTGTCGCCACCTCTTTTCCTTTTATCTGGAGCTTCATTGACTCCATGTCCGCCGACATCCTTCGTATCAACTCGTCCTGCTCCTTCACGCGATCTTCCAGAACTTGAGGGTCTATCCTCCGCCTTTGTCTTTCAGGACTTTGACAGCGACGGGGGCTGTTAGCTGCCTCCCCCTTGCGTCCCTCCAGGGGTACTGTCGCTGGGGTTCTAAATCCGCCATGGGAGGGATAGAAGGAAAGCCTTCGCGCCTTCCACCCCCCTTCGGGGTTTGCCCGTCAATAGCTGATTGCGGCAAGTCTTTATTGTGCGCCATTGCTTCCAACTAGCGAGGAAAACTTGATTAAGAGGTTTTGTTCTTTCTGGAATTCCCACAGACGGCGCCAATTGTACGAGCACGAAATAATTCTTCTCGTATAATCCTGTTGATCAAGTCTGCGCTCCTTTAAACGTCGTCGCTTTACTCCCTCAAAACAGAAACGTGAGCTAGCCGGCAGGTGTGTGCCGGATATCTCTCCGATGCCTAAGTCAGCAAATTAGACAAATAGACAAAAGCTCTGTGTATTCGAGAATTAAAGTTGTGTTACCTCTACATAGGTTATGTTATGAGCTTTTATAGGTTCCACATAGCACAATCCTAGTAGGACTCTTATTCCTCCAAGTAGAGTCGTCCTAGGAATCACACTCCTGAAAGATAATGCTTATCCTTCAACACCTCCCTTACTGCTTAAACCAAGTGAGATGGTTTTACCACGGTTGGATGACAAGACGACCGAGCTAACACTTGCCCTTTGACATACTCAATTTGGTGATTCTGTACGCAGTGCCTGGCTCGGTCCCCGTCCAAGTACACCTCGGTTCTAGTTGTTCGAACCGAGCTAATTGCAGTAATCCTTCACCGGGCTAACCAGGATGAGGTCGGTCACGCAAGGCCCAATCCATAGCTCGGTCTGAACTTCGCCTGGGTCAAACTTGCTAGCTCTAAGACCGGGCTACGTCAAACCTTACCCCGGTCCATTGAGCGGCCCAACTCACAAAGAAGCCCTTAGCTCGGCCCAATTATAAATTACCCTCTCAAAACCCATTTCCAAAATACAATCTTATAGAAATCAAAACCAAAATCGAAACACATTATAATCATAGGTTAGTTGATAAAACCCATTAATGAAATAGAAATATATACACCCATCATATTTGCAACTAATTTCAAATGTACAAAAAGAAAATGAAAATTTTCAACCCATCATATTTTCTAAAATGCATACAGAAACAGAAACCCACTTCAATGAAATCAAAATCAATCATATTTGTAACCCATTTCAATATTTACAGAAATAGAAACCCATTTCATAAGTTAGAAGAGTGAAAGAGCAGAGAAGAATATGAGTGTCACCTATGAAGAGTTGCTAGAGATTGCAGAACCGAAACTAAGAGAAAAATTTGAGCTAAACCCAGAGAGGAAAATGGAGAGTTGGTGGAGTATGTAAGAAGAGAGAGAGAGATGAATCTATCTCTTAACATGGGAAAGAGAGACAGAGTAAGTGAAGAGACACATTTTGGAGGGAAAAAACTAAAACAAACAAATCATCTTGACCCATAGATGTTTGATAAATATAATCTCAACCCTCCGAATGTGAGACAAAATTTTTTGCTTCAGAATTTTTTTTTTTTTTTTTTTTTTTTGCTTCAGAAAAAAACAATGGATGAAGCCATGGAAGAGCAAAATAAATCTGAGCCATAGTTTAGCATTCAAACTGAAGGTAAAAAAACTGAGCCATTGTTTAGCATTCAAAATAAATCTGAAGGTAAAAAAAAAAAAAAAAAATTGTTATGTTCTTCCATTGTTTAGCATTCAAACTAAAGGTTAAAAAAATCTGAGCCATTGTTTAGCATTCAAACTGAAGGTGGGGATGACGGGATGATGGGAAAAAAAAAGGTAAAAAAATGAATGGAAAAACAAAAAGAAAGTGAGGAGAGAAGAGTGCCTTACCTGGTGATGGTGGAGAAGAGAGCTTTCGATTGAGCTTTGTTCTTCCTTCTTCAGATCTTTCTTCCTTTTTCAAAGCTTTCTCAGAGCTTTGTTCATAGATACATATGATGTAAAGAGTGCCTTACCTGGTAAAGTGCAGTGGGTTGGTGAGAGTTGATAGGTAAACAAATCTGGACCATTGAATTTTAGTCATTGATAAATCTAAACCATTGAAACTCTTTTCAATCTCAGCCATTGTTTTTAAATTAGACAAATCTAAACCATTAAAGATAGTTTGTGAGAGAGATATTTTTAAAAATAAATCTGAGTCATTGCTTTTTAAATTAGATAGATCTGAAGCATTTATTTTAAAGACATTTTCAAATGAACCCTTCCATTGTTATATATACATATATATATATATATATTTGTGGAATATTATCAAATAATATATCATAATTTTAAAAAATTTAAGTATTATAATTTATATTATTATATTAATACACTAATTAGGGGTGGTTTGGGGTGATCTAAATAAGTGCACTTCTTGATTTTTTATAAAATATGGATTGGGTATGGGTTGAGTTTGAAGTGATGTATGGGTTGGGTTTGAAGTGATGTGGTAGAGAGGTAATGTGATTTAAATAAAATGATGTGACTTAAATAAGATAGTGACTTTTTAACTTTTTTTAAGTTATGACAAACAATGCCTAATTGTAATATACCAATTCATACATGGAACTCAACTATATCTGTGAAAAAAGACAACACAAAAAGTAATAATATTAGAAGAAGACAACACAAATTTTGTAATAGAATAAAAAAGTAAAAGATATATGCAATTTACAAATTTGTATAAAAATGGGAGGAGTATAAATTCAAATTCTGAAAACAGAAAAGGAGGAGGATTCTCCAGTACTGAGCTTTAGAAGATCTTGGATATAGTGATTTGATTATATGAGAAGAGTATATATTGGAAGAAGAAGAAAGGATTAGGAAGACAAAAAGAGAGAGAGAGAGAGAGAGAGAGAGAGAGAGAGAGTTCTGTTTTTTTGCTGGGTCTTTGTGCAATCGTATCCCAGTGGCCTAAGGAGATCACGAAATACCTGTGATCCTTGATTTCATTACGATCTCTTTGCTCTTTCCCTTTCTTCTTCTTCACATACACACATCTACATCTACATCTACATATATATATATAGATACCTGTTTGTACTCTCTCTCTCTCTCTCTCTCTCTCTCTCTCTCTCTCTCTCTCTCTCTCTCTCTCCCTCTGTGTGTAGGTGGAAGGGTTCGTGTTTTTGTTAGAAAAACATTTCTTTTACTCTTTTTGTGTGTTGTTTTCTTTGGGGCAGTTTCTGTTTTGTTTGTCTTTTCCAAGGTTTGTGTTTGGTTCTAGAGAAAGTAAAGGAAAATGGCTTGTTCATCATCAAGTAAGGGTATTAAGGAGAAAGAGGAGAGGCCACATGTTTTAGTTGTTGATGACAGTTTGGTTGATAGAAAACTCATTGAAAGACTTCTCACCAACTATGCATGCAAAGGTATTTCTTTTCACTTGTGATTGTTTTTCTTTGCTCATTTTTTTTCTTTTTAAATTTTTTTTTTGATTGATCCAATTTTTAATCATAAAAGAAATAAAATTTCACAACGTCTATTTTTTATCTGTTGTATAATGCGATGGTCTTCGTTTGGAAAGTGATTTGATTTTTTTGGCTATTTTAGTTTGGTGTTAAAAAGTTCATTTGGATTAGATTTTTTAACTTATGTGAGAGAAAAAATAAAATGATTATAATTTAAATGTGACATTTCATCTCATTGATTTTTTATTTTTTATTTTTTGACTAAATTAACTCCCAACCGAAAAGAGGGAAAAAAAATCATTAAAACATCATTCAAATGAGAGCTAATCAACAGTAATTGGCCTTCAAACCCAATAGATCAAACTGATTTGCTTATTGAGCCTTGGTTTGAGTGTGGGTTGACTTTTGACTTTTTACTTTTTGGGCTAAAAATTTTGGTTTGGGATGATTTTTTTTTGGCTATTTTAACTTTTGTGAAAGAAAAAAAGAAATGATTATGGTTTAGATGTGATATTTTTTTATTGATTTTTTAGCCTATTTTGTCTTTTTGTGACTAAAATAGTCCTAATCTCACATGCCAAACATAGCCTCAAAAGGTCTGGTCTTCGGTTTTCAGTTTTTGGAAATAATTTGTTAAATTTTCAATTCATATTTTTATATTTGTAATAACTTTTTAAAATATTTTAATCAATTATTATAAATTTTTAGATTCGCTTAATCTTAATATACTTAAAAAATAAAACAATTTGTACAAAAATTTAAAAAAAAAAATTCATTGTATATAATAAAATATAAAAAAGTATTAAATTTTTGTATTTTTTAATTTTTTTGTATTTGGTGAACTTTTTAAAAAATTTCACAAATATTATATATTTTAAGTGTATTTTAATTAAGTGTATCTAAAAAAATAAAAATAAAAAAATTGTATAAAATATTTTTAAAAAAATTACTTAAAAAAAAACACGAAAAACAAAATATGTACTTGAATTTCTGGAACCAAACGTGGTGAAATATTCCGCTATTGCAATATATCTTTCAATTCATAGATAACTTTATATGAGGAACTAGTGGATTCAATCACTCACCTTTAACTCTTCAATTTTAGTTTTCTATTAATTTTGATCCATGCAAAGTTAATTCCTTAGTTACATTTCAGTGTATAGTTATTGTGGATTTTAATAGCTTTGTTTGACTTTGATATAGAACATAATATGATTGTAATGCAGTGACTACAACAGAGAATGGGCAAAGGGCCTTGGAATTTCTAGGCCTTGGAACGGACAACACTCCATCAACAGTAGTGTAAGTATTCCTTCATAACCTACTACAATACGTATGTCTAGTAAACTACCTTAACATGAAAATTATATTCAACAGTATTAAGAGAAAAAAACATCATTGGAGGATATAAAATCTGGGAGAGAAATCCTGTGTCCCTATATCTCAAATCCAAAAAAAAATTTGATTGTCATGAATCATAATGGGGCACTTTAGGAAGCTGGTTAAAAGTCAGTTTTTGGCTTTTAACTTGTTTTGGGTCACACCACCTTTCACATTTTTTACCCACAAAAAGACAAAAAAAAGTTAAAAAAACCAAAAAATTAACTTTTAACCAACTTCCCAAAATGAATTTAACACCACTCATTTATGTAGGTTTACATAGCTATCACATAAAAACATGACATTTGATTAATTTGTAGCATTGTCACACTAAATAGTTACTTCAACTCTCTCTCTCCCCTACTAGATGCGCTAAGATAATTAATTAGAACTTTGCACATCATGTGTGATGAGGATAGTGTTTTAAGACTCGGATACATGAAAAATCGAGGCAGAAGATTCATTCCAAAAAACCACATTCATTTCAAATAGTTCTTTTTGGAAAATATTCCCACTTGTGGAAAACGATTTAAGGCAAATGAACTCTGTGTTCTTGCACTATAATTTTCTACAGTGTACACTAGAAATTAATTTTCAACATTAGATGTCTCTTGGAGAAGATGTTAGGTGTACCTGACATTGACAATTTTTGCAGGACTCCAAAGTAAATTTGATAATTACCGATTATTGTATGCTTGGAATGTCAGGGTATGAACTGCTTAAAAAAGTCAAGGTAAAATAATAATATAACCCCTCTTAAACATTCACCAATTAATCAACTCACATTGATTAAGCATCTGTGAGTATGTTACAATGCTTAGAACCTATGATTTGCCAAGTAGAAGTCTTATTTTATTTTATTTTTCCTGAATGACAAGAATCATCGGACTTGAAAGAGATACCAATAGTGATAATGTCATCTAAGAATGTCCCGACTCAAATCAAGAAGTAATCACTCACTCTTACACTCATCCTATTTTAGCACACTTATTAATTTTAATTTGTCCTTTTCTATATGTTGCCCGTGTATTAATTCACATCAATTTTGTTGACATGAACAGAAGCTTGGAAGAAGGAGCTCAGGAGTTCATGCTAAAATCTCTCCAACAATCAAATGTGAAGAAGTTGAGATGTCACATGATGAATTTAGCAAACCTTCTAATGAGAGGCTATGCATGGGAAGGTAAATAAAACACGCCATAACAGAAAGGAAGAGATGTAGGAGAACTATATGCTGAGTCAACAACAACAACAACAACAACAACAACAACAAATGCAGAGATACAGTAATCTAAAATGTATCGATCAATACATAATCGAACCTAACTGAAAAATCTAGAAACCTCCTAGATGTTGATTTGTGATTATGTATCAATTTTAAGCAGAATATAAAAATCTCAAACAAACAATCAAAAGAAAGAGACACAAAGATTTTACGTGGAAAAACCACAATTGGACACCTTCCAATTGTGATCAAAAAACCACGGGCCACAGCCACCAGAACAATCCACTAAGAAGATATAAAGGAATTACACAGGTATCACTCTCAATTATCTAGCGAATCCACAACGCCTAATTGAACCAACCTCTATGTGCCTCTTCCAACCCCATCTTCACCACGGAATTGTCTTTCTGATGAGCCACTCCGGATTCCACCACCGAAGCTTCAGACCGAATTCTTCAGAATCCACAACTGAAGAACAACTTTGATGAGCCACTCCAGAATTCACAACTGAAGCTTCAGGCTCTAATTCTTCAGAATCCACAACTGAAGAACAACTCTCTCTTTTGTGTAACAAACAAAACCTTTGATGTAGCCTTTTCAGATCATGAGTTGAATACTCAATAAGACATCAAAGAAAAATAAAATATCCCCAGATATAAACCTTTAAGAACCAAAAAGAAAGATCTGGAGGATTCAATGAATGAATCAATGAATAATCTAAATTTGGGAGAAACCCAACTATTTATAGAAAATCAAAGCAAACCTAGTTGGGAAAGAAAACCAACTTCTTGTAGAAAACCAACTTCACCAACTTCTTGTAGAAAACCAACTTCTTGTAGAACTCCCAAGTAATCCTGTTTTTGAAGGAAACCAACTTCTTAAAGAACTCTTGTTACAACCTTGGTTTTAATCCATGGAATTTGACAACAAAAGGTCCTAACAATCTCCCCCTTTGTCAAATCCTGGATAAAACTAATCTAAAACAAATTTCCTAACAAAAACACTAAAACAAATTTCCAATCAAAACAAGAACAACATCACCAACTAGGAACCAACACTTATAACCAAATCTCTTTCCAAACTTATTTTTCAAGGTCATGATCTGCAAAACAACTATTAGTGCCACCATCTCCAAAACAACTATTAGTCCCACAAGAATATATGAAAAAGCAATAAACATATGACACGATTATCTTGAAGTATGAGATGGAAAACATAAATAGATGCAACTTGGAGATTTTAAGAACATGTAGTATGAATAGATGAAAACTAAGACACATGCACCTGACACAAAATAATAAATAAGCAATACAAGGCATCAAGCAAACCAACTAAAGCCAATCTCCCTTACCAAACAAAACAAAGTGTTCATGTTAACAAACTCTTGAATGATAAACCACACTCCCCCTCACTAAACAAGTAAAACAAAATATAATATGGTTGAGCAAGTAAGGAATTTCAGATTTGTACCTTAAAACACACAAGATTATCCAAGAAGCACAATTACTTGAAAATACAATGTGCACAGTTTATAGAAGATTCCTCATGAAAAAAAATGATGCATTATGTGAAAAGCATAGATCTCATGATAAAAGTGTGTGTGTGACTCTTGGAGTTCGACAAACACAAGATTCAAATCCTAGTAGTGATATGAAAGCTGGACCTCCAACGAGAATCTAAGCATAACTAAGGAAAGTCAAACCACTAGGAATCAAGGGGTATTTGGTGAGTAAAGGCGGAGGCTCCCCCTCAATCAATGAATCTTTTTTTTCACATTTTTTTCTTTCTTTTGCACATATTTTTTTTTTCCTTTCTTTTCTTACTTGTGCACATTTTTTTTTTTTTCTTTTGCACACTCATCGGCGGCTGACACGCTCAAGAGTATGGAAACCGAACCAGAGAAGCATGGATATAATAAGGATGGCCTGGTTGGTGACTCTGAGGTAGCCTTTTCCTCATGCCTGGACTACAAAGAACAGAGGGGAAAGCCATGGAGATGCAAAAAGATGGAAGGTGGTTAAGAGACTCAACATCACCCATGATATGCTAGTATAGGTCAATTCCTCAAGAAAAGCAAAAGCTACAATGCCAGAAGTCCATGAAAAAAATAATCACAAAGTCGGAAGACTCTGATATTTGTTAATCCAAGAGTGTGTACAGAATGAGACATACTAATCAAAGAACACACACTTCCAAAATGAGTAATGACTAGAGAAAGCACACACATGTTAACATGTAATGGATATTCTCATCAATTCCAATATGCACCAAGGACATCTCAAAAAATTTCAAGCTTGCAAAACCATACTAAGAAAATCTTTTTGGATTTTTTTTTTTTTCAACAAAAAAACAAGACATAAAAAAAACTAACATGCACACAACTTTTTTTTTTTCTCATTAAAAAAACACACAGAGACCCCAAAAAAAAACTAAAAAGAGTAAACACATCAACACAAGTCAAGTTTTCTCACCCAAATCTTTTTGGTCTTAGCAAAAACAGGTCTAGCGGTCTTGGTAAGTGTCGTGGTGTTGTGAACACCCTCATGAATCTTGGTATTCTGCCTAGACATGTAAGGTTGTCTCCTAACCCAAAAAATATTCGAATTTCTACCCTTTTGAGACATTCTCCCATGCAATTTATAACAAAAAGGGCGAATATGACCATGCATACCACAATGATGACAAATAAAAACAGGGTGTACCTTCTTTTCTTTTACCTTACCAACTCTAGGAAGTTTGAGAAGTCTATCCTCATGTTGAATCTTTTGTCCTCCTTTTCCTTGAGTTCTTGTATCATGAGATGTGGATGCACTCTGTTTTTGCTCTCTCTTATTTCCAAAGCCAATGCCACTCTTGTCTGAACAGATTTGTTGAGACCCAATGATATCCTCCAAAGTCTTTGATCCTTTGTTCCAAAGACCAATGGTAACCATGGCACACTTGAGCTCTTCCTCTTTCTTGATCATCAGTTCTTCCAAGGCAACTTGTGACATCTCGAGAGATTCAATCTTTTCTTCATACATGGCATGAGTTTCCTGTAGCTCATTCCTCTCTGTCTCACAAGTCAACAGTTTTGCACAAAGAACTTGTTGATCATCAGCTATCTTGATGGCATTGATCCTAGACTCGGAAATCTCCTCTTTAAGTTTGACATTCTCACTTTCACATGCTTTGAGTTTCTTTGTGAGTTTGTCATTCAGTTTGAACAAATTAAGAGACTCCTTATACAGCTTTTCATAGGCTTGCTCAAGGTCTTCATGATCACTCTCCGATGATTCATCATCAGTGGTATTCTCAACTAACCTTTTCGAAGACTCTGTTTGTCCTTCAGTTTCGGAAGCCACCATGAAAGCAAGGAATTGCTTATGTCCCTCTTCGCCTTGATCTTCATCGTCACTTTCATCTCCATTAGATTCTGATTCATCATCCCAAGTGATGGCGAGGGCTTTCTTCTTCCTCAAACGAGTGGGGCATTCTTGAGCAAAGTGGCCAAATCCTTGGCATTCATAGCATTGGAGTCTTTCAGAGTTCCCTTGTATATTTCCTTTCTCCTTCTTGGCTATAGAATTAATTTTGACTTTATCTTTGCCTTTGGGTTTATGAGAATGAGTAGATTCCAAAAGATTAGGATTTTTATTCAAAAAAGATTTTTTAAATTGTTTAACAAAAGCAGCCATAATCTTGGAATCTATCTCACAATCCTCATCAGAATCCTCAACCACTTTATGAGCACTACTAAAAGCAAGATCTTTTTGTTTCTTTTTGAAATTTCTATGTGCCTCATAAGTTTGAAGATTACCAACCAACTGATCTAGCTTGAGGTTGTCAACATCTTGAGCCTCCTCAATAGCCGTAACTTTTGGTTGGAACCGATCGGGCAAGGATCTCAAAATTTTTCCTACAATCTTGGATTCCGGTATTTTTTCACCTAAATTGAAGCTGGAATTTACAATGTCACTCAATTTTGCATAAAATTCATCAAAGGTCTCACTATCTTTCATTGAAAGGTTTTCGAAACTAGATGTGAGCCTTTGAAGTTTTGATCGTTTAACAGAAGGAGTGCCCTCATGAATAGTTTGTAAGATATCCCAAGCCTCTTTTGCTACTTCACAATTACAAATACGACTAAACTCTTCAGGTGTGACAGCGCAAAAGAGAGAATTGATAGCTTTACTATTCCAGCTACTATTTTGGTAATCAGTTGTGTCCCACTTATCAATTGGTTTGGGAAAAGTTACTCCATCAACAGTAATTGTTGGTTCAGTCCACCCATTCATGACGGATTGCCAAACTTTTTCATCAATAGATTTTAAAAAAGATCTCATCCGAGCTTTCCAAAAAGAATAATTGGATCCGTCAAGTAGGGGTGGTCGAACCATAGAATTTCCCTCACGAATTGAATCCATTATCACAAATCAAACAAGATCTCGTTCTAAAAGAAATTTTTTTTAAAAAAAAAAAAATAGAGCGATCTAAAAGAAGTTTTTTTTAAAAAAAATAGAACGACCCGCTCTGATACCAATTGAAAAATCTAGAAACCTCCTAGATGTTGATTTGTGATTATGTATCAATTTTAAGCAGAATATAAAAATCTCAAACAAACAATCAAAAGAAAGAGACACAAAGATTTTACGTGGAAAAACCACAATTGGACACCTTCCAATTGTGATCAAAAAACCACGGGCCACAGCCACCAGAACAATCCACTAAGAAGATATAAAGGAATTACACAGGTATCACTCTCAATTATCTAGCGAATCCACAACGCCTAATTGAACCAACCTCTATGTGCCTCTTCCAACCCCATCTTCACCACGGAATTGTCTTTCTGATGAGCCACTCCGGATTCCACCACCGAAGCTTCAGACCGAATTCTTCAGAATCCACAACTGAAGAACAACTTTGATGAGCCACTCCAGAATTCACAACTGAAGCTTCAGGCTCTAATTCTTCAGAATCCACAACTGAAGAACAACTCTCTCTTTTGTGTAACAAACAAAACCTTTGATGTAGCCTTTTCAGATCATGAGTTGAATACTCAATAAGACATCAAAGAAAAATAAAATATCCCCAGATATAAACCTTTAAGAACCAAAAAGAAAGATCTGGAGGATTCAATGAATGAATCAATGAATAATCTAAATTTGGGAGAAACCCAACTATTTATAGAAAATCAAAGCAAACCTAGTTGGGAAAGAAAACCAACTTCTTGTAGAAAACCAACTTCACCAACTTCTTGTAGAAAACCAACTTCTTGTAGAACTCCCAAGTAATCCTGTTTTTGAAGGAAACCAACTTCTTAAAGAACTCTTGTTACAACCTTGGTTTTAATCCATGGAATTTGACAACAAAAGGTCCTAACACTAACTATATGAGATACATCCAGCTTTCACAAACTCATCTGTTGCTACCGTGTGTCTGATATGGATCTATGAATAAATCAAAGGTTTTTATCTAAGCAGATGCTATCGAGCTTGTTTTCACTTTTCTCATTAGTGGTGAATTTTAAATTTTAGTGTGGCATTTGTGTTCCCTTTACCCAAATGCTATTTTGCAGGAATTCTAACTTGACGCATGTTTTCCCTCTATATAATGGCAAGTCTTCACTGTGTCCTGCATATATATGCTTTCTCTGGTACCATATAGAAAAGTGTTCAAAAATATAAATAATGCAGGCTAGTTTCTTTTAAGTGGGACCAACAATACATTAAATTTGAGTTTATACCATATATATATATTTTTTTTTTTTTTTGAACACCTTTCGTGGATATGTAACTTTTTTGTTTGAACCATATTTATTTTGTATCCATCCGTGAAGACTGAACAGTGCTGTTTGGCCTATGAAACCATCACGTGTCATATTTTAATTATCTAAATTATTTATTTTGTAGGCTCTTATGTATATTGAAAGACGAACAATCAATGGCTAAGTGATTGGTAATCCCGTGAGGGTATTTATCATGCAAGATGGAATTGATAATCTAGAGACAAAACAGGGTGTGAATGTATGTTGATTTTCAATGCAAATCAGTGAACCCAATATGTCAACTATTTATAAGTATCTTGGCTACCATTGCCAAGAGTCACCACTTGTTTGGCAATGATCACAATGCTTCAAATATGATGTGAAGCATTGTGTCTTTTATTGTTCAAATTCAAACACCTTGTTTTTGTTTCCAGATCATTCAATTACCTTGCGGGAAGGTTTCCAAGTCACCTATATCAAGATTTGATTCAATATGGAGAGGCACACCACATTATGGTGTGATCACACTTAATCTAACATCTCCCACTTGCTCACATCATAATGAGGTAATAAACCTGAGTTTAGCATGTTTACCTTGGTACCAAAATTTTGCCTCTTGCCAACTTTCATCTATGAAATGTACCTCATAGATCGACGTCCGATCGTGACTTGGCCATACGTGCATACGTTTTTGCCACCAATCTGACCGCACCTGTACGAATGTCTTCTCCTACTGGCAACACACTCCAGATTACTTCAATTCACTATATTTCAAATGAACGGCATCAATTTTCAGTGCTGGGTTCATAGTCCATACCCAATCACCATTGATGACTTTAGCCACACACATTCCTCATGTGTTGACCTAAGTCGAAATTATTGTTAAGTACTTCCTCTAAGGCCCATTCCTGAAGGTTTTCCTTAACACACCTTATCAACGACTTTATTGCTGATCAAGCAGACAACATCATCTAGTTAGTACATTGCATATCATGGACTTTACATCTCATACTAACTATGATGTCTGTACCTTGTCAGTTCCTCTATCTTATTACCTGACCAAACACATGTTTCCATGCAAGATAGAGTCGTAAAACATCGGTTATCTAGGCGTCCCCAGAGTCATCCAACTATGCTCTTATATAAGTAGCTAAACTACTTAGCTAGGCATTTTTCAATCCCATATTAGCTACATGTTCTCTGAATTTTTTCAGAGACAACCCTTTGGTCATAGGGTCAGCCACCATCTCTTCTGAGGGTATATAGTTTACTTTAATTTCACCTCTCTCCACTATGTCCTGAATATAGTGGTAACCTACATCAATATGTTTTCCCTTAGAGCTATTCGCTCCACTTTTTATTAATGAGATAGCGGACTGATTGTCACAAAACATATTGACTGGTCTGGCAGGTATACCTAATTGTAAATTGTCAACAAATCGTTTTATCCAGACTGCATTACTTATAGCTGTGCTGCAAGCTATGTATTCAGCTTCCATAGTGTACTTCGCAACACAACTCTGTTTCTTACTTAACCAAGAAACTGTTATTCCACCAAACAAGAACACATGACCACTAATAGATTTTCTATCATCTATATCTCCTGCAAAATCCGCGTTAGTGTATCCTTTTATGTCTAGATCACACAAACCAAAACATAATTTCAAATTTTTAGTGCCTTTAAATATCTGAATATTCTTTTGACTGCTTGCTAATGTTCCTTACCTGGATTGGATTGAAACCTACTTACTAATCCGATTGCATGACAGATGTCAGGTCTTGTACTTGTCATAGCATACATTAGACTGCCTACTGCCTGAGCATATAGGACATTTCTCATTTCCTCAATGTCAGACTTAGTTTGAGGACTCATACTTTTACTAAGACTTTGTCCCTTGCAAATAGGCGTTCTTAAAGAATTACAGTTATCCATATTAAATCTTTTAAGCACCTTGTCTAGATATTTCTCTTGATCTAGATATAATAATTTTGAATTTCTATCTCTTGAAATTCTAATTCCTAGAACATAGGTTACATTCAAATCTAGATGCCAAGAAAGTTTTGGTTTTCATAATCATATCTGGACAATTTCCTGCTAACAATATGTCATCCACATATAAAGACAATGCTGCTAACTTGTCATCATTTTCCAGATATAAACACAATGATCTAATGGACTTAAAACATAGCCCATTTTTAAAATGGCTTGGTGGAACTTCAAGTACCATTGTCTTGAAGATTGTTTAAGTCCATACAGAGATTTCTTCGACTTATAAACTTTATCCTCGTTGCCTTGGTTCTGGAAACCATCAGGTTGCATCATATAAATTTCCTCTTTTAATTCTCCATTGAGAAAAGCTGTTTTAACATCTAATTGATGCAATTCCAAATCCATCCTGGCTACTACCGCCATTAGAATCCTTATTGAGGCAAATTTTACAATAGGAGAATATGTATCTATGAAGTCTATTCCAGGTTGTTGAGTGAATCTTTTGGCTACTAACCTGGCCTTGTATTTCTCCAAACTTCCATCTACTTTGAATTCTTTCTAAGAACCCATCTGCAACCAATGGCTTTTCTTCCATTCGAGAGATCGGTTAATTCCCAAACATCATTTTTTTTTGATCGAGTCAAGTTCTTCATTCATTGCCTCAAGCCATTGTGTAGCATCACTGCTACTCATTGCTTCATTATAACTAGCAGGATCATCTACTAAGTTATTAAGTTCTTCAACTTGAAAAACATAATGATCTTTCAAAAACGAAAATGGACGTCTTGCTCTCTTACTCCCACTTATCTCAGGATTCGAAGCAGGTAAAACAACGTCATGTAATTTGCATTTTCTCCCACTATTAGATGGTTGTGGAAGAATACGTTGATCGTGTGAAAAAGAAGGAAGAGAAGAATCCTGAGATACTTCGAAGAGCAATTCAATTTGTTCAATAAGAGTAACAAGATCAGTAGATTTAAGAAAAATAGCATCTCTACTCTCTATAATCCAAGTTTGAGATGGTAAAAACAATAACCACTGTCATTTTCAACATAGCCAATAAACTTGCATTCCTAAGTTTTACTTCCCAATTTATCCCTTAAAGGTTTGGACATAAGCACATGTGCTTTACATCCCCAAACTTTGAGATTATGAACATTAGGTTTAGTACCATACCAGCATTCGTAAGGAGTTAGAGGTTTGGCTTTTGTTTCAACTCGATTTAAAATGTATGCAGCGGTAGACAAAGCTTCTCCCAAAAAATGAATAAGAAGATTAGCATGAGTCATCATAGACCTTGTCATTTCCATTAGAGTACGATTTCATCTTTCGGCAATCCCATTTTGTTGTGGCATGTATGGCATTGTAAACAAATGTTTTATACCATTGTCCTTGCAGAAAGTATCCATAGCTTCATATTCGCCACCTCTATCATTATTCAAGTTTTTAATAGACCGACCAAGTTATTTTTCTACCTTTAATTTATAATCCTTAAACTTTTCAATTGCCTCTGATTTATGTTTAAGAAGGTAGATATGTCCATATCTTGAATAATCATCAGTGAAAGTAATAAAGTATTCCATGCCTCGATGAGTTTTAGTTCTTAAAGGGTCACAAATGTCTAAATGAATTACTTCAAGTAATTTCGATGATTTCCAATGTTTTAAAAATGGCTTACTAGTCATTTTTCCTTTGATACATGGTTCACATATAGCAAAATTATCAGAACACGCTTTAGGCAATAAACCACTTTTAAACATTCGAGACATTTTATTTTTATTAATGTGACCTAATCTAAGATGCCATAAATAAGAACTATTACTGATAGAAACAGACAAATAATCATAAATACATACTTTATTTTTATTATCAATAGGAAGAGAGTACATGTCATTCGCTCTTACACCTTTCACTACTACATTCCCTTTCTTAATCAACACTGTGTTAAACCTAAAATTAATCTCAAAACCCTTTTGGGTTAACACTGGAACTGATATTAAATTTTGGCGAATGCTGGGTACATAAAGCACATCATGAAGCATAATAGAAGTTCCATTAATAGAGAATTGACAGTTGCCGACGCCCAAAACATCACTATAGGACTTGTTGCCCATGTAGATTTTGTGTTCACCAATCTTTTTTTCATTAAACTCCACGAACATGTCTTTATTTTGCACAATATGCCTAATTGCAGCAGAATCAATCCACCATGAATTTGATGAAGGTTCAAGCACCATTGCTTCAGAAACTATCATGGTAACAGGGTTATGATCCTTTTTCTACTTCTTCTGAGGACAAGTGGCTTTGATATGACCTTTTTGACCGTACTTGTAACATGGGCCAATCTGATGCTTGTGATGTTGTTGTTTTTGCCATTCTTGTTGTTTCTTCCATCCTTTCTGAAACCCCTTCTTCCATTTTCTCTTAAATGAAGTCGTCTTTTTCTTGTTAAATGGTGTGTGAGAATTATTCTGTGGTTGTGACGAAGACTGTGCCATCAACAAGTTAGGAGACAAACCTTTTTTACACCTTCGCTTCATCCTTTCTTCTTCCAACACTAAGAGTACAGGCAATGTTACCATTGAAATCTCTCGTCCGCTATGAGTTAAAGATGTGACAACATGATCCCAAGATAATGGAAGACTATTAAGTATGGTAGTTACTTGCATCTTGTTCGACAAAGGGTGATCAACGTTGGATAATTCTTTAGCAATTAATTCCATTTAATTAACATGATCACCAACACTATCATTATCACTCATACGAGTGTTATTATATTTGTCCAAGAGCAATTGAATTTGAGTGTCCGATTAAACTCCATACTTACTTTCTAGTGCTTCCTTTAATTGTTTTGCAGTTTCATGTTCTTCAAAAAGTGGAATAATGTTGTCTTTCATGTTATTGTTGGGTATACCTCCTTATTGGAGTGTGGGACCCAATTGGTTTATTAAAAGAGTTTAATTTGGTTTTGATACTAGTTATAATATATTTTTATATATTATATCTAATTTGTGGAAACCCAATTCAATTTGAATACAACTAGAGTTTTGATAAAAACCTAGATTCACAATATATATATATATTGATATTGTTTAGTTCTTTGGGAGAGGTGCAGCAACAGAGTGAAAATTGATACATAATTCGGTGGGTTTTTTGGTTTATGGGACAGCCATAATAATTGCTTCCTCCTCTATCGGTGTTTTGTTTTTCCGTATAGTTATTCGGTTTCAAAGCACTGTTTGGAGTTCACATTGAAGGTGTGAGATTTGGGTTATTATTTTGGGTCTTCTACAACTTTGGTTTCTGAAGATTTTGGTTCATCTATTTGGTGAGGTCTTTCTTCTTATTTATTTGTGATTATTTGGAATTCACCTAAGGGTGGTTTGTGAGACCATTCGTGTCTCGTTTGTAATCGTTTGGAAACTATTTGGTTGATAGTGGAATTGGATTTCGATCCCGTGGATGTACCTCACATTGAGGGAACCACGTAAAAATTCTTGTGTTGCTTTTGATTTAATTTTTCCGCATTAATTTTTATTTTTATTGATTGATTTACTTGTGGGGAATTATAAATTTTTCCTAACAACTGGTATCAGAGCTTACGGTTTATTTGGGTTTAATTATTTGTGTAAATCAATGGAGGGGAATGTGAGTCGTATGTCTAGCTTCAATGGAAGCAATTGGGTAACTTGGAAAACTAAAATGGAGGACCTATTATTTTGTAAAGATTTATATGGGCCTATTGAGGGAGAGAGTGGCAAACCTGATGATATGAAAGATGATGAGTGGAAAAGGCTTAATCGAAAAGCCGTTGGTGTTATCCGTCAATGGATTGATGACAGTGTGTTTCATCATGTTGCTACTGAAACTTCAGCACATGATTTATGAAAAAAAATTAGAAGGCTTTTATGATAGGAAATCAGCCACAAATAAAACTTTTTTGTTTCGTAAGTTGGTTAATTTAAAATACAAAGAGGGCAGCCCTATTCCGGAACATCTGAATGAAATAAAGAGTATTGTTAACCAACTTGCTTCTATGAAAATTATTTTTGATGATGAGTTGCAGGATTTGATGCTACTTAGTTCTTTGCCCGAAAGTTGGGAGACTTTGGTTGTGACAGTTAGTAATTCGGCGCTCGATGAAGTTGTCACAATGGACCAAGTCACTAGTAGCTTGTTGAATGAAGAAACTAGAAGAAAATCAGCGAGTTCCTCTCATTCGGAAACATTTGTTGTGAGAGGCCGAAGCAAAACAAGGGGGAGGAGTAAGACTCCTCATGGTCGTGATCAAAGCAGTGACAAATCAAGAGATGGTTCTTTTTCAAAGAAAGATATTGAGTGCTATTATTGCCATGAGAAAGGGCACATGAAGCGAGAATGCCGAAAGCTCAAGAACAAGGAGAAAAGGCGTGACAAAAGTGTGGATAAGAAGCAAGAAGACACAACGGCAATTACAATCGATGATCTTATGGTTGTTTGTGAAGATGATTGTATCACTTTTGTGGGCCAAGAGAGTAATTGGGTGATTGATTCCGGTGCTTCTTTTCATGTGACTTCTCGAGTTGATTTCTTCACTACCTACACCAAAGGAGATTATGGTTCTGTTCGAATGGGTAATGAAGGTTTGTCCAAGATTATTGGCATGGGTGATGTTTGCTTGGAAACAAATTTGGGCTGCAAATTGTTACTTAAAGATGTGAGGCATGTTCCCGACATTCGCCGTAATTTGATCTCTACTGGGAAGCTAGATGATGAAGGCTTCAACAACAAATTTGGTGATGGAATATGGAAGCTCACAAAGGGTTCTTTGGTGGTGGCTAAGTGCAAGAAGACTCATACACTTTATTCGATGCAAGGAAAAATTTGTAAAGGCGTTGTCAATGCACTTGAAGATGATACTTCTACTGGATTGTGGCATAAGCAGCTTGGCCACATGAGTGAAAAGGGGTTGCAAGTATTGTTCAAGAAAGAGCTTTTACCCGGTTTGAAAGGTACACATCTCAAAACTTGTGTTCATTGTTTGGTGGGTAAACAACATAGAGTTTCTTTTCATAAAAATGTTGCTTCTAGAAAAGAAAATGTTTTGGAGTTGATTCATTCGGATGTTTGTGGTCCTTTAAAAGTTAGAACACATGGTGGTGCACTTTATTTTGTTACTTTCATTGATGATTATTCAAGGAAAGTTTGGGCTTTTCTACTAAAAACTAAAGATCAAGTTCTAGAAGTATTTAAGCATTTTCAAGCCATGGTTGAAAGAGAAACAGGGCAGAAATTGAAGTGCATCCAATCAGACAATGGTGGTGAATATATTAGGCCATTTGATGAGTATTGTCGCAGCCAAGGTAATCGGCATCAAAAGACAGTTAAGAAGACTCCTCAACAAAATGGAGTTGCCGAGATGATGAACCGCACCATTGTGGAAAGAACAAGGTGTTTGCTTTCACAAGCTAAATTGCCAAGATCCTTTTGGGGGGAGGCATTGAAGACAACGGTTGACGTAATCAATTTGTCTCCTTCCTATCCTTTGAATGGTGATGTTCCAGAAAGAGTTTGGACCGGCAAAGATGTGTCTTATGAGCACTTGAAAGTGTTTGGTTGCCGAGCTTTTGTTTACATTCCAAAGGATGAGAGGTCCAAGCTTGATAGTAAGTCAAGACAATGTATTTTTCTTGGCTATGGGCGTGATGAATTTGGGTATAGATTGTGGGATCCGGTCGACAAGAAAGTCATTCGAAGCCGTGATGTTGTGTTTCTTGAAGACCAAACAATTGAAGACTTTGGCAAAGGTGATCAACTGGAGCCAAAAACTAGTGATCTCATTGACATGGATTCATCTCCTTCATCTTCAGTTGATGATGAAAACGGAGGAGATGTGCAGCTACCTATTGAAGATGTAGAGGATGATGCTAATCCTAATGAAGTTGAGTCAGAAATTGAGGAAGAGCATCCACCTCAAGAACCACCACCACAACTTGAGTTGAGGAAATCTACAAGGGACCGACGACCTTCAAGAAAGTATCCGCCCAATGAATTTGTGTTGATTTCCGATCAAGGGGAGCCTGAGAGCTACCAAGAAACAATTAAGCATGCAAAGAAAGATGATTGGCAAAAGGCCATGGACGAGGAGATGAATTCCTTGCTTGAAAACCAGACTTATGATTTAGTGAAGTTGCCTAAAGGGAGGAAAATTCTGAAAAACAAGTGGGTTTTCAAATTGAAGAATGATAGTAAGAATCTGAGGTACAAAGCACGTCTTGTTGTGAAAGGCTTTGGGCAAAAGAAAGGTATTGACTTTGATGAGATTTTCTCGCCGGTTGTTAAGATGTCTTCTATTCGGGTTGCACTTGGCATGGCTACAAGTATGAACCTTGAAGTGGAGCAACTTGATGTGAAGACCGCATTTCTTCATGGTGATCTTGAAGAAGAAATTTACATGGAGCAACCGGAAGGTTTTGTGGAAAAAGGAAAAGAGAAATTTGTTTGCAAATTGAAGAAAAGTTTGTATGGTCTTAAGCAAGCCTGTAGACATCCCCGAACGCCCCGGGAGGGTGAGTCCCGTTCTGTTCGTTTTGGGTTACTACAGCTCGGACTCAAATTGTCACGGTTCGTAATCTGAACCAAAGAGTCCAAATCCGGCAAATCGTTTTGAGAAAACAGATTTTTAGAAAGAAGTGCCAAACATGGACTGCTTTGCCAGATACAGAGTCGCCACCTAAATATTTTATTTTGGGAAATTTAGGAAACCCTGACTCGTTGCCTAAGGCCACGTGTCCGTCATCACCAAAGTTGCCTCGGCTCGGGAACTTGGGTACGATTGGGGAAGGTCACTTCGTGAGCACCCCCGTTCGCCCGATCAAAGATCGGCCTCTACTAACCATGATATCGAGTTTTGAAAATATTATGTGTTCTTATTCCGGTTATTAGCCTAGATTTACTAAGTGATGTGCACAGCATACAAGTATAGACTGGATCGCCTGAATTGGAACAAAACATTTCATGTTTGTTTATTTGAAAATGGTTTGATGGTACTACTCACAAGTAGGCTAAGACGTGGATTTGCCACCCTCGGGTGGGCTTAGAAAACATGATTTTGCCACTATCTAGTGGGCTTTAAAACACACATTTTAACGAATTGTTCCAATCCAAATAACCCAACCTTCACCCACAGGCATTCAGGCAGTTATATCACATAAGCACATAGCCTCATGGTAAGCATGCTATTATGGCAGTCACTCACACTCATGCAAGGATGCTAAAGCATAACCACTTACCGAGTACTCTAAGCCAAAACAGAAGCTGATTAGAAATCCATGCATGATCCTAACTATACAGAAATGCCTAATGCAACACATGCAAAATGCAACTAAGATAGGCTCGGCTATTCTAAAGATGGCATGTGAAATGCTACAACTAACAAGTATTCAACTTGAAATTGAAATACAATGCAGTTAGTTATGATGCCCCGAGCCCGGTGCATGCAAAACAGATGAATGAATGCAAACATGTTATCATACTGTGTGTTAATTGAAACATGTCCTAATCTAACCATCATAAGCTGGTAAATAAAAGGGAGAAAGACGTGGGGTTGGAAGACATACATCATACGCACGCACACTTATTACAATTGTGCCCTCGCTCGGAGAGTCCGAATAAATAATATACAGTCCCGAATGAATAATACAGTCCGAATAATTACAAAATCCTAATTAATTAACAAATTAAACTAGGAAAGCTGTAAACTAGCATGCAAGCTAGGGACTGCCTCGGCTCTGTTCCGAATGATGGATGATGCATGTTCGGGTTGCTTTGGTCGGAAAATCCCTTGCGATGCCCCGGTTAGCCTCTGTTTGCAATTGTTCTTGGAATGCGTGCCAAGCTCCGGAAGGCTGCTAATTCTTGATTTGCTGTAACAAAGAGCAACAAAGGGGCATAGCAAAGTATTTTCACATATGTATGCATGTCTCGATCCTCGTGCCACTAATCACGCATCTCGATGCACGGTGGCCGAGGAGTCGATTTGCACAACTCAATATGAGATGAATGCACGTATGAACACAACAAGACCGAGACTCCATCATGGATAATCCGGAGTGTCGATGACTGGGAATTGAGACACGTTCCGTCACTCAGAGTACAAAACGTCCCTCGTTTCCCGTGCTCGGGCTAACTCCTATCCCAAACACAATGCAATATGCATGACATGCATGAATGCAATCCTAATATGCAAACCTAGCATACGCAATGCTACAAACTAAAATGGCATGCTCGATGCTCGATGTGACATGGCATATACAACGCTCTAATGTGCAACCTAGCATACGCAATGCTATGGACTAAGATGGCATACACAATGCAATATGGGCTTACACCAACACAAGTGGACCTCAGCCACACTCACCTAGGAGGCCATCAGATGAAAACGAGACACTCGAGATGCGTGCATACATGCACGCAAACCGAGGACCGAACCTAAGGCACAAAGGCCACTCTACCAAAGCATGGCAAGACATGGAATATGGCATATGAACATGCAAATTTCAGCACTAAAATATGATGCTAAACAGCCCCGAATCATGGCAATATGGCACACGATGCATGAGATGAACCCCGAAACTCAAAACTATGCACATGGAATGACTTATAGCTATACAAAGCATGCATTATTTGATCATGAAGCATGAAGACAGAAGCAAGGCAGTCCCAAAACATGCATATTTCCAATTCAAAGCATGGCCAAAAGATGCTAGCAAAATGGACTAAATTAGCATGCAATTTTGACTAGCAAACATGGTTTACATGGCAAGTGCATGAAGCCTATGGAATCTCACCAAACCAGCAAAAATCAGTGAATGAAATATGTGAAAATAGGCCCAAATACCCACTGATATGCAACCATGGCATGCGCAAATGATGAGTTACTTTAGAGAGCCATGCAAGGAGTTATTAAGCACATACAAGATAGACACGTGGCAGCACCAAACCAACTCTGAAAATCAAATATGATAGTCCCAAAACTCACCAAATTGGCCCTGAAATCAGTCAACAAGGCATGCAAGATAGGGCCTCTTTGGAAGGCCAAAATGACCACCAAACAAGTCAAGGTGAGAGGGGGTCACCCCCCTCTGTATTGGAGGCTCAAAAAAGCATCAAAGCCACTGGAAATCCACTGGATTCCAGTGGCTAGAAGACCAAACAAAGCATGCACCAAGAGCTTAGGCATAAGGCTCAAAGTAAGAAGCAAACAAGCATACAATGGAGCATATGACCTCAAACAAAAATGGAACCTTAAACAAACTTGAAGATGAGATTAAAACAAGGCCTTTTCCAGTTTATATCAAGTCTCAATAATAAACACAAATAGGGCTAATCTATCATGCAAAAATGGCCCTAAAAGAGATAATAGAGACAAAGGGCAGCAACCAGCCCCAAATGGCAAAGATCCCTTCAACAAAGATGAAGAGGGGCTCAAAATAAGGCACTTCACAGTTTATAGAAAACCACGAAAATGAACATAAGCAAGGCTAAACTATCATGCAAGAAAAAGGCCTAAAAGGGGGATAAAGAAACAAGTGGTAGCAGATGGCCTCAAACAGATAAGAGCCCTTCAACAATGTTGAAGAAGGGCTCAAAACAAGTCACTTTACAGTTTATGACCAAGCCCAAAACAGCTCACAAATAAGTCTAAAATAACATGCAAAAATAGGCCTAAAAGAGGGATTAAACACAAAGGGTGAGAAGAAGACCTCAAACAGCAAAAGGTCCTTAATCAAACATGTAGAGGAGCTCAAAATAAGGCTATTTTCAGTTCAGGCTGAAGCCCAAAAATGTAAGCAAAAGGAGCTAAAATATCATGCAAAACAAAGCAAGAAAAGAGGAAATAGGGACTCACCCTTGAAGACTAATTTTCCAGCAGCTTTTGGTCCAAATTTCTGGACTTTCAACCTCTTCAAATGTCCTCCAAGGTGCTGGAATGAGGTGTGGAAGTGTTGTGCTATGAGTTGGTGTGTAAAATGGTGTAGGAACAAGGTGTTTTGAGGCTTAGAGTAGAGAGAGAGGGAGATTTAATGCCAAAGCTCCAAAGGATTTTTCTAACCTCTCCAAAATGTAGCTGGAGCTGCTGGTTTTATAGAGGAGGAGAAGGGAAAAGGGGGGGGAAAATCAAATTCAAATTTCCCCCCCAAAAGGCCAAACCCCGGACATAGGACATGAGGGAAAACAAAAGGCATAGTTGGAACACACTTGGGAGGGGGAGAATGGCTAGCCAGCTCAACAGGGCAAAAAAGGTCATCCAACCTGCTAGGTGGCCGGCCGGCCACATTTTCTGGCCGGCCTGCTACTTTTCAGGAAAAAAAATGGGTCTGTCGGAAAGAAAGGTGGCCGGCTAGTGATTGGGAAGTCTAATGGTGGCCGTTCAAGTGTCCAAATTGAATCCCCGGAAGTTAGCTTTCCAATGGCGCAAACCTTGTATTAAAATTCCTCCTGTGGAAAAAGTTATGCCTGTTTCCGTGAAGCCGCGCAGATTCAGTTCAACCGGAGTGATGCCCTACTTCAATCAACCATATCTCCCCCGTCCGGAATTGGTTTTAGGAGATTCTTGAGTGAAAAATGAAGCCCCGGAAGTCTTATTTCCAACGGTGGTGGCCTCATAGCTTGATTCCAAGTATGCAAATGAATAGGCCCAATTCGGCGAGGGCTGCTCGACCCTTTCTTAACGGTTCATGCCCATTTTGTCCCCCAACTGGATTTCTTCCCTCTTCTCCTCTTTTCTTCAACTCCAAACCCCTAAGCAAGGTGCTTTGAAAGATTCTTCAAAGATTTCATCTCTCTTTCATTCATTTCCACTTTGTCCTTGCTCGGTTTACCGAAAAGCGCAACATTTAACGAAATGCGAGCGTTCGAACATTGTAGAAACTTTATTTCAAAAACGTTTTGGAAGCGAGGGTTTTAAGGTCTAAAATCTTTTGATCAAGATTATTTTGGTCCAAAAAGGGGTATGAAGTTGAGCTTTGACTCTCTCATTGCCGAAGAAACTGAACCTTTGCCCTTCACATCTTTCAAAACTATCAGTCGCGTCCAAGTCTTAAAGGCGGTCAAAAATGGGTTGTCTACACAGCCCCGCGGCAATGGTACAAAAAATTTGACTCTTTCATAAGGAATAATGGTTTTTCTAAAACCACTTTGGACCATTGTGTGTTTGTGAAAAATTTCTCGGATGGCAAATTTATTATTCTTTTGCTTTATGTTGATGACATGTTAATTGTGGGTCAAGATTCTACCATGATAAACAGGTTGAAATTGGAGTTGAGCAAGTCTTTTTCCATGAAAGATTTGGGACCGGCAAAGCAAATACTTGGTATGAAAATTGTTCGTGATCGCAAAGAGGGGCTAATTTGGTTGTCTCAAGAAAGCTACATTGAGAAAGTTCTTGAGAGGTTCAACATGAATAAAGCAAGGCCGGTTGGTTGTCCACTTGCGGGTCACTTCAAGCTTAGTTTGAATCAATGTCCTATAAGTGAGAAAGACAAGGAAAAGATGCTGAAAGTTCCTTATGCTTCAGCAGTTGGTTCTTTGATGTACGCCATGGTTTGTACAAGGCCGGATATTGCTCACGCCTTTGGTGTGGTGAGTCAGTTTCTCTCTAATCTGGGTAAAGAACATTGGGCAGCAGTAAAATGGATTCTAAGGTATCTTCGAGGGACTTCGAAGGTGTGTTTGTGTTTTGAGGATGGTAAGCCGATGCTTGATGGGTTCACAGATTCTGACATGGCCGGTGATATTGATTCTAGGAAATCTACTTCGGGGTATTTGATGACTTTTGCAGGGGGAGCTGTGGCATGGCAATCTAAATTACAAAAATGTGTTGCTCTCTCAACTACCGAAGCTGAATTTATTGCTATTACGGAAGCTTGCAAAGAAGAGTTATGGTTGAAATTTTTTTTGCAAGAGTTGGGTTTGAAGCAAGAAAAGTATGTACTTTATTGTGATAGTCAAAGTGCTATTCACTTGAGCAAAAATTCTACTTTTCATTCGAGATCCAAGCACATTGATGTGAGACACCATTGGATTCGTGATGTGTTAGATTTGAAATTGTTACAACTCGAAAAGGTTCACACAGATGATAATATTTCGGATATGTTGACAAAGACTTTGTTGAGGGACAAACATTTGAAGTGTCGAACTTTGGTGGGTATGGTTGATATCTCCACCTAAGTCAGTAGGGGGAGAATTGTTGGATATACCTCCTTATTGGAGTGTGGGACCCAATTGGTTTATTAAAAGAGTTTAATTTGGTTTTGATATTAGTTATAATATATTTTTATATATTATATCTAATTTGTGGAAACCCAATTCAATTTGAATACAACTAGGGTTTTGATAAAAACCTAGATTCACAATATATATATATATATATTGATATTGTTTAGTTCTTTGGGAGAGGTGCAGCAACAGAGTGAAAATTGATACATAATTCGGTGGGTTTTTTGGTTTATGGGACAGCCATAATAATTGCTTCCTCCTCTATCGGTGTTTTGTTTTTCCGTACAGTTATTCGGTTTCAAAGCACTGTTTGGAGTTCACATTGAAGGTGTGAGATTTGGGTTATTATTTTGGGTCTTCTACAACTTTGGTTTCTGAAGATTTTGGTTCATCTATTTGGTGAGGTCTTTCCTCTTATTTATTTGTGATTATTTGGAATTCACCTAAGGGTGGTTTGTGAGACCATTCGTGTCTCGTTTGTAATCATTTAGAAACTATTTGGTTGATAGTGGAATTGGATTTCGATCCCGTAGACGTACCTCACATTGAGGGAACCACGTAAAAATTCTTGTGTTGCTTTTGATTTAATTTTTCCGCATTAGTTTTTATTCCTATTGATTGATTTACTTGTGGGGAATTATAGATTTTCCCTAACAATGTAACATAGTTGCATTTGCCATTGCATCATCTTCTATCCATTTATTTTGAAACCAATTAGAATCATCATCTAGTTTAGAAGTGGATAAAGTGTGCAATGTTTTTTCATGTGTAACAAAATAAGAAATGTGGCGTTTCCATGCTCGGAAATTATTTCCATTAAGCATCTTAATTCTTGAAGAATCCATGGCATTTTTAATAGCCATACTAAAACAAAAATGTGTTACAATAAAAAAATTAAAATGTGGATATTACAAACTAAAATAAACAAATAAGCAAATTAAATAAGTCAACAACAAGTCTTAATAAAGATAAGTCTTGAAGTTGTTGAGTCACCCCCTGCAGTAAGCAAAAGATCAGTCGTCTTGCCTTAGGTAAGAAGAATGATGAAAACCCAATGGCCTATTAAACCCAATACTTTGCTTATAAGTATTGTAAAAATAGTTACTAGCCCAAGGGACACAATGGTGCTTATTAAATATTTTTCCTTTGGATGTTTTACGGTGTAACACCCTTGGATAGCCTCCTTGCCTAATTATTTCTTCCGAAAATTTAGTACAATTACCCACAGAAAATTTCTTAAAAGAATTCTGAAAATTTTGGCTTTTGAATGATTGAAAACGGTCTTGAAATAAGCGAGAACAAGCCAAAAAACTGTTTAGACCAGACTGCTGTCAATCCAAGGGCTGGGCTAAACCGATTTAGGCCGGCTGGGGCTGAACCGGCGGGTCAAGGCACAGGTTTGGGCTGGAACGCAGGTCAGCGCACTGGGTAGTCGAGCGCGGGTCGTGCGGGTCTGGGCTAGCACGCGAGTTTGCGCGCTGGGCTGGCTGAGTTGCTAGCCTGGGCTGTGCCTTTGGCTCTGGGCTGATGGGCTCTGCTTGCGGCTCAAGGCTGCTAGGCTGTGCCTAGCTGGTTTGGGCTCCTACCAAAATTGGCCCAATTCGCTTCTTTTTAATTTTAAGGCCCAAGGGAACAGATTTTCTGGCTGTAATTTTTATTTTTGAGTCTTTCCTGTTTGTTTTTGAATTTAGCCCAATGGAAGGTATGTTCAACACAAATGTTCCAACGGAATTATTTTGATCTTCTTCTCCGACAACTAGAGTCGGAGACCACAAATTGTAAATTGAACTTTGTGGGTCAATTTTTTGCCCTTTTTCACAACGAATTTCACCATTGTGATCAAAATTTTGAGAAGAACAAGATGGTGCCAATTTGAAGACGCAATTTGAATCGAAAAATATTTTATAAAATTGCTTCTAACGGTATAATTCGGCCTCACTTTCGGCAAGGTTTGGAACAATAGCACAACCAACGGTTATTTTCTTTAGATAGCTTTCTGAGAATATAACACGTTGGTGATGATTAAATAAACAAACAGAATTCACCAATGCCAAAGATTGACGGTCAATAATTTTCTGAATTTTTGGTAAAAAGAGTTCGGAAACTTTTCGTTCTTTCGGACGATATTTCGACATCTACGATAATGTGTAAACTTGCTCTAATACCACTTGAAAGATAAACAATTCATAACTAAGTGATTGGTGATCCCGTAAGGATATTTATCACACAAGATGGAATTGATAATCCGGAGACAAAATAGGTTGTGAATGTATGTTGATTTTCAATGCAAATCAGTGAACCCAATATGTCAACTATTTATAAGTATCTTGGCTACCATTGCCAAGAGTCACCACTTGTTTGGCAATGATCACAATGCTTGAAATATGATGTGAAGCATTGTGTCTTTTAGTATTCAAATTCAAACACCCTGTTTTTGTTTCCAGATCATTCAATTAACTTGCGGGAAGGTTTCCAGATCACCTATATCAAGATTTGATTCAATATAGAGAGGCACACCACGTTATGGTGTGGCCACACTTAATCTTACATATATTTCATCAAAAACAAACAAACAAACAAACACATTGAAAATATATTTTTGAAAACAAATCGTCTAATTTTTTAAGACAAATATTAATTAAATATCTACAATGATCAAATCAATTTATTTATTTATTAATAATAATCTTCATATAATAACTCTTAAAACAAATAGTTTAAATTATTAAATTAAAACTCATGATGAATTTCATGAGCTCAATTATACTGAGACAATCCTTATTCTTTTTGTTTTCACAGTGAGTATTTGGTCAAGAAAGGAGGGGAAAAACAAGAGTAATGTTTTTTTATTGATATAAAAAATAATAATCAAAGTTTATTTTGATAATATTGAAGAGGAGACCAACTAATGAAGACCAACGAAATTGGAACAAATTTGATGTTGGAAAATAGGCATAATCAACAACAACAGAAACCACCAGGGTTGGTGGCCTGGTGGAGAATGTGGAGCATTCAAGAGCCGCGTGTCAGGATTGATTCCTAGGGAGGGAGTGTTTGAAATCACTTCGGTGAACACGCTCTCTAAATTTCCTCGACTGTTGTCCACTGCTGTAGCGTGTGTTCACGCTCTATTGGTGCCCTGGCGGTGGGTCCCTCACTTGATGGGGGTTAATTCCTGACTGGCAACCGATTATCCCGGGATCAGGGCCCAATGAGGCCATGATGACACCACATAGCCCTTTTTTCTTCCGATCAAAAAAAAAAAAAAAAAAAAAAAACAACAGAAATTATAAATAAAGACCAAAATATGTTTGAGCAAATCCTCACAAGGTCAGTCAACCTTAGCGAAAACAAGATGACCAGAGCTTTGGGGTCCACCATGATGCTGCTCGCAACCTTACTTGTGCCCACATCGCACCTAGGTAAAACCGACCCTGGTTCCATGTATGGTCGGCCTCTGTCTTTATTTTAAATTTGTGTTAGAATTATTTTATCATTTATTTCTGGGATAATTACAAAAAATATTAAAAATCAGGATTTGACTTTTATAATAATATAAACTTTTAATTTTTAATTTTATCAATTTGAACCATAATATTTTCATTTCTTTTCAATCTAAACCATTTAATTATTTTTGTTAACTAAAACCAACGAAAAAAATAATATTTTATTTATTAAACTCAATATAAGTATATACTAAGTGTATAAGATATCCATTTTTATTGAATTTAATGACTAAAATACTCATTTTTTGTCGATTTTATTTAACGAAAATAGGCAAATGGTTTGAATTGAAAACAAATCAAAAGTTCTGAATTTAAATTGAAAAAATTAAAAATCCAGAAGTTATATTGTTATAAGGATCAAGCTTTAGTGTTTTTTTTTTTTTTTTTTTGTAATTTTCCATTTTCTTATCATATTATTGTGTCGTATTACTTTTTTATTTATATTTGATTTGTTTCGTGTCTTATTTAAAAATACCAAATATATAATAGAACTAATTTTTAACCATTTTCATGAAACTAATATGAATTGGATGAAATTATTCAAAATAATTTTGATTACAACTTAATTTCATTTTCACAATTTACAAAAACTATGCCCTTCTATTATAATTTTTCACTAGATTAAATTTAAAATAGTAGACAAAAAAATACATTATATTAAATAAAAAATATTATTAATTTTAAAATTATATTTTACATATTTTTTTATTCAATTTGATCTAGTTACATAAGAAAATTTAAAAATATCATGACATCTCTTAATAAAAATAATATTAAGTAACTAATTTTTATTTGTATCAATTTTGTATTATGCATTTTGACAATAACTCAACGAATTTAGTATTTAATATTATTAAATCATGTCATTTATTCAAGTCACGTTAGTCGAAAATTCTCAGTTCACACTAGCACAAACAACTATAAAACAGGTGCTTGCTCCTCGGCAGTTCTCTAACTCTGAGTTCAACTAATTAAGAAAAAATGGGTGATGAGGTTGTCCTGCTAGACATCTTGCCTAGTTGTTTCGGAATGAGGCTAAGAATTGCCTTAGCAGAGAAAGGCGTGGAATACGAGTACAAGGAAGACAACATGGTAGACAAAAGCCCTTTGCTCCTACAAATGAACCCAGTTCATAAGATGGTCCCAGTTCTGATCCATAATGGAAAACCCATATGTGAATCACTGATCATCCTTCAATACATCGACGACATTTGGAACGACAAGTCTCTGTTGCCTTCTGATCCTTACCTGAAATCTCAGGCAAGGTTTTGGGCAGATTTCATTGACAAGAAGGTGACTTCAAAAATTAATTACACTTCCGAAAAAAAAAAAAAAAAAAAGATTGATTACATTTTTAGTATTAAAGTATGCATTTGGTTCAATATTTCAATTGTGCTAATTTATAAAATGCTAATTTTATTTTATTTTTTACAAGGTGCAATTTTTTGTTCCAAAAATACCTCTAATTCTAACAATCATAGAGTGCTTATTTTATTTTCTGAATACATAATTAATATTTAATGTTGGATTAATGAATAGGTATATGACAGTGGGAAGAGGGTACTGATGACCAAAGGGGAGGTTCAAGAGGCAGCCAAGAAGGAGATGATAGAGTGCTTGAAGACTTTAGAAGGAGAGTTGGGAGAGAGGCCATACTTTGGAGGTGAAAACCTAGGGTTCTTGGACATAGTTCTTGTACCCTACTACCCTTGGTTCTATTCTTATGAGACCTGTGGAAACTTCAACATTCAAGCTCAGTGCCCCAAATTGATGGCATGGGTTCAGAGGTGCTTGGAGAAAGAGAGTGTCTCCAAATCTCTCCATGACCCTCTCAAGGTGTATGACTATGTTTTGCAGCTCAGGAAAAGGTTCAGAGTCGATTGAAAATTGAAAATTGCAAATTAATAGAAGCAACTTAAAATAATTGTCATTTTTATTGAAATACAAGTGGATCATTTGTTATCTACTTATACCTCTATCAAAGTACAATTATTTTAAATTATTTTCACTTTTTTACAATTAATCACGAATAATACTTTGCCATGGATTTCATATATTCTACCTTCTACTTGATCGTTTGTTCAAGTGTGTTGTCATAATTTCTGAGATTGGTATTATGTGGTAATAATGTTACTTTTTTCTTTTTTGATCGGCAAAAGAAATTTATTGATGTAAACACGAGGAAACACAGTCGCCAAGAAAAACATCAATAAAGAGGAGATGGGGGGAGGGTGTCAAAGCTGACCGATCACATCCCAACGCTAATGGAATACTCACTGAAATAAAATTAAAGATGTGAGTTCTGCTTCTTCTTAGCTTTGATTTTTCTGACTCGATCAATACGGAGCAAAAAGTCATTTGTTGAAAAGCAATCAAAGCCCGAGTGAGATTTGGACCAAAAGGCCAGTGAAGCTTGATTTCATCAATTAGTTTGTCCCAGTGGAAAAACATAATAAAAAGAAGAAAGAAAATGGGTAGACCAAATTTATTTTGGATATAGCTCACATTATTTAAACTTACAACACATTGTATTTTTAGTAAATTTTCAAATCACCTTTTCAATTCTCTTTTCAAATTAAAATTCTCGAATGCAAAATCTAAGATTAAAGCAAACCAATTGTTTCCTGGCACAAAAGTGTTTGAAGTTTGTAACCCTCACAGACTAAGGCCAAGTTTGGGTAAAGCCAAATAATTCAAAAAGTCAAAAAGTTACTCAAAAAGTTAAAAAGTTAACACTATTCACCAAAAGTCAACAATTACGGCTGCACAACTCCCAATTCAAATTTTCCTCTAAAAATCAATTTTCACAATTTTTTATTACACATTTTTCTATAAAAAGTCAAAAAGTTAACCCAAACATCCATATTTTCAACCTCAATTTTTTTGTTCAAAAAGACAAAAAGTGCACTTATTTAGTCTTCCCAAACAAGGCCTAAATAGAAATATTATATACTTGGAAAACTACTTAAAAGTATCTAGAATTAATTTAAAATCTACAATACATATTTAAAATTCTTATTGTAAGGTTACTCTTTCAAATTTGTTGTAAAAAAAAGGTTACTCTTTCAATAAATTTAAGACATTTTCTAAATAAATGTTGAGTTACCTAATCACCATTAGTGACACACATTGACATTTTATATTATGAGTAGTGCTACATATAAATTGATTGCAAATATTGTGAAAATAAAAATTTTATATAAAAAAATCTTACCAGAATGATATGATGGTGATATTCTTAAAATAAGAAGTCATTTTGATGAGTTTTTTTTATTTTTTTTTTATTTTTATATATGAATTGATAGAAATTTATGTAGCATAATAGTTTTCCACATCAATAAGATATGCATGTTGGAGATGATCGTGAATTGACACATAAATAAATAACCCGTGTCAAACTTATCCTCCATTAAAGAATTTGAATACATGTCGCTCTTTATTTATTTTATTTTTCTGAGTTCTCTGCTGCGTTATCAATGGATAGAGAATTGGCAGGACCAATAAAAAATTCCATGTTAATTTTAGGTATCTGATCTTTCCATTCAAAGATCAATCAGTGGTGGTAGTTTCAAAAAGAATAAATTATAAAATATACTTTTTGAGATTTGTTAAAAATAAAAATTATTTTATATGATTTAAAAAGTTATAAATATTCTTTTGTCAGAACTTTTTATTTAACAAAATTAATTAAAAAAATATAATTCATAATTGTTCTCCTATATAATAATAAAATTACTTAAATTATTAATTGAACTATGTTTTTAACATCATTAAAATTGTTAATTGACTTGATAATTTATTAATAAAAGAACAATTTGTTATGAAATTGAAAACCTCATGGGTAGAATGTAATTTTCAAAACCATAAGGGGCGAGTTGTATTTTAATTAAATCTCAATGGGTGTATTTGTAATTTATTCTTTCAAAAAATTATTATAGATTAGTAAAAAATTTATATTTTTAATTATTAATATTTATAAAATTTATCACTTATTTTAAGTTATTTTTAAAACTTCAACTAAAATGAAAATTTTCCTTGTATATATGATAAGATTGTATTTGGTTTATAAATTTGGATAGAAAATTGAATATGAATTTGAAAAGAGAAAGAAAAAATGAGTAAAATGTGAATAAAATACATTTTAAACACCTTTCACACACTAAAATATAGTTACATTTTATATATCTTTCATACACTATCATCAATTTAATTTTCTTTTCTTGCATGGAATTTTAAAAAATAAATATAAATTTTATAATTATGAGCGTTAAAATGTACAAACTTTAAAACAAATAATAACACACGCACGAAAAAAAAAAAAAAAAGTGATGGGTGAGTTCCAATTTAATTTGGCTCTTGCCTAATTGCAGAAGAAAAATATATTTGTTAGGTTGTTTAGAGTAATCTATATTAGCACATTTTTTATCTTTTTATATTTTTTGATCACATCACTATTTTATTTTTCTCCATATTTTTCATAAAAAAACAAAAAATATATTTATTTAGATCATCTCAAATAACCTTATAATCAGAGCTAAGTTTGGGCGCCTTGAAGGCCCAGAATGAATCTAGGCTCAAGATTAACCACAAGCCCATGAATGCACAGCCCATGGTAGAGCATGGCCCGGGGCTAATTTCGCTATTTAAGGAAAGTAAGAGTGGCTTTTTAGTAGTTTCAAGAAGGAAGGAGGAATAGAACGAAACCCTAGCAGGTTCTCTCGAGCCCCGCCTATAAATATCAATCACAAACTCAGATTAAAAAGAGTCTCTCATATTCGTTTTTTCCGAGAAAATTACTCGCGGCGCCATTGATTTTTTTTTTCTTTGAGATTTCTTTTTCTTTTATTGAAAACTTTGTAATCTTTTGCAGTGTGTGTAAAATTTTTACTTTTCAATGGTATTTTTAAAATCTTATGAATCTGCGAATTGATGATAGTGATCTGTGTACAATAAGCCGATGCTCTGGATAAATAGTAATGAAGGAAGCATGGTAATGTGCACAGAAATTGAAAATCGGGTCTTCATGTCTGCCCTCTCTGATCCCCTCTGATTTGCGGGCCTGGATACGACCCACATCTTTCTTCTTTTTCTTCTTCATGTTTGAAGTATGTGTTTAAATTGATTGATAATTATTTGTTTTTTATTTATTTATTTTTGATGAACAAATGAAAGTAAAATATGATTTTGAAAGAAACCTTACATTTTTATATGATAATAAAGTATAAAATAATAAAGTATAAAATAAAAATGATGCTTATACAAAACAAAATTTATAAATTTTGAATTTATTATATAAATTATAGTTTATTCGGGCATCTTATATCAATTTGTAAGAATTATATATAAAACCTTTTATTTGTAAATTATTAACTTTATTAGTAAAATTGATTCGAAAGTGGAACAACACTAGTGATTCCAGCCCCAAAGGCTTCCTTTGGGAGGTTGTGTTTTTTTTTTTTTTTTTTTTTTTTTTTTTTTTTTGTCTCAAACCCAGCCTATCTTTCCAAACGTAGGCAAAAATAAGATGAAAAGGTGTTATTCGTTAAGGGTGAATTACATTACGGTAATTTAGGTCTTGCGTCATTTTAATTCATAATTTTTAAATTGTGACATATTTAATTTTGAATTTTAAATCATATTCTAAACGAGGACAATTAAAATTATAATTGTTCAATTTTAAAGGTAAAGTTGTTAATTTTGTTAAAATATAAACTAATTTGACAAAAATAAGAGAGTTGCTATTAGGATATACTTCTTTACTTTACGAGTTCTTTGGAGTGTCTTAAATAAGTGTATTTTTTTATTTTTGGACTAAAAATTAGAGGGAAAAAAAGATTGTTTGAAATAACTTTTTGTTTTTTTATGAAAAAATATGTATTAAAATAATGTATTAAATAGCAAAATAATGTTTTTACCCCTACGTTCTAGACTCATCAGCCACAGTGAAGAATCTGAACCATATGCATATATGGCATGAGGCTTCACGGGTACTGTTGGGCCCGTGGAGGCCCACCACAAGTCCCGTTTCGATAATCTAAACTGTTCAATATGTAGATCTCGTTGAGTACTATATGCATGTAAAAAATCACTTTAATCAGATATCGATAGTTATGTGATCAAAACAGTTTTATATGAGAAAAATAGACGGTGAAAAATAAACGGCTAAAAAAAATCTGATTTGATCATATAGCTATCCATATCTTATCAATGTGATTTTTTTTTAAGTATATACAATACTCGATAAGTTCTACACATTGAATTGTTTGAATTATCGAAACGAAATCCGTGATGGGCCACGAATCCAATAGTGCCCTCTAACTTAATGAATATATATCTAATTTTTTTTGTACTTAATGAATATATATCTAATTTTTTTTGTACCATCATTGTGTAAATTTTTCATCACTTCAGTACCATCATTATATAACTTTTTGAATTGTACTAATATTGTGGAAATTAATTTTTTTTATATTTTTGATTTGTAAATATTGATAACTTTTTTACTTTTTAAATAATTTTTTAACTTTTTTCAACATATCAAATCAGTTCTTAATCTCATATTTCTTTGAACTCCCGCCTAACAAAATAAATCCCCCCCCCCCTCCCCCCTCCTTTTTCTTTAAACCCTTACCTTAATACTAATTATATCCTAATCTTTTTGACTTCCCATGATCACCACTGATTAGATCAGTCTTCCTTAGACTCACAATCGACAGAGCTTGAATTGCCGAAACTGACGCCGGTGGAGATTTCTCGTTGGTAGGTCTTTCACTATCATTCATAGCACACACCCTTTAACCGCCACCACCACAAACACAAATGAGAAATTCACTACTTCTGAAAGCACTCAAAACAAAAACAAACAAAGAAACCTCAAAACCAAAAATTTAGATTGAATTGTCAACTAGTTTTTGAAAGAAACAAGCAATACCTAGGGTATAGAGAAAGCGAAAAAACAAAAAATAAGTTCAAAGGACTCACCTGTAGGTCTCAGAAATAACACCAGTCACACCATAAAATTTGAATAATTAAATATTAAATTAAGACTAAATTTCAATCAATATTTCATCTCTAAATCTTAAGGATGAGACAAAATCTAAACGTTCTCAATTTCATAAAATTTAAGTAAATTTCTATGCTCAAAAGATAACAAGCGATTTAAAAAAAAAAAAAATTAACAAAACGTCAATCAAACCATCCATCATAATTTTATAACTAACCAATACTTCCAACATTTAAATAACAATAAATAATCAAAATAATTTAAATAATGTCAAATTATAAATCATGTCAAATTATCAAAATACCAAGGTCAAAAATAATAACAATAATAAATACATAAACTAATATAAACTCTAAGGTCAAGAAAACAAAAGAAGTCTAAAAGGCATAACCAACAACTATAGTTATTTCTTATTACCACCGTAGCTCCCAACTAATCCTGCAAAAGAAGTTCGGTTGCGCTCAAATAGAACGCACCCGAGTTGCCAAGAGACAAAACGGGTCAGTATACAAATATACTAGTATGAGTACAAATGTTTGACACCCACGTGTCCACCAGACACAAATAAAAATACATTTAATTCTTGTTACGGAACAAGACAAGTAGTTTCATCGCCGAGACAAATGGATAGTTTCCCAAGATACGGTGGCATTTAATTTCTTATCCGTACACAACGAAATATAAATTAAGTATAAAATAAAAAAAATAAAAATATAAATATAATGGGTCAGTCATGCATAAAAAGTTAGTAAGACCCACAATTCTGTAAAAAAAAAAAATAAAGTTAGTATAATTTAATCATAAGTAACTTGCTGAAGAAATATAAAAATGCACCGTTTTATACTTAAATAATTCGAATTGACCAAAACTTAAAGAACAAAAGTTATACAGAATCAAATTTCCTAAAAGATAATGAGAACAAATTTAGTAGAAACGGAACAGGTTGAGAGAAAAACTTGATAGAAGAATCTGGATAGAATTTAACTAAAAAATTTGAAGCTGAAAACGAAAAGAAACTTACCTAAAATGATTTTTTTCGAAAAAGTTCAAAACACTAAAAGTGTTCAGAATAATGTTTTACTTCAACTTACGCGAAACCAATAAAAATAAACTCATTTCGTGGGTTAAAACAGCATCTAAAATTTGCATTACTAAAATCAACAAATCATGATAATCCGATTACAAGTTCTAATCGATCTTTTTAGTACAAAGTTAAAATACAAAAGTTATCTAGAATTACGTATACATGCATCTGCCCAAATTTCATAAATTATCAATGTCGTTTATTATTTTTCGAGATATACAACTCAGTACAATTCATACTATTCCAATAAACTCATAATTAAATTCTTTGTACCTTAACTCCACCACTTCGGCCCTTCACTTCCGGCCTACACATATATCCTATGTGCCTTCCGTATACCTAATACTGCTCCGAAGCCAAACTTGCACAGGGATATTGTCCCGAGTTTGACCTACACTCCTCGGATGGTTAGCATATACGTACACGCGTAAATCAATGTACTCGTTTACTCATGAGAACGAGGCAACAATATATATATATACACAATCTTTTATCTACTCATGAGAACAAACATAACAATGAAAAGCCTAAGACATTTAAATAAATCTCATAATCCTCACTTTTTTTTTACACACCCTTTCTCACCAACACTCAAATAAAATAACAATTCATGGAGTCAAGGTAGAGTATAAGGAATTTATCTATGGGTTCTAAGTTTATTTTAATTTCATATAATCATGAGTGTGATTACAATTATAAAATAAATACATACACATCTAACCAAATAATGAAATCAATTCATCATCTACATACAAAATACAAAATCAAACCAACATCAAATAAATAAAAATAAATAAATAAAAATAACGAATTAAATATAAATCAAGGGAAGTGACTTTTGTACTCACAATATTTTTTTAAAAATCAAAAAATCACTTAAAGAATCAATGAAACCACTAAAATAAAACCCTAACAACCAAACCACCCCCCCCCCCCCCCCCCCCCTTTCTTCCTTTTTCCTCCACCTGCCATCTCTCTTTTGTTTTTTGTTTTTTTTTTTCTTTCTCTTATTTCTCTTATTAACAACAGCCCTTGATCGTAGTCTTTCTCTCTCGAGACTGCCGCTTCTGTTTTTGTTCTTGTTTTGTTCTTCTTTTTTTTTTTTTTTCAACACCTCTCTAAGTACTTATAACCTAGTTGACATTTAGTATTATATTATATTTTATAAATATCACATAAGTACAAAATATATAAATATGATATATATATATTTTATCAATATATAAAACACCTTTTTTTTATTTAAAAAAATATAAATATATCAATATTCAAATTAATTACATAAAATTAACTATCACATTGAATTAATTAAATACCATATTAAATTCTCATGTAACCACACAATTAATAAAACCAAAAATAAAATAAGGTAGTAATAATAATAATAATAAATAAAGGCTTACGAAAAATCAGGGTCGCTACAATATACACACCTCAAAAGAATCTCGTCCCAAGATTCGATAGGAAAGAGTACTAAACAAAAAGCTCCGGGTGCATATGTCAAATTTTGTCTTCCAATTCCCAAGTGATATCATTCTCATCCTCGCTCCATTGCACTTTCACCAAGTTCACTTTCTTGTGCCGTAACTGCTTTACATCTCGATCTAAAATAGTAACCGATCACACCATTGTTGGCTTTTTGGCTTTTTGAAGGGTAGTTTTGTAAATGCGAGCGTGCCAGCAAGGATCAATCAGTCCTTACAGAAATTATATTGCCAACCAATTTATCAGACGATTGTGTTTTAGTTCTTTCAGCCTCAATGAAGAGGACTTTTACTGGTGGCTTGACTTAGGAGAAATTAAGAAAAATAACAAGTAATATGAAGAACAATTGCAGTATTTCATTAAAAATGAACACTTACAATAGTCCAAACTCAGCCTCGAAGAGGTTTACAGCAACAGTCTACTTGAATCTACTTGAAACTACTCCTAGGAATCGAAGTGCAGTGCAAGTATTTAAAGGACAAATATTTAAAGTGCAGGTATTTAAAGTGCAGGAAATGTAAAACTGGGAAAGAAAATATAAAGTAAATGACTGGTTTGTATGATCTGAGTCTGGGGGTTTTTTTCTGGGGACTTCCTTGCTATTTATACTCGCCAAGGATGACCTTCGAACTGCACTTCAAACCGTCGAACTGCTCCTCCATGATCGCTGATCATGCTGCCTTAGAAGTAGTTCCACTACGGCATCACTTGCAGTTAAGCTTCCCTCTTATATTTGAATTTGAATGTGAGTAACCGTTGAGGCCACGTCATCTTTCGTCTCCTTACTGATCTGGTGCTACTCGGATCACGTGAGAACCAATTATCATCGCCACGTGTACGATCAGGATCGAAAACGTGAATCATCTTCCCATAATACCCTTATTCTGCCGCGTGTCGAATTGTTACTGGCTTTTACAAAATATATAGCCAACATTACCCCCCGCACTAATATACCCAATACTTGGTGATATTAGTGGATCGAAAAAACTTCTCCCGCGTTTTTGGAATGTGCATGGAATCCACTTTCAGGAAACATAACCGTCACCCATTTGGTGATCATTAGCATTAACTCTCAATTTGTTGAACATTTCAATATCTTTAGCATCCGAACGGATTATGGCTCAATCAACTTCTCACTCTACTGATCAAGCATACGAAGAGCCATTGAGTAATGCTGTTTCCCCTCGAAAGAATCTTCACGCATTCATTAGCCATCTTTATCCGCCCTTCCATATTCAGGTCATGGAGGCTTTTGCGAATTATCAATCTTTGGACTATGAGCACATTGCCATTAACCCTTCGATTCACAACTCCGTAAATACAAGAAGTTCTTCCTCTAGCATCCCTTTGTACTTTGAACAAACTACCTTCAAATCTTTGCTTCGACAAGTTACAAATATGGATTTGGGAAGTTCTTCTTCACACACCTCTGCATGGGATGAAGCTATAACTTCTTTATCGTCTGGGGCTTCTGGTTGGACAAACTGGTCGACCTCTGAGACTTATGATGTAAGGGAGCGCATCAACCATCATTTTGTTGAGTTTACTGACCCTTTGAAGTTTCCTTCCTTCGCTCGAAGTTCAGTGGTCTATCCTTACGTGCCCATTGACCTTCGACGTGGTTTAGAAGAAAATCTGCTTGTGGCCTGGTATACCTCCTCCATGCCTACAAAGATAATGCATCCTACCCAGCGCCCAGAAGAAGCGCAAGGGTACAGCCCTTCATTCTTAGCCAAGAAGGCGAAGATTTGTCCTTCTGATTGGCTTGATTACATTAATGCCTTTGTTCCTTCCACTCCCATACCATCTCTTACAATAGAGGCATCTACACCTTCTTCTTCATCTTCTGAATTTGAAGCCTCTACTCCTTCTTCTCCTCCCGCTCTTTCCTGGATAGAGAAACTAAGACTTGCTCTTCCAATGGACACAATCTTTTCACCTTACAACCCTCCATTATCCCCTTCTCCAGCTGAGCGGAAACAAGCTCAACTTCTGCTAGCGGCTTTCTCTCACTTGCCTTTCAATGTTCTTGAGGATGATACCCCTCTCAAGAACTTTCAATGGGCTTGTGATATTCTGACCAGGGGCCATACCCTTAACCCCATCGCCCAAGCAGAACTTCACCTATTTCTGGACCAACTTCCAGTGCTCCTCCACTGGCATCGAAATTCCTTGGTTGCTACGCAATCTTTGGATCAACTTTCATCCCTACGAATTCATGCCCAATACGAAGCAGAGAACTTTGTCGAAGAGTTTGACGACTTCAAAAACAAAGACTCCGCATATTGGGATGATTTGGTTTTAGATGAGTCTGAACAAAAATTGAGGGAGGATGCTTTCGAAGTAAAGGCTGAGGAACTCTATTACGAAGTGAGAGCACATCAACTCATGCAGCCAACATTGGAGGAGATAGAGGAAATAATAAAGAAAGAACAAAAATTCATTGATCATTGTTGGATGAAATTCCATGACCTTGTTATTTATTCTATTCCTTATTTTTATGAGCTCGAATTCGTACTCAGATAGGGTTACTTGATGTAATTATTTTGGCTTTAAAACAAACAAAGTCCTTTTATATTCGACATTGTCTGATTTTGTTCCTTTTGTCTTCAAGAGCCAACTCATAGCTTCGAATTGAACAATCTCATCCTTCGAATCTGGATTTAATTGTCTAATGAAACGCTAAAGGAGCCAACATGTCAATTTATGGAATACAGTTGACAATTCTGGCTGTTATTACTTGGAATTAATGTTATGAACTTTAACAATATTACTCCTCAAAACTAACTATAACCAATACATGGTCATGGCTAATATAACCAATCAATTTCAAATTGACTATTTTGCTTCGAAGAGTAATCTACATTGTTTTGGTTCAAAAGGCAATTCCCTCTTTTTTTTTTATAATAATAAAACCAACGATTGGTTTCAATGTGACGAACAGTGCTTCTTATCCCTAAAAAGGATCTGAGGATTTGCTTCGAAGGTCATTACTTTGATAAACAGGTCCTAAGACCCTTTGAAGTAGACCAATATTCGAGCAGTTCAGTACATTTGAGCATGTAGTATGCTTCGAAGCCGGCTTTCGTATTTCGAAGCCGTTTGTTTAAATTTTGGCGCCAAAATTTGGCTTCGAAGCCAAATATCTTGCTTCGAAGCTGGCATCAGCGTCCGGAATGTGCTCTTCCAGAAATTATCAATATTGGAAGGAACTCCTCGTATTCGTACGTTTTTAGTACTTAACGACTTATGAGATATATTTCCGGACACAAAGGCTTAAAAGCCCTTTTGTTTCGTGCTCTGAAATTACTTGCCTTTCACAAACCTTCTCTCTACGATTTCTCTTTGTTTCCTTTTGCTTACTACCAATGAATCCTTCCTCGCTAAAAGTATTTACTGGTGACCATATCAGTCCTACCATGGCTTTGAAACAATGCATCGATGAAGAAATCACCGAACTATCATCTGGCGAGTCAAGCCACATAGATAGACGTCTTTTCGTGCCCTGTCATAGTAACAAACAGGAATACGTCCTTGGCCCTATTTTTCGGGAAGTTCCCGCTCAGCTCGCAGCTCTATACCCTCGCCTGGAGGACCATTTCCTTCTCTATGAAAGAGGGCTCGATTGGGGGAACTGGAGAGTGAATCGTCCTCACCGTTGCTGGCCGACATTGAGGACTGAATGGGAAGAATGGTATGACAGAGTTGTGCCTGTGAGAGAAGATGACCTGCAAGAACTTTATATCCTGGATGCCCTTCGTCTTTCCAGGTTCATTATTCCTGAAGACCCTTTTTTGATTCCTGCTGCCTTATGTTTCTGGAATATGGCTTTTAATTTCTTTCAATTTCGGTGTGGCATGATGGCCCCCACTATTCTTGACATTTGCCATCTCTTAGGGCTTTCACCCCATGGTTCTCCTTTTACTCCCAATTATCCAGACCTTCCTGTCAAATTTGCTCTTCCATCCCTAAACTCCTCTTATAGTGACTTTGTAAAGGCTGAAAATAAAAGGGAAGGTCCTGTGAGAGACAGAGAACTATTTTCCTTTATCTTATACTGGTTATGCAAATTCCTTTTTTGCACCTCATCTCAGAGGATTATGCCTGAGTTCGCTCCACTTGCGAAGGCACTTGTCTTGAAAAAACACATAGCCCTTGCTCCTTACCTGTTAGGCCATATATACAGAGCTTGCTCCCAATTTTGTGAAAGACCACTCGATGTTAACCAAGGAGGTCCCCTCTGGGTGCTTCAACTCTGGCTCTTCGCCTATTTTACTGATCTGCATTCTAAATGTTTAAGATTTCTTGTCCAAAATCCTAGCACTTATGGGGAGAAATATGCTAGGATTACCCTTTATCCTGCTTCCTTTGCTTATTACTTTACTTTCTTTTATCAACTCCCTATTTCGCCATCTGCCTCCTTCTTTTGTCCCTTCGAAGCCAATAGAGGACCGATCTGGCTGCAAACTTTTCTGGCTGATAAAGAGTGCTCCACCTCTCCTCATAAAGATGTGTGGGCCTCTATACTGCTGCCAAGGGAATTGTTTATTGGCACTTTGAACCCTCGAGCCTACAAGTGTATCTCAGAGGTGTATTGTCCTTCCCAATTTGCCAGACAATTTGGGCTCACTCAAGGAATACCTCTTCCACTTTGCAGTCTCTCGAATGTCCATCTTACTGCTAGGGATTTGAGAATATCCAAATCCAAGCTAGAGATGGCACTACTCAAACTGCTGAAGGAATTGAATGAGTTCCAATTTGTTCCCTTTATTCCATCTGACTTTGTTTTGAAAGGATTCCAGAACTGGTGGACAGTCAATATGGAGGTGCGCCTATCTGTACTTCCCCATGATTTGCTGGTAGGATTGGGAGTGTCTTCGAAGGCTAAGTCAGTAACAGCTGAGAATATTTCCTTTCTTCCTGAAGCTGTGACAACTACCCCTACAGCTTCATCCCCTCCAGCTAGAGTTACTAGAGCTGCTTCAAAGAAAGGTAAATTTTTCAGATATTTCCCTTTTCCTTTTTGAAACTTTCGTTCATCCCTTTACCCTTTTGTCCTTTGGTGCAGGGTCTCCGCGAGAAGAATTCCCCAACAGAGCTGAAACTTTAGCTGTTCTCAAGAAAAGACAACAACAAAAACAAAAAAGGAAACTAGTCCTTCCTCCTAAAGAATCTGAATCTCTGGAGGAAGAAGTAGAGGTTGAGCAAGAGCAAGAAGTGCCCTTACAAAGAACAAAAAGACAGAAGATGGCTGCCTTCCCTTCTGACACAACGGAACATCCTCCTCTTGAGGCGACCACTACAACAATGGGGAAAGAACTTACCTCTGAAGCATCTGAACCCCAAGTTGAAGAGAGGGAGATCGAAGAGGAATCAATAGTAGAACTGCCACAAAAGAAGAGAAAGAAGGTGACTGTTCCTGCAACTGACTTGGTTGAGGACCCCATTCATGAAGCAGCTGCCAAGGCCATAGAACAAGAACATTCCAAGGCCATAGTTGTCTTCGAAAGGGCTGAGAAGAGACGGCAGCAACAAATTTTAAGAGAGGAAGCTGCTGCTGCTGATGCACTTCAAAGAGAAACTGCAAGAAGGCAACAAACTGCCAAACATTACTCCCTTCGCAGCTCTCCCCCCAGTGTTAATATCTCTGGAACAAGTAATTTCTTTCACACTTCCGCTGTTTTTCCTTTGCCAACTTTTGATACTGGATTTTGACATTGCTTTATATTTCTTCTTCTTACAGCAACAACTACTGCGTTCATTCTTCCAATGAGACCTCCCTCGATTTTAGTTGAAGTTGACCAGGTGCAGCGTGTGAAAACTATCCAAATCATGCTCCCTCTCTTTAAGCCAACATTTGATATACCTTCTCTGAACCCAAGCATCCCTGCTTCACTTTTCCTTGGCCTAGAGCCATATCTTCCCTTCTTATCTTTTGATCTACCTCAGTCTGCTTCTGATCTACCTCAGTCTACTTCTTCGATCCTTGCTCTTCCTCCTTCTTTCACAGAAAATCCAACTACTACTCCATCTCTAAAGGTAGTTGATCCTCTCACAGAGGGTGCTGGTAATTCTCCAATTCATGATTTATCACCTATGCTTACTTCCAGCCCCTCTTCACTTGATTCGTTGGTGGCTAAGACCATAGAGGCTGCCAAAGAGGCTACCTCCATTTCTCCTATCCCCATGCAGCCCTCTGTGTCTTCCACCACAACACTCTCTATGCCTCCCATGGCCAGGGATGAGGTAGACATCTTCGAAGGAAGACTGGCTAGTCTCTTCGACATATCCTCTTCCTCTCCAACCCTTACTGCTGATGCTGAGCCATTAGTCTTGGCTGATTCCTTGCTGGAAATCTTCGAGAGTCCTCCTCCCAGCAGCAAGCCTCCTGCATCCTTAATAGATCTAGACACATGTTTGGAACTGCTAACTTCCTTTTCGAGGATTCCCTTTGAGGCTCTACAAAGGCCTATCATTAGAAATGGGTTTCTTCAGTGTTGCAACATTGCTGAGCAGTCCGGCATGAATATCTCAAGTCATCTATCCCAGGCTGCAGCTACTATTGACTTTTATCTTAACATCTGTCATGCTGCTAAGACTGCGGATGAGAAGCTGGCTAGAGATCAGAGTTTTGTTTCTCAAGTGCATACTAAAGTAGCAGATCTCAAGGAACAACACTCTTCTGTTTCCCAGTTTCGAATCCAACTGCTGGATAAGAAAACTCAACTTGAAGAGGAGTTAGCTGCAGTAAACCAAGCCTTGGTTCGAACTGATACCAAATTGCAAATCACCAACCAAGAGCTGGCTGACCGAAAAGAAGACATGGCTGCAGCTATTCAACTGTTTCCAGCACTTAGCCATAGGAAGTCCATTGTACAAAAACAATTAAGACATTGTAACGATTTTTGGGCCAATCTGTGGCACAATGTATTTAATTCTTTATAAAAGAACAAATTTTGTTTATCATTTGAGTAGTCTTATGTTTTCGTATTTGATGCTTATGTTATTCCTTGTGTTTCCCAAATGGTTGGAAAATAAGGTTTTAAATATCTGCCATTAATCTTTTTGGGATGCACATAACCATTCAGATTTCTTAAATGGTATGCTCCAAAAGGCAGAACTCTATGAATTTGGTATGGTCCTTCCCAGTTAGGTGACCACTTGCCAAACTTATGGCTTTTAATCCCTATTGGAAGTATTGTTTTCCATACCAAATCACCTTCATCAAAGCCAATGTGTTTGACCTTTTTATTATAATTCTTGGCTGCTTTCTTCTTTTGGAAAAGAATGCTATTTAATGCCAAAATTCTGGCTTCATCTATGCCTTCTAATTCCAAGCACATGCTTTGATGGTATTGCTCAGGATCTAACTGATCTTGGCATCTTACCCTCAAAGATTTAACATTAATTTCCACAGGTAAAACTGCATCATGCCCATATACTAAGGCATAAGGAGTAACCCCTGTGCTTGACCTTGGGGAGGTTCTGTAAGCCCATAACACATCTAACAATAGGTTATGCCAATCCCTAGGATTATCCTCCACAACCTTTTGTATTCCCTTTTTTAAGGACTTATTGGATGATTCAGCCTGACCATTAGCTTGTGCATAATAGGGTGTAGAATTAACAAGGCTAATTCCAAACTCTGCCACAAAAGACTTCACCATTTTCCCATCGAACACAGTCCCATTATCAACTGTTATGGTTTGTGGAATGCCAAATCTATGGATCAGATCTTTAATGAACCCAATAACTTCTGTTTGGTCTACAGCCTTGTATGGTTTAGTTTCGACCCACTTAGTGAAGTAATCAGTAGCCACTAGAATGAAACAATGATGTTTCGAAGAGGGTGGGTGTATTTTTCCCATCATATCCATGGCCCATCCTCTGAATGGCCAAGGCTTCACTACTGCATGTAGGTCAGTTATGGGCACATGCCTTATTGTGCCATGCTTTTGGCATGCCTGGCAACCCTTCGCATATTCTATGCAGTCTTTGAGGATAGTTGGCCAATAGTAGGAATGCCTTCGAAGCAACCATCTCATCTTTACACCAGGTTGATGAGCACCACAGATGCCTTCATGAACCTCAGCCATAGCTGTTAATGCTTCTCTTGGGCCTAAACATTCTAGCAATAGGCCATCTCCCCCCCTTTTATAAAGAGCATTACCATACATTATGTATTGCATAGACTGCAATTTAACTTTTCTGCTGGCTTTCGAAGACGGACCAGCCAAATACTGCATTATTGGATGCCTCCAATCTTGTTCTTGCAAGTCATTATGATTGACTTCTAAGACTACATTCCTTTTATTCAAAGGTGGTATCAATTTTTGATATGTTGTTTGGCTTATGTCCCTTTGGGTATTATCCCTTCTCTTGAAGTTCGAAGCTTTCTGAGCCACATCATTAGCTCTATTATTCAAGAATCTTGGAACATGAGTTACATTTGCTACTTGAAATTGAGAAAGCAGATGTAATGCAACAACATAATATGGCAAAATACTTATGCTTTGACACTTGAAAATCCCATTCACTTGGTTAACCACCAACTGAGAGTCTCCAAATATATCAACTGCATGTACTTGTAATCCAATAAGGATCTCTAGTCCCACTATCAAGGCTTCATATTCGGCCTGGTTATTGGAACAATTGGTTTCATCCACTCTGAAACCATGTGTGGTTTCTACCCCCTGTGGAGATTTAATCACAATACCAATCCCAACTAAACCATTGGCTTTCGATCCATCGAACCACATCTGCCATGGCTCAACACTGGTCATGCCAAGTTCCATTACTTCTTGGCTCTCTGTTTGAGATGGATGGTCTGCCAGAAAATTGGCTAAGACTTGCCCTTTTACTGCCCTTTGAGGGACATATTCTAAATGAAATTCTGATAGGGCTAGTATCCATTTGCCAATTCTTCCCCTCAACATCGGTCTAGATAACATATATTTAACCAAATCTGTGGTTGCAATCACCAAGACAGTTGTAGGTAAAAGATAATATCTTAATTTCATTGCAGCAAAATACAAAGCAAGGCACAGCTTTTCAACAGCTGAGTATTTACATTCACAAGAATTTAAAAACCTACTAAGGTAATAAACAGCTTGTTCCTTGCCTTCCTCATTGTCCTGAGCCAAGAAAGCTCCCAATGAATCTTCTGCTGCAGCTATGTACAACTTCAAGGGCTTGTTCCCCTTTGGTGGCATCAGCACTGGAGGGTTGGCCAAGTAGGCTTTAATACCTTCGAAAGCAGTTTGATGCTCTGCTGTCCAGACAAATTCCTCTTCATCCTTCAGCTTGATGGAGGCTTAGCTTCGATAATGGCTTTGGCTTTGTTCTGATCAATCTGTATTCCTTTCTTATGCACTACGTAACCCAAGAAGTTTCCAGATGATACACCAAAAGCACATTTGAGAGGATTGAGTTTTAGCTTGAACTTCCTCATTCTTTCAAAAGCTGTTTCTAACTGAAACAGATGTTCTTTCATGGACTGGGATTTCACTATAATGTCATCAATATAACACTCTAGATACCCTCCAATGAGATCATGAAAGATAGTGTTCATAGCCCTCTGATATGTAGCTCCAGCATTCTTCAGACCAAATGGCATTTTGATCCATTCGAAGGTGCCAATATTTCCAGGACATCTGAATGCTGTCTTGTGGATATCCTCCTCTGCAATGCAGATTTGGTTATAACCAGAATGCCCATCCATCATTGACAAAACTTGGTGTCCTGCTGAACTGTCCACCAGTAGGTCCACTATAGGCATAGGGTACTCATCTTTGGGAGTTGCTAAATTTAAGTTTCTGAAATCGATGCATACCCTCATTTTACCATTCTTCTTAACTACTGGCACAATATTAGATAGCCATTCAACATACCTGGCTGTCCTAATAAAGCCTGCCTTGAGTAGTCTAAGAATCTCCTCTTTGACCTTCTGAATTACTTCTGGACTCATCCTTCTTGGTTTCTGCTTGTATGGCTTGAAATTAGGCTTCATAGGGAGCCTATGTTCCACTAATGACCTATCCAATCCTGGTAGTTCATTATAAGACCATGCAAAGCAATCTTTGTATTTCTTTAGAACAACCAACAACTGGTCTCTGTCCAGAACGTTCAAACAAGCACTTATATAGGTTGGCTACTGTACAGAACCTTCCCCTAAATTCACTTCTTCTAAGGGGTCTTGTGTCTGAGAACTTATTGAAGCTTCCTCTTTGATTCCTTCTACCTTCGAAGCATCTTTCTTGCTTTGCTCCACTCCCAAGTTCTCTGGTTCAACATCCTTACCTTCCTCCTCATAGACAAAATCTGTCCATAAGGCATCCTCCTCTTGTATCTCCTGGACCTTTGTCTCAATGTCCAATGCGCAGTATTTCCCAAGGGTCAAAATTCTGACCTGTTGCTGCTCCTGTTTACAGCCAATCATCATGGCTTCTCTTTCTTGCTCCTGTACTTTCTGGACTATTGCTTCTACGTCCAATGGTGAGAATTTAACCAGAGCCAAAGACTTGGCTTCTTGTTCTTCATCTTTTTGCCTATAACCAGGCATCATTGTCATCTTTCACGACAACCTCTTCATCAGCACTTTCTTGGACTAAGTGCTTTAGGTGTGTCACTTCCTCATCAGCCGTCACTTCGGCTGAGCCATCAGCTTTCCTCAGTATACTGAGTGGTGTTACTCCCTCAATATACAACTTGGCCTCTGCAAAATCTGCACAGGCTATGAAGGGTTGAGGATCTGCATCAATTTCCTCTGTCTCTCCATTGCCCAGGGCCATCATGATCTTCTGATGCAAAGAGGAAGGCACACATTTGTTGGTGTGGATCCAATCTCTCCCGAGTAAGGCATTATATTTGGCATTGCTGTCGATGACGAAGAATGCTGTCATGCAATCCCTGGTTCCCACACTCAAATTAATAGGCAGAATCCCTTGAGCCATCTGTCTATCTCCAGCAAAGCCAGCAATAGTCGTGCTGGTTGGGATCAACCTGGGATTCTTTTTCCCTAGTTTCTTCAAAGAAGATTTCGGTAATAAGTTCACTGTTGCCCCATTGTCTACCAGGACTCGGTTCAGCTGTATCCCATCAAAGAAAGCCTTGATGTACAGAGGCTTAACATGTTGGGTCATGGAATTCGAGGGGTATTCAAAAGGATATGAGAGGTTGATGCTTACCTCTTCCTCACTTTCAAACTCAGTTTCCATTGGAGTAGCCATCTCAGGAGCATCCTGTACCATACTCACTTGTGACTCCTCACTAGAGACAGGAATTGGATCCATGTCTTGGTCACCCTGACCCTCATTCTCAGCCTGGAATTCATGAGGTAGTATATGTACCATATTGACTGATACAGGGGGAAATGAGCCAAACTGGATGGCTGGCTGTACCTTCTTCCCCTCTTGGCTATCTTGCTCAGTGTCTTCAGCAGCATCCTCCATGCTGCACTCTGGTACCTCATTGATAACTGATCCCTTCGAAGGATCCTTCTCGACTGGTTCTTCAGTCAGAAATGTGTGCTCAGCCATGAAGGCTTCGAACATTTCGTCTTCTGCCATTTCCTTCTTTTGGCTCACGTCAATCTCGTCTCCCGCTTCACTATCACTTTCCATCAGAGCCTTCTCCAACCCTGCCAAACTAGACTTCTCCCTGGCCTTTAGTTCAGAATGAACTTGGGCCAATTGTTCTCTGCTATAAACCACTTTGCTTTGTAGAGTCGGTTTTGGAGTATGGTCTGACTTCGAAATTTTCTTTCCTTCTGTCTTGACCTGTGAAGAACTCTCTCCACTTTCTTTCAGATCTTGCTGGTACTGGGTATACCTGCGTTGAATTTTCCTTCTTTGTGATCTGGAAATGACTGGGACCATATCTGGTTCCTTTGTCTTTGGATGTTTAAGTAATACCCAATTGTTTGGGGCCACCAAAGGAGGCTTGACCATCCTGCCTTGGTTCCCAACATCCCTTTGAGTAGGTGCCTCCCTAGGTTTGTTCTGCATTACAAACCAATCTAGGACCCCTGGTACCCACGAGCTTACTGATCCAGATGTCGAACTGTTTCCTTCTACCTTCAAAACCATCTTCGAAGCTGGCTGTGAAGGTAAATGCTTGGCTCTGACTTCATGTTTCGAACCTGATTCAGTCCTTCGATGAAAGGAGCCATTTTCTATCCTTCGCAGGGTTGGTCTAAAAGGCCAATCTCTGGCTTTACTCCCATAACCTGAACCCCTCTCCAATCTTCTTTCAGAATGGCTGCTTTCTACCCTGTAGTAGTTAGGTGGCCTAGACTCATACACAGGCCTCTTGCCTTTAGCATGCATTCTGTCCACTATAGGTTCAACCACTAATGGGCGTTGCCTGTCACCAGCCGGATACGGCCTTTTGTTGTGAGCATTGGTTGATTTAGGACGTCTCTGAACATCCTTATAGTATTGCTTCCCATCAATTGGGAGCCCCTTTAACCATTTGTAACTCAATCTGCATCTGGGACACATCCTCTGCACTACAGCTGCTTCGAGAGAATCATCGTCCAGTGCTTCTTCATCAGAGTGTTCCTTCTGACGTGAGAAACCTTGTCCAATAGTTGGTGGGTTTCCAATCTCCTTCTTGGCAGTTGTCTGGTTGGCAATATGCATTTGCACATTGACCTCTTCCAATTCCTGCAGAGATAGACTCTGAAAGTTTGGTACAACCACATTAGCCGTGCTTTCTCCAACTTCTGGAAATGGGTTACTGTCAATTCCCATGGCTTTTTCTGTTTTGGCTGGGAACTTCAAACTTCCTTTTCGAATTTGCTCTTGGATCCTGTCTCGAAAAACAACACAGTTTTTAGTTGAGTGAGACAAAGAATTATGCCATTTACAGTATGCTTTTCCTTTAAGTTCCTCTGGGGATGGCAGTTTTACTCCTTTTGGTAACTTAAGGAAATTGGCTGCAAGCAAATGATCAAAAATGTCATCTGCTTTTGTTAAATCAAAAGAGTACTTTCTATGAAAGTCTTTCTTTTTAAACTGCTGGTCGATGGTTGTATCCTTATGAATTAATGCTTCACAGATTACAGGTTCTTTGCCCACAATCTCTGCTGCATCAATCTCATAATTAGGATCTCTATAATACGTCTTATACGAAGCATTATTTCGATCTTGTTCCTCCTCTAGTAATGCTTCATATCGAGACACCTTATAGGTTAATTCAACCAAATCCTTGAATTCAGTTGAGTCAAATTTCTTTCGAAGCCTGAACTCTAAACCGTTTTGAGCCAATCTTACAAATTCTGGCTCTGGAAGGATGACCCTACATTTATTTCGAGCCCTTTTAAATCTGGCAATAAACTGAGTAGCATTTTCTTCAGGCCTTTGACTCAATCTTGCCAAGTCCGCCATGGACACTTCTGGCTCAGATTGGAAGAATTGGGCATGAAATGCCTCTTCCATTTGTTGCCAATTTTGAATTGAGCCAGGTGTAAGGTTGATATACCATACAAAGGCCCCCCCAGTTAGAGAATTTGGAAATAATCTCAGTTTCATGTAATCATGATTAGTGAATTCACCACATTGAGCAGCGAATCTAGCAATGTGCTCTACTGTTGATTGATTTCCAGTTCCATAGAATAGGGTAAAGTCTGGTATTCTGAATCCTCTTGGGTATTCATGTACCCTATCTATCCATTCTGGGTATGGTTTTCTGTATACAGGAGTCTGGACCCCCCGAGCCATTGGTCCACACATCTCCCTAACAATATCAACAATTTGGTCCCTAGGGACCATATTTTGGGCTTGCTGAACCACTACTGGAGGAGCAAACACAGGGTTTGGTGGACAAACTTGTGCCTGTAGTCCTCTTGGTCCATAAAGTGGTACATTTGGGACTGGTTGCCCCTGTGGTGCAGGTTGCTGTTGGGGGTATGGGTAACCCCTTTGAGCCTGTCCTGCGAAGGGACCTGCGAAAGGTGCTGGAACAGGTGCTGTGTCCCTTCCATTTACAGGAAAACCCTCCAACCCCCCGGGTACAAATTCAAACAAAGGATTATTATATCCCCTAGTGCCAGGTATGGCTTCGAACATGGGATTTGTAACCATTCTCATGCCAATTTCTTGTACTTGCCCAGATCCACCAACGTGTGTGGCTTCATTGTTGGGTACTGAGACATTTTGGCCTACTACAGGCCTTGGAATGGGTTCATACCAAGACTGGGGCGATGGTCTTTCATAGTTCTGAGTACTAGTTTGACCATTAGATTGTCCATTATTTTGCATAGGCTGTTTTTCTCTAGCCAATCTTTGCTGAGGGACATTTAAAACTTCCTCTGTGTGTCTTGTATTTGTTGGTTGGTGGTTGTTCATTCGATCCAAAAAGGATGTTGCCCACCTTTCCATTGTGTTCATTAATTGTTGTCCCATAGCATCTACTAAGCCATCCCATGGATTTGTTGGCTGAGTAGATGGAACGGTGGATGTTCCAATTCCTTGGTTTCGTCCAATATTATGAACATATGGTTCTTGTCCAGAAGTACTGGTCTGTTCGACCATAGGTTCTGATAACATGGGAGTCTCCACAGGATGTGTTACCACATTATCCTCTGGATTAGGTATTTCTACCTCTCCTTCTACGCTTTCTTCCAGACGTTCATTTTCTCCTTGTCGTCTTCTTCTAGCCATTTTAAATTAAGTCCCACTGGGTGTGCCAAAAATATATGTTGGCTTTTTGGCTTTTCGAAGGGTAGTTTTGTAAATGCGAGCGTGCCAGCAAGGATCAATCAGTCCTTACAGAAATTATATTGCCAACCAATTTATCAGACGATTGTGTTTTAGTTCTTTCAGCCTCAATGAAGAGGACTTTTACTGGTGGCTTGACTTAGGAGAAATTAAGAAAAATAACAAGTAATATGAAGAACAATCGCAGTATTTCATTAAAAATGAACACTTACAATAGTCCAAACTCAGCCTCGAAGAGGTTTACAGCAACAGTCTACTTGAATCTACTTGAAACTACTCCTAGGAATCGAAGTGCAGTGCAGGTATTTAAAGGACAAATATTTAAAGTGCAGGTATTTAAAGTGCAGGAAATGTAAAACTGGGAAAGAAAATATAAAGTAAATGACTGGTTTGTATGATCTGAGTCTGGGGGTTTTTTTCTGGGGACTTCCTTGCTATTTATACTCGCCAAGGATGACCTTCGAACTGCACTTCAAACCGTCGAACTGCTCCTCCATGATCGCTGATCATGCTGCCTTAGAAGTAGTTCCACTACGCCATCACTTGCAGTTAAGCTTCCCTCTTATATTTGAATTTGAATGTGAGTAACCGTTGAGGCCACGTCATCTTTCGTCTCCTTACTGATCTGGTGCTACTCGGATCACGTGAGAACCAATTATCATCGCCACGTGTACGATCAGGATGGAAAACGTGAATCATCTTCCCATAATACCCTTATTCTGCCGCGTGTCGAATTGTTACTGGCTTTTACAAAATATATAGCCAACATTACCCCCCGCACTAATATACCCAATACTTGGTGATATTAGTGGATCGAAAAAACTTATCCCGCGTTTTTGGAATGTGCATGGAATCCACTTTCAGGAAACATAACCGTCACCCATTTGGTGATCATTAGCATTAACTCTCAATTTGTTGAACATTTCAATATCTTTAGCATCCGAACGGATTATGGCTCAATCAACTTCTCACTCTACTGATCAAGCATACGAAGAGCCATTGAGTAATGCTGTTTCCCCTCGAAAGAATCTTCACGCATTCATTAGCCATCTTTATCCGCCCTTCCATATTCAGGTCGTGGAGGCTTTTGCGAATTATCAATCTTTGGACTATGAGCACATTGCCATTAACCCTTCGATTCACAACTCCGTAAATACAAGAAGTTCTTCCTCTAGCATCCATTTGTACTTTGAACAAACTACCTTCAAATCTTTGCTTCGACAAGTTACAAATATGGATTTGGGAAGTTCTTCTTCACACACCTCTGCATGGGATGAAGCTATAACTTCTTTATCGTCTGGGTCTTCTGGTTGGACAAACTGGTCGACCTCTGAGACTTATGATGTAAGGGAGCGCATCAACCATCATTGACCTTCGACGTGGTTTAGAAGAAAATCTGCTTGTGGCCTGGTATACCTCCTCCATGCCTACAAAGATAATGCATCCTACCCAGCGCCCAGAAGAAGCGCAAGGGTACAGCCCTTCATTCTTAGCCAAGAAGGCGAAGATTTGTCCTTCTGATTGGCTTGATTACATTAATGCCTTTGTTCCTTCCACTCCCATACCATCTCTTACAATAGAGGCATCTACACCTTCTTCTTCATCTTCTGAATTTGAAGCCTCTACTCCTTCTTCTCCTCCCGCTCTTTCCTGGATAGAGAAACTAAGGCTTGCTCTTCCAATGGACACAATCTTTTCACCTTACAACCCTCCATTATCCCCTTCTCCAGCTGAGCGGAAACAAGCTCAACTTCTGCTAGCGGCTTTCTCTCACTTGCCTTTCAATGTTCTTGAGGATGATACCCCTCTCAAGAACTTTCAATGGGCTTGTGATATTCTGACCAGGGGCCATACCCTTAACCCCATCGCCCAAGCAGAACTTCACCTATTTCTGGACCAACTTCCAGTGCTCCTCCACTGGCATCGAAATTCCTTGGTTGCTACGCAATCTTTGGATCAACTTTCATCCCTACGAATTCATGCCCAATACGAAGCAGAGAACTTTGTCGAAGAGTTTGACGACTTCAAAAACAAAGACTCCGCATATTGGGATGATTTGGTTTTAGACGAGTCTGAACAAAAATTGAGGGAGGATGCTTTCGAAGTAAAGGCTGAGGAACTCTATTACGAAGTGAGAGCACATCAACTCATGCAGCCAACATTGGAGGAGATAGAGGAAATAATAAAGAAAGAACAAAAATTCATTGATCATTGTTGGATGAAATTCCATGACCTTGTTATTTATTCTATTCCTTATTTTTATGAGCTCGAATTCGTACTCAGATAGGGTTACTTGATGTAATTATTTTGGCTTTAAAACAAACAAAGTCCTTTTATATTCGACATTGTCTGATTTTGTTCCTTTTGTCTTCAAGAGCCAACTCATAGCTTCGAATTGAACAATCTCATCCTTCGAATCTGGATTTAATTGTCTAATGAAACGCTAAAGGAGCCAACATGTCAATTTATGGAATACAGTTGACAATTCTGGCTGCTATTACTTGGAATTAATGTTCTGAACTTTAACAATATTACTCCTCAAAACTAACTATAACCAATACATGGTCATGGCTAATATAACCAATCAATTTCAAATTGACTATTTTGCTTCGAAGAGTAATCTACATTGTTTTGGTTCAAAAGGCAATTCCCTCTTTTTTTTTATAATAATAAAACCAACGATTGGTTTCAATGTGACGAACAGTGCTTCTTATCCCTAAAAAGGATCTGAGGATTTGCTTCGAAGGTCATTACTTTGATAAACAAGTCCTAAGACCCTTTGAAGTAGACCAATATTCGAGCAGTTCAGTACATTTGAGCATGTAGTATGCTTCGAAGCCGGCTTCCGTATTTCGAAGCCGTTTGTTTGAATTTTGGCGCCAAAATTTGGCTTCGAAGCCAAATATCTTGCTTCGAAGCTGGCATCAGCGTCCGGAATGTGCTCTTCCAGAAATTATCAATATTGGAAGGAACTCCTCGTATTCGTACGTTTTTAGTACTTAACGACTTATGAGATATATTTCCGGACACAAAGGCTTAAAAGCCCTTTTGTTTCGTGCTCTGAAATTACTTGCCTTTCACAAACCTTCTCTCTACGATTTCTCTTTGTTTCCTTTTGCTTACTACCAATGAATCCTTCCTCGCTAAAAGTATTTACTGGTGACCATATCAGTCCTACCATGGCTTTGCAACAATGCATCGATGAAGAAATCACCGAACTATCATCTGGCGAGTCAAGCCACATAGATGGACGTCTTTTCGTGCCCTGTCATCGTAACAAACAGGAATACGTCCTTGGCCCTATTTTTCGGGAAGTTCCCGCTCAGCTCGCAGCTCTATACCCTCGCCTGGAGGACCATTTCCTTCTCTATGAAAGAGGGCTCGATTGGGGGAACTGGAGAGTGAATCGTCCTCACCGTTGCTGGCCGACATTGAGGACTGAATGGGAAGAATGGTATGACAGAGTTGTGCCTGTGAGAGAAGATGACCTGCAAGAACTTTATATCCTGGATGCCCTTCGTCTTTCCAGGTTCATTATTCCTGAAGACCCTTTTTTGATTCCTGCTGCCTTATGTTTCTGGAATATGGCTTTTAATTTCTTTCAATTTCGGTGTGGCATGATGGCCCCCACTATTCTTGACATTTGCCATCTCTTAGGGCTTTCACCCCATGGTTCTCCTTTTACTCCCAATTATCCAGACCTTCCTGTCAAATTTGCTCTTCCATCCCTAAACTCCTCTTATAGTGACTTTGTAAAGGCTGAAAATAAAAGGGAAGGTCCTGTGAGAGACAGAGAACTATTTTCCTTTATCTTATACTGGTTATGCAAATTCCTTTTTTGCACCTCATCTCAGAAGATTATGCCTGAGTTCGCTCCACTTGCGAAGGCACTTGTCTTGAAAAAACACATAGCCCTTGCTCCTTACCTGTTAGGCCATATATACAGAGCTTGCTCCCAATTTTGTGAAAGACCACTCGATGTTAACCAAGGAGGTCCCCTCTGGGTGCTTCAACTCTGGCTCTTCACCTATTTTACTGATCTGCATTCTAAATGTTTAAGATTTCTTGTCCAAAATCCTAGCACTTATGGGGAGAAATATGCTAGGATTACCCTTTATCCTGCTTCCTTTGCTTATTACTTTACTTTCTTTTATCAACTCCCTATTTCGCCATCTGCCTCCTTCTTTTGTCCCTTCGAAGCCAATAGAGGACCGATCTGGCTGCAAACTTTTCTGGCTGATAAAGAGTGCTCCACCTCTCCTCATAAAGATGTGTGGGCCTCTATACTGCTGCCAAGGGAATTGTTTATTGGCACTTTGAACCCTCGAGCCTACAAGTGTATCTCAGAGGTGTATTGTCCTTCCCAATTTGCCAGACAATTTGGGCTCACTCAAGGAATACCTCTTCCACTTTGCAGTCTCTCGAATGTCCATCTTACTGCTAGGGATTTGAGAATATCCAAATCCAAGCTAAAGATGGCACTACTCAAACTGCTGAAGGAATTGAATGAGTTCCAATTTGTTCCCTTTATTCCATCTGACTTTGTTTTGAAAGGATTCCAGAACTGGTGGACAGTCAATATGGAGGTGCGCCTATCTGTACTTCCCCATGATTTGCTGGTAGGATTGGGAGTGTCTTCAAAGGCTAAGTCAGTAACAGCTGAGAATATTTCCTTTCTTCCTGAAGCTGTGACAACTACCCCTACAGCTTCATCCCCTCCAGCTAGAGTTACTAGAGCTGCTTCAAAGAAAGGTAAATTTTTCAGATATTTCCCTTTTCCTTTTTGAAACTTTCGTTCATCCCTTTACCCTTTTGTCCTTTGGTGCAGGGTCTCCGCGAGAAGAATTCCCCAACAGAGCTGAAACTTTAGCTGTTCTCAAGAAAAGACAACAACAAAAACAAAAAAGGAAACTAGTCCTTCCTCCTGAAGAATCTGAATCTCTGGAGGAAGAAGTAGAGGTTGAGCAAGAGCAAGAAGTGCCCTTACAAAGAACAAAAAGACAGAAGATGGCTGCCTTCCCTTCTGACACAACGGAACATCCTCCTCTTGAGGCGACCACTACAACAATGGGGAAAGAACTTACCTCTGAAGCATCTGAACCCCAAGTTGAAGAGAGGGAGATCGAAGAGGAATCAATAGTAGAACTGCCACAAAAGAAGAGAAAGAAGGTGACTGTTCCTGCAACTGACTTGGTTGAGGACCCCATTCATGAAGCAGCTGCCAAGGCCATAGAACAAGAACATTCCAAGGCCATAGTTGTCTTCGAAAGGGCTGAGAAGAGACGGCAGCAACAAATTTTAAGAGAGGAAGCTGCTGCTGCTGATGCACTTCAAAGAGAAACTGCAAGAAGGCAACAAACTGCCAAACATTACTCCCTTCGCAGCTCTCCCCCCAGTGTTAATATCTCTGGAACAAGTAATTTCTTTCACACTTCCGCTGTATTTCCTTTGCCAACTTTTGATACTGGATTTTGACATTGCTTTATATTTCTTCTTCTTACAGCAACAACTACTGCGTTCATTCTTCCAGTGAGACCTCCCTCGATTTTAGTTGAAGTTGACCAGGTGCAGTGTGTGAAAACTATCCAAATCATGCTCCCTCTCTTTAAGCCAACATTTGATATACCTTCTCTGAACCCAAGCATCCCTGCTTCACTTTTCCTTGGCCTAGAGCCATATCTTCCCTTCTTATCTTTTGATCTACCTCAGTCTGCTTCTGATCTACCTCAGTCTACTTCTTCGATCCTTGCTCTTCCTCCTTCTTTCACAGAAAATCCAACTACTACTCCATCTCTAAAGGTAGTTGATCCTCTCACAGAGGGTGCTGGTAATTCTCCAATTCATGATTTATCACCTATGCCTACTTCCAGCCCCTCTTCACTTGATTCGTTGGTGGCTAAGACCATAGAGGCTGCCAAAGAGGCTCCCTCAATTTCTCCTATCCCCATGCAGCCCTCTGTGTCTTCCACCACAACACTCTCTATGCCTCCCATGGCCAGGGATGAGGTAGACATCTTCGAAGGAAGACTGGCTAGTCTCTTCGACATATCCTCTTCCTCTCCAACCCTTACTGCTGATGCTGAGCCATTAGTCTTGGCTGATTCCTTGCTGGAAATCTTCGAGAGTCCTCCTCCCAGCAGCAAGCCTCCTGCATCCTTAATAGATCTAGACACATGTTTGGAACTGCTAACTTCCTTTTCGAGGATTCCCTTTGAGGCTCTACAAAGGCCTATCATTAGAAATGGGTTTCTTCAGTGTTGCAACATTGCTGAGCAGTCCGGCATGAATATCTCAAGTCATCTATCCCAGGCTGCAGCTACTATTGACTTTTATCTTAACATCTGTCATGCTGCTAAGACTGCGGATGAGAAGCTGGCTAGAGATCAGAGTTTTGTTTCTCAAGTGCATACTAAAGTAGCAGATCTCAAGGAACAACACTCTTCTGTTTCCCAGTTTCGAATCCAACTGCTGGATAAGAAAACTCAACTTGAAGAGGAGTTAGCTGCAGTAAACCAAGCCTTGGTTCGAACTGATACCAAATTGCAAATCACCAACCAAGAGCTGGCTGACCGAAAAGAAGACATTGCTGCAGCTATTCAACTGTTTCCAGCACTTAGCCATAGGAAGTCCATTGTACAAAAACAATTAAGACATTGTAACGATTTTTGGGCCAATCTGTGGCACAATGTATTTAATTCTTTATAAAAGAACAAATTTTGTTTATCATTTGAGTAGTCTTATGTTTTCGTATTTGATGCTTATGTTATTCCTTGTGTTTCCCAAATGGTTGGAAAATAAGGTTTTAAATATCTGCCATTAATCTTTTTGGGATGCACATAACCATTCAGATTTCTTAAATGGTATGCTCCAAAAGGCAGAACTCTATGAATTTGGTATGGTCCTTCCCAGTTAGGTGACCACTTGCCAAACTTATGGCTTTTAATCCCTATTGGAAGTATTGTTTTCCATACCAAATCACCTTCATCAAAGCCAATGTGTTTGACCTTTTTATTATAATTCTTGGCTGCTTTCTTCTTTTGGAAAAGAATGCTATTTAATGCCAAAATTCTGGCTTCATCTATGCCTTCTAATTCCAAGCACATGCTTTGATGGTATTGCTCAGGATCTAACTGATCTTGGCATCTTACCCTCAAAGATTTAACATTAATTTCCACAGGTAAAACTGCATCATGCCCATATACTAAGGCATAAGGAGTAACCCATGTGCTTGACCTTGGGGAGGTTCTGTAAGCCCATAACACATCTAACAATAGGTTATGCCAATCCCTAGGATTATCCTCCACAACCTTTTGTATTCCCTTTTTTAAGGACTTATTGGATGATTCAGCCTGACCATTAGCTTGTGCATAATAGGGTGTAGAATTAACAAGGCTAATTCCAAACTCTGCCACAAAAGACTTCACCATTTTCCCATCGAACACAGTCCCATTATCAACTGTTATGGTTTGTGGAATGCCAAATCTATGGATCAGATCTTTAATGAACCCAATAACTTCTGTTTGGTCTACAGCCTTGTATGGTTTAGCTTCGACCCACTTAGTGAAGTAATCAGTAGCCACTAGAATGAAACAATGATGTTTCGAAGAGGGTGGGTGTATTTTTCCCATCATATCCATGGCCCATCCTCTGAATGGCCAAGGCTTCACTACTGCATGTAGGTCAGTTATGGGCACATGCCTTATTGTGCCATGCTTTTGGCATGCCTGGCAACCCTTCGCATATTCTATGCAGTCTTTGAGGATAGTTGGCCAATAGTAGGAATGCCTTCGAAGCAACCATCTCATCTTTACACCAGGTTGATGAGCACCACAGATGCCTTCATGAACCTCAGCCATAGCTGTTAATGCTTCTCTTGGGCCTAAACATTCTAGCAATAGGCCATCTCCCCCCCTTTTATAAAGAGCATTACCATACATTATGTATTGCATAGACTGCAATTTAACTTTTCTGCTGGCCTTCGAAGACGGACCAGCCAAATACTGCATTATTGGATGCCTCCAATCTTGTTCTTGCAAGTCATTATGATTGACTTCTAAGACTACATTCCTTTTATTCAAAGGTGGTATCAATTTTTGATATGTTGTTTGGCTTATGTCCCTTTGGGTATTATCCCTTCTCTTGAAGTTCGAAGCTTTCTGAGCCACATCATTAGCTCTATTATTCAAGAATCTTGGAACATGAGTTACATTTGCTACTTGAAATTGAGAAAGCAGATGTAATGCAACAACATAATATGGCAAAATACTTATGCTTTGACACTTGAAAATCCCATTCACTTGGTTAACCACCAACTGAGAGTCTCCAAATATATCAACTGCATGTACTTGTAATCCAATAAGGATCTCTAGTCCCACTATCAAGGCTTCATATTCGGCCTGGTTATTGGAACAATTGGTTTCATCCACTCTGAAACCATGTGTGGTTTCTACCCCCTGTGGAGATTTAATCACAATACCAATCCCAACTAAACCATTGGCTTTCGATCCATCGAACCACATCTGCCATGGCTCAACACTGGTCATGCCAAGTTCCATTACTTCTTGGCTCTCTGTTTGAGATGGATGGTCTGCCAGAAAATTGGCTAAGACTTGCCCTTTTACTGCCCTTTGAGGGACATATTCTAAATGAAATTCTGATAGGGCTAGTATCCATTTGCCAATTCTTCCCCTCAACATCGGTCTAGATAACATATATTTAACCAAATCTGTGGTTGCAATCACCAAGACAGTTGTAGGTAAAAGATAATATCTTAATTTCATTGCAGCAAAATACAAAGCAAGGCACAGCTTTTCAACAGCTGAGTATTTACATTCACAAGAATTTAAAAACCTACTAAGGTAATAAACAGCTTGTTCCTTGCCTTCCTCATTGTCCTGAGCCAAGAAAGCTCCCAATGAATCTTCTGCTGCAGCTATGTACAACTTCAAGGGCTTGTTCCCCTTTGGTGGCATCAGCACTGGAGGGTTGGCCAAGTAGGCTTTAATACCTTCGAAAGCAGTTTGATGCTCTGCTGTCCAGACAAATTCCTCTTCATCCTTCAGCTTGATGGAGGCTTAGCTTCGATAATGGCTTTGGCTTTGTTCTGATCAATCTGTATTCCTTTCTTATGCACTACGTAACCCAAGAAGTTTCCAGATGATACACCAAAAGCACATTTGAGAGGATTGAGTTTTAGCTTGAACTTCCTCATTCTTTCAAAAGCTGTTTCTAACTGAAACAGATGTTCTTTCATGGACTGGGATTTCACTATAATGTCATCAATATAACACTCTAGATACCCTCCAATGAGATCATGAAAGATAGTGTTCATAGCCCTCTGATATGTAGCTCCAGCATTCTTCAGACCAAATGGCATTTTGATCCATTCGAAGGTGCCAATATTTCCAGGACATCTGAATGCTGTCTTGTGGATATCCTCCTCTGCAATGCAGATTTGGTTATAACCAGAATGCCCATCCATCATTGACAAAACTTGGTGTCCTGCTGAACTGTCCACCAGTAGGTCCACTATAGGCATAGGGTACTCATCTTTGGGAGTTGCTAAATTTAAGTTTCTGAAATCGATGCATACCCTCATTTTACCATTCTTCTTAACTACTGGCACAATATTAGATAGCCATTCAACATACCTGGCTGTCCTAATAAAGCCTGCCTTGAGTAGTCTAAGAATCTCCTCTTTGACCTTCTGAATTACTTCTGGACTCATCCTTCTTGGTTTCTGCTTGTATGGCTTGAAATTAGGCTTCATAGGGAGCCTATGTTCCACTAATGACCTATCCAATCCTGGTAGTTCATTATAAGACCATGCAAAGCAATCTTTGTATTTCTTTAGAACAACCAACAACTGGTCTCTGTCCAGAACGTTCAAACAAGCACTTATATAGGTTGGCTGCTGTACAGAACCTTCCCCTAAATTCACTTCTTCTAAGGGGTCTTGTGTCTGAGAACTTATTGAAGCTTCCTCTTTGATTCCTTCTACCTTCGAAGCATCTTTCTTGCTTTGCTCCACTCCCAAGTTCTCTGGTTCAACATCCTTACCTTCCTCCTCATAGACAAAATCTGTCCATAAGGCATCCTCCTCTTGTATCTCCTGGACCTTTGTCTCAATGTCCAATGCGCAGTATTTCCCAAGGGTCAAAATTCTGACCTGTTGCTGCTCCTGTTTACAGCCAATCATCATGGCTTCTCTTTCTTGCTCCTGTACTTTCTGGACTATTGCTTCTACGTCCAATGGTGAGAATTTAACCAGAGCCAAAGACTTGGCTTCTTGTTCTTCATCTTTTTGCCTATAACCAGGCATCATTGTCATCTTTCACGACAACCTCTTCATCAGCACTTTCTTGGACTAAGTGCTTTAGGTGTGTCACTTCCTCATCAGCCGTCACTTCGGCTGAGCCATCAGCTTTCCTCAGTATACTGAGTGGTGTTACTCCCTCAATATACAACTTGGCCTCTGCAAAATCTGCACAGGCTATGAAGGGTTGAGGATCTGCATCAATTTCCTCTGTCTCTCCATTGCCCAGGGCCATCATGATCTTCTGATGCAAAGAGGAAGGCACACATTTGTTGGTGTGGATCCAATCTCTCCCGAGTAAGGCATTATATTTGGCATTGCTGTCGATGACGAAGAATGCTGTCATGCAATCCCTGGTTCCCACACTCAAATTAATAGGCAGAATCCCTTGAGCCATCTGTCTATCTCCAGCAAAGCCAGCAATAGTCGTGCTGGTTGGGATCAACCTGGGATTCTTTTTCCCTAGTTTCTTCAAAGAAGATTTCGGTAATAAGTTCACTGCTGCCCCATTGTCTACCAGGACTCGGTTCAGCTGTATCCCATCAAAGAAAGCCTTGATGTACAGAGGCTTAACATGTTGGGTCATGGAATTCGAGGGGTATTCAAAAGGATATGAGAGGTTGATGCTTACCTCTTCCTCATTTTCAAACTCAGTTTCCATTGGAGTAGCCATCTCAGGAGCATCCTGTACCATACTCACTTGTGACTCCTCACTAGAGACAGGAATTGGATCCATGTCTTGGTCACCCTGACCCTCATTCTCAGCCTGGAATTCATGAGGTAGTATATGTACCATATTGACTGATACAGGGGGAAATGAGCCAAACTGGATGGCTGGTTGTACCTTCTTCCCCTCTTGGCTATCTTGCTCAGTGTCTTCAGCAGCATCCTCCATGCTGCACTCTGGTACCTCATTGATAACTGATCCCTTCGAAGGATCCTTCTCAACTGGTTCTTCAGTCAGAAATGTGTGCTCAGCCATGAAGGCTTCGAACATTTCGTCTTCTGCCATTTCCTTCTTTTGGCTCACGTCAATCTCGTCTCCCGCTTCACTATCACTTTCCATCAGAGCCTTCTCCAACCCTGCCAAACTAGACTTCTCCCTGGCCTTTAGTTCAGAATGAACTTGGGCCAATTGTTCTCTGCTATAAACCACTTTGCTTTGTAGAGTCGGTTTTGGAGTATGGTCTGACTTCGAAATTTTCTTTCCTTCTGTCTTGACCTGTGAAGAACTCTCTCCACTTTCTTTCAGATCTTGCTGGTACTGGGTATACCTGCGTTGAATTTTCCTTCTTTGTGATCTGGAAATGACTGGGACCATATCTGGTTCCTTTGTCTTTGGATGTTTAAGTAATACCCAATTGTTTGGGGCCACCAAAGGAGGCTTGACCATCCTGCCTTGGTTCCCAACATCCCTTTGAGTAGGTGCCTCCCTAGGTTTGTTCTGCATTACAAACCAATCTGGGACCCCTGGTACCCACGAGCTTACTGATCCAGATGTCGAACTGTTTCCTTCTACCTTCGAAACCATCTTCGAAGCTGGCTGTGAAGGTAAATGCTTGGCTCTGACTTCATGTTTCGAACCTGATTCAGTCCTTCGATGAAAGGAGCCATTTTCTATCCTTCGCAGGGTTGGTCTAAAAGGCCAATCTCTGGCTTTACTCCCATAACCTGAACCCCTCTCCAATCTTCTTTCAGAATGGCTGCTTTCTACCCTGTAGTAGTTAGGTGGCCTAGACTCATACACAGGTAGGGCTGCAAATGAACCGAGCTGTTCGTGAACAGGCTCGGCTCGGCTCGGTAAGGGCTCGGCTCGGCTCGGCTCGTTTACTAAACGAGCCGAGCTCGAGCTCGATTATTGGGCTCGTTTCGTTAACGAGCCGAGCTCGAGCTCGACTGTGTTCGGCTCGGTAGGCTCGGCTCGTTTATCTATAATTAAATTATATAATAAATATATTATTTATATATTAAATAATATATAAATATATATAAATACATTATTTATATATTAAAAATATATAAATATATATATAAATAATAATATAAATGCATTTTTTATATATTAAATAATATGAATAATATTTTTTATTTAAAAATTTATATTTAAATAATATAAATAATATAAAAAAAAATTTATCGAGCCGAGCCGAGCCGAGCTCGAGTTCTACAAAAATTAACGAGCCGAGCCGAGCTCAAGCCCAGTCCTTTATCGAGCCGAGCTCGAGCTCAATAAACGAGCTCGATAGCTTAACTCGTTTGCACCCCTATACACAGGCCTCTTGCCTTTAGCATGCATTCTGTCCACTATAGGTTCAACCACTAATGGGCGTTGCCTATCACCAGCCGGATACGGCCTTTTGTTGTGAGCATTGGTTGATTTAGGACGTCTCTGAACATCCTTATAGTATTGCTTCCCATCAATTGGGAGCCCCTTTAACCATTTGTAACTCAATCTGCATCTGGGACACATCCTCTGCACTACAGCTGCTTCGAGAGAATCATCGTCCAGTGCTTCTTCATCAGAGTGTTCCTTCTGACGTGAGAAACCTTGTCCAATAGTTGGTGGGTTTCCAATCTCCTTCTTGGCAGTTGTCTGGTTGGCAATATGCATTTGCACATTGACCTCTTCCAATTCCTGCAGAGATAGACTCTGAAAGTTTGGTACAACCACATTAGCCGTGCTTTCTCCAACTTCTGGAAATGGGTTACTGTCAATTCCCATGGCTTTTTCTGTTTTGGCTGGGAACTTCAAACTTCCTTTTCGAATTTGCTCTTGGATCCTGTCTCGAAAAACAACACAGTTTTTAGTTGAGTGAGACAAAGAATTATGCCATTTACAGTATGCTTTTCCTTTAAGTTCCTCTGGGGATGGCAGTTTTACTCCTTTTGGTAACTTAAGGAAATTGGCTGCAAGCAAATGATCAAAAATGTCATCTGCTTTTGTTAAATCAAAAGAGTACTTTCTATGAAAGTCTTTCTTTTTAAACTGCTGGTCGATGGTTGTATCCTTATGAATTAATGCTTCACAGATTACAGGTTCTTTGCCCACAATCTCTGCTGCATCAATCTCATAATTAGGATCTCTATAATACGTCTTATACGAAGCATTATTTCGATCTTGTTCCTCCTCTAGTAATGCTTCATATCGAGACACCTTATAGGTTAATTCAACCAAATCCTTGAATTCAGTTGAGTCAAATTTCTTTCGAAGCCTGAACTCTAAACCGTTTTGAGCCAATCTTACAAATTCTGGCTCTGGAAGGATGACCCTACATTTATTTCGAGCCCTTTTAAATCTGGCAATAAACTGAGTAGCATTTTCTTCAGGCCTTTGACTCAATCTTGCCAAGTCCGCCATGGACACTTCTGGCTCAGATTGGAAGAATTGGGCATGAAATGCCTCTTCCATTTGTTGCCAATTTTGAATTGAGCCAGGTGTAAGGTTGATATACCATACAAAGGCCCCCCCAGTTAGAGAATTTGGAAATAATCTCAGTTTCATGTAATCATGATTAGTGAATTCACCACATTGAGCAGCGAATCTAGCAATGTGCTCTACTGTTGATTGATTTCCAGTTCCATAGAATAGGGTAAAGTCTGGTATTCTGAATCCTCTTGGGTATTCATGTACCCTATCTATCCATTCTGGGTATGGTTTTCTGTATACAGGAGTCTGGACCCCCCGAGCCATTGGTCCACACATCTCCCTAACAATATCAACAATTTGGTCCCTAGGGACCATATTTTGGGCTTGCTGAACCACTACTGGAGGAGCAAACACAGGGTTTGGTGGACAAACTTGTGCCTGTAGTCCTCTTGGTCCATAAAGTGGTACATTTGGGACTGGTTGCCCCTGTGGTGCAGGTTGCTGTTGGGGGTATGGGTAACCCCTTTGAGCCTGTCCTGCGAAGGGACCTGCGAAAGGTGCTGGAACAGGTGCTGTGTCCCTTCCATTTACAGGAAAACCCTCCAACCCCCCGGGTACAAATTCAAACAAAGGATTATTATATCCCCTAGTGCCAGGTATGGCTTCGAACATGGGATTTGTAACCATTCTCATGCCAATTTCTTGTACTTGCCCAGATCCACCAACGTGTGTGGCTTCATTGTTGGGTACTGAGACATTTTGGCCTACTACAGGCCTTGGAATGGGTTCATACCAAGACTGGGGCGATGGTCTTTCATAGTTCTGAGTACTAGTTTGACCATTAGATTGTCCATTATTTTGCATAGGCTGTTTTTCTCTAGCCAATCTTTGCTGAGGGACATTTAAAACTTCCTCTGTGTGTCTTGTATTTGTTGGTTGGTGGTTGTTCATTCGATCCAAAAAGGATGTTGCCCACCTTTCCATTGTGTTCATTAATTGTTGTCCCATAGCATCTACTAAGCCATCCCATGGATTTGTTGGCTGAGTAGATGGAACGGTGGATGTTCCAATTCCTTGGTTTCGTCCAATATTATGAACATATGGTTCTTGTCCAGAAGTATTGGTCTGTTCGACCATAGGTTCTGATAACATGGGAGTCTCCACAGGATGTGTTACCACATTATCCTCTGGATTAGGTATTTCTACCTCTCCTTCTACGCCTTCTTCCAGACGTTCATTTTCTCCTTGTCGTCTTCTTCTAGCCATTTTAAATTAAGTCCCACTGGGCGTGCCAAAAATATATGTTGGCTTTTTGGCTTTTCGAAGGGTAGTTTTGTAAATGCGAGCGTGCCAGCAAGGATCAATCAGTCCTTACAGAAATTATATTGCCAACCAATTTATCAGACGATTGTGTTTTAGTTCTTTCAACCTCAATGAAGAGGACTTTTACTGGTGGCTTGACTTAGGAGAAATTAAGAAAAATAACAAGTAATATGAAGAACAATCGCAGTATTTCATTAAAAATGAACACTTACAATAGTCCAAACTCAGCCTCGAAGAGGTTTACAGCAACAGTCTACTTGAATCTACTTGAAACTACTCCTAGGAATCGAAGTGCAGTGCAGGTATTTAAAGGACAAATATTTAAAGTGCAGGTATTTAAAGTGCAGGAAATGTAAAACTGGGAAAGAAAATATAAAGTAATGACTGGTTTATATGATCTGAGTCTGGGGGTTTTTTTCTGGGGACTTCCTTGCTATTTATACTCGCCAAGGATGACCTTCGAACTGCACTTCAAACCGTCGAACTGCTCCTCCATGATCGCTGATCATGCTGCCTTAGAAGTAGTTCCACTACGCCATCACTTGCAGTTAAGCTTCCCTCTTATATTTGAATTTGAATGTGAGTAACCGTTGAGGCCACGTCATCTTTCGTCTCCTTACTGATCTGGTGCTACTCGGATCACGTGAGAACCAATTATCATCGCCACGTGTACGATCAGGATCGAAAACGTGAATCATCTTCCCATAATACCCTTATTCTGCCGCGTGTCGAATTGTTACTGGCTTTTACAAAATATATAGCGAACAACCATATACGTGAGATCATCATTAATCTCCAACACTTCTAGTGATATTACTTGGGAAAGGTCTTGCACACACTTCCGCAATAAAGATACATGGAATTTATTGTGGAAGTGTGTGCAAGACCCTTCCCAAGTAGTATTACCAGAAGTGTTGGAGATTAATGATGATCTCACGTATGTGGTGCGATCGGTTACTATTCTAGATCGGGATGTAAAGCATTGCAGCGCAAGAAAGTGAACTTGGTAAAAATGTAATAAAGCAAGGATGAGAATGATATCACTTGGGAATTGGAAAAGAAAATTCGGCGTATGCACTTTGAACTTTTTGTTTAGTACTCTTTCCTATCGAATCTCGGGACAAGATTCTTTTGAGGTGTGTATATTGTAGCGATCCTGATTTTTTGTAAGCCTTTATTATTATTATTATTATTATCATCATCATCATCTTATTTTATTTTTGGCTTTATTAATTGTGTGCTTACATGAAAATTTAATGTAATATTTAATTAATTTAATGTGATAGTTAATTTTATGTAATTAATCCGAATATTGATATATTTATATTTTTTTTTTTAAAAGTGTTTTATATATTGATAAAACATATATATCATATTTATTTATGTTATATTTATGTGGTATTTATAAAATATAATATAATACTAAATGTCAATTAGGTTATAAGTATTCAGAGAGGTGTTGAAAAAAAAAATACATATATATATAGATGCGACAGTCGAGAGAGAAAGAGAGAGGGCCAAGAGAGAGAAAGACTATGATCAGGCTGTTGTTAAGAAGAGAGGAAAAAACAAACAAAACAAAAGAGAAACGGCAGGGGAGGAAAAAGGATTAGGATTTTATTTTTGTGGCTTCATTAATTCTCTAAGAGATTTTTTGATTTTCAAAAAAATATTGTGAGTACAAAATCCACTTCCCTTTATTTATGTTTAATTCATTATTTTTATTTATTTATTTTAATTTATTTGATGTTGGTTTAATTTTGTATTTGTATGTAAATGATAAATTGATTTCATTATTTGGTTAGATGTGTATGTAAGATTTAGGATTTTTATATGTATTTATTTTATGGTTGTAGTCACACTCATGATTATATGAAATTAAAATAAACTTAAAACCCATAGATAAATTCTTTATACTCCACCATGACTCCATGGATTGTTGTTTTATTTAAGTGTTGGTGAGAAAGAGTGTATAAAAGAAAAGGTAAGGATTATGAGATTTATTTAAATGCCTTAGACTTGGCATTTTTATGTGTGTTCTCGTGAGTGGATGAGAGATTGTGTATATATATATTGTTACTTCGTTCTCATGAGTAGACGAGTACTTTGATTTACGCACGTACATATATGCTAACCATTCGGGAGTGTGGGTCAAACTCGGAACAATATCTCCGTGCAAGTTTGGTTTCAGAGTAGTGTTAGGTATATGGGAGGCACATGAGATATATGTGTAGGCCAGAAGTGATGGGTCGAAGTGGTGGAGTTAAGGTACAAAGAATTTAATTATGAGTTTATTGGTATAGTGTGAATTGTATTGAGTTGTACATCTTGAAAAATAGTAAACGATCTTGATAAATTATGAAATTTGGGCAAAGGCATGTATATATAATTCTAGACAACTTTTGTATTTTAACTTTGTACTAAAAAGATCAATGAGAACTTATAATCGGGTTATCTTGGTTTGTTCATTTTAACAATGCAGATTTTAGATGCTGTTTTAACCCACGAAACGAGCTTATTTTTATTGATTTCAAATATGCTGAAGTAAAACATTATTCTGAACACTTTTAGTGTTTTGAACTTTTTCGAAAAAAATCATCTTAGGGTAGTTTCTTTTCATTTTCAGTTTCAGATTTTTCGGTTGAATTCTGTCTAGGTTCTTCTATCAAGTTTTTCTCTCAACCTGTTCAGTTTCTACTAAATTCGTCCACGCTGTCTTTTAGAAAATTTGATTCTGTACAACTTTTGTTCTTTAAATTTTGGCCAATTCGAATTATTTAAGTAGGAAACGGTGTATTTTTATACTTCTTCAGCAAGTTACTTATGATTAAATTATACTAACTTTATTTTTATTTTTTTTGCAGAATGGTGGGTCTTACTAACTTTTTATGCAGGGCTGAACCACCATATTTTTATTTTTATTTTGTTTATTTTATACTCAATTTATATTTCGTTATATACAGGTAAGAAACCAACCATTCGTCTTGGTGCAGATGGAACTACTTGTCTTGTCTCGTAACAAAAATTAAATGTACTTTTATTTGTGTCTGGTGGACACGTGGGTGTCAAATATTTATACTCATACCAATATACTTGTATACTGACCCGTTTTGTCTCTTGGCAACTCGGGTGCGTTCTATTTGAGCGCAGCCGAGCTTCTTTTGCAGGATTAGTTGTGGGCTACGGTGGTAACGAGAAATAACTATAGTTGTTGGATATGTATTTTGGACTTCTTTTGTTTTCTTGAGTTTAGGGTTGATATTAGTTTATGTATTTCTTATTATTATTATTATTATCATTATTATTATTATTTTGGCCTTAGTATTTTGATAATTTGGCATGGTTTGTAACTTTACATTATTTAAGTTGTTTTGATTATTTATTGTTACTTTAATGTTGGAGGTATTGGTTAGTTATGAAATTATGGTGGATGGTTTGGTTGGCATTTTGTTAGTTTTTTTTTTTTTTTTAAATCCCTTGTTATCTTTTGAGAATGGAAATTTACTTAAACTTTATGGAGACGAGAACGTTTAGATTTTGTTTCACCCCTAGGATTTGGATAATGGAATATTGATTGGGGTTTAGTCCTGCGATATTTGTTTCCAAGAAAGATGGCACTCTCCGCATGTGCATAGATTATAGAGAGATAAATAAGGTAACTATCAAGAATAAGTATCCGTTATCTAGAATTGATGACTTGTTTAATCAGTTGAAGGGGGCAGCCATGTTCTCTCAGTTTGATCTCATAACGAGTTACCAACAGATGGGTGTGTCAGAGGAAAGTATACCGTTTACTGCTTTTTGGACCCGGTATAGGTTGTATGAGTTTCCTATAATGCCTTTTGGTTTGACAAATGCTCATGCCTATTTCATAGACTTGATGAACAAAATTTTTCAACCGTATCTAGATAAGTTTGTGATTATCTTCATAGATGATATCCTGGTGTATTCTAAGAATGAAAAAGAGTACAGAAAATACTTGAAAGTTGTGTTGCATACTTTGAGGAAGCAGCAGTTATACGCTAAGTTCAGTAAGTGTCACTTTTGGGAGAAAGAAGTCTAGTTTTTGGGACATGTTGTATCCAATCAAGGGATAGTGGTAGATCTTGAGAAAGTTGTTGCGGTCAAAGAATGGAAGCAGCCCACGAACCCTTCAGAGATGAGGAGTTTTTTTTAGGACTAGCCGGTTATTACAGGAGATTTATAGAGAAGTTTTCCACTATTGCAGCACCCATGACCCAATTGACCTGCAAGAATGTGAAGTTCTTATGAACAGATGATTGTGAAAAAGCTTTCCAGGAGTTAAAGCAGCGTTTGACTACAGCTCCGGTGTTAACTATACTAGTATAAGGGAAAAAGTTAGTAGTGTTTACTGATGCGAGTGGAACTGGGTTGGGATGTGTGTTGATGCAGCATCAGAAGGTTGTATCTTATGCCTCACGACAGTTAAAACCTCATGAAAGACGATACCCTACTCATGACTTAGAGCTAGTAGTAGTTATTTTTGTATTGAAAGTGTGGCGACACTACTTGTTTGGAGAACGCTTTGAGTTGTACACAGATCACAAGAGCCTCAAAAAGAGTTCAACATAAGGCAACAGAGGTGGGTTGAATTCATCAACAGTTATGATTTCGAGATCCTTTACCACCCGAGAAAAGGAAATGTGGTCGTAAATGCACTTAGTCGACAACATGGGATTATAACTTCTTTGATGATTCAGGAATGGAAGTCCTTGGAGTTCGTTTTGATGCATGATGTTCAACCAATAGAGAGTGTCAAGAGGGCATACATTGGTAATTTGACCGTGCAGCTGACGTTATTGGGTAAAGTTCATCAAATGTAGAATTTAGATGGGTTTCTCATCAACAAGCTCAATGACCTTGTAGTGGATTGGATCGATGATTGCCTACTGATTGGTCTGTGGACTCAGATGGAGGATTTTGATTCAAGGGCAGGTTGTGTATACCTAACATTGTTGAATTGAGAAAAGAAATTATGAATGATGCTCATAGGTCCCGATATAGCATTCACCCTGGTGGAACTAAGATGTATCATGACCTGAAGAGGACGTTTTGGTATGAAGGTATGAAGAAGGAGGTAGGAGAGTATGTTTCTCAATATTATGTGTGTCAACAGGTTAAAGCAGAACACCAACGACTGTTTGGACTTTTGCAGCCTCTCGAGATCCCTACTTGGAAATGGGAGTACATCTCTATGGACTTCGTGGATAGATTGCCACAGTCTAAGCGAGGCAATGAATCTATTTGGGTGATAGTGGATCGACTCACCAAGTCTACTCATTTTATTCCTATCAGTGTTCACCGAACTGCGGATAAATTGGCTAGGCTATATATTCAAGAGGTGGTACGACTTTATGGCGCACCAGTTTTTATAGTTTTGGATAATGATCTGTTGTTTGTAGCAGAGTTTTGGGAGAGTTTTCAGCATGCTTTGGGTGCTAGGTTAGACCTGAGCACTGCTTATCATCTACAGACAGATGGGCAAACTGAGCGGGTAAATCAAATCTTGAAAGATATGTTGAGAGCTTGCGTCCTCAATCTTGGTGGTAGTTGGGAAGAACACTTGCCATTGGTGGAGTTTGCTTATAATAATAACTATCACTCTAGTATCGGAATGGCACCGTTTGAGGCTTTGTATGGAAAGTCGTGTCGATCACTTGCTTGTTAGATAGAGGTAGGAGATGTGCAGTTGTTAGGGCCAGAGTTGGTGAAAGAGACCACAGAGAAGGTGAATATTATTCCGGAACGTATTAAAACTACACAAAGTCGTCAAAAGAGTTACGCTAATAGAAAACGTAAGGGGGTTGAGTTGAATGTCGGAGGTTTTGTGTTTTTGAAGGTTTCGCCAATGAAGGATATCACGCAATTCGGAAAGAAGGGAAAGTTGGCATTCTGTTAGTTTTTTTTTTTTTTTTTAAATCCCTTGTTATCTTTTGAGTATGGAAATTTACTTAAACCTTATGGAGACAAGAACGTTTAGATTTTGTTTCACCCTTAGGATTTGGATGATGGAATATTAATTGGGGTTAGAGATGGCAATTTGAACCTGGCCCAATGGGGACCCGACCCCCCGATCCCGAATTGAGCGATTTTTTCTCAAAAAATACCCCCGACGGGCTGAGGATGGTATTTAAAAATAAATCATCGATGATATTCGGGCCGGGAACGGGGATACATTTTCCAACCCCGGCCCCGCCCCGGTCCCACCCGGCCTCGGCCCCGTTCAGCCCCTCGATCATGTTTATATATATATAAATATATGTGTGTGTTGTGTGTTTATACATGTGTATATGTGTGTGTGTGTGTGTGTGTGTGTGTGTGTGTGTGTGTTTGTTGACATACAAACATAACACTGGCCTCCCTCTCTCTTTCTCTCTCTCACTCTCATTCTCACTCTCTCACAAACAACCGCAGCTCCCTCACCGCCGGCTCCTTCACCGCCGCCTTCTTCCTTACCGCCGGCTTCTTTTCTCGCTCTGACCGTCGACTCTTCATCTCCCTTTCACGGTATCTCCGTTTCTCTCTCTCTCACGAATCTCCTTCTCTCTCTCTCTTTTTCGTTTTTTGCTTTTGTTCTTCAGATCTGGAAAATGATAGAGATGAAGATGAAGATGTTGATGAGCTCAGATCTGTTGGAGATGTTGATTTTTGAGCTCAGATATGTTAGATTGTTAGATCTGTTAATGTTGTTATTGTTGATGAATTATTTTATTTATTTATTTATTTTTTTTGGCCGGGGATTTTCGAGGTCGGGGAAACCCGATCCCCGTTAGGGGGCGGTAGTGGGTTCCCTGTCGGGGATCGGGGTCGGAGACGGGGACGGGGATGGGGGAATTTCCACCATCGGGAATCGGGGACAGGGAGGGTGATCCCCGGCCCGGCGCCGCCCCGTTGCCATTCCTAATTGGGGTTTAGTCTTAATTTAATATTTAATTGTCCAAATTTTGGGGCGTGACAACACCTTTTATCCTTTTTTGAAGCAAAAAGAAGCACACAAAAGATTGATCCTGAAATCTCTCTCTCTCTCTCTCTCTCTCTCTCTCTCTCTCTCTCTCCACAAATGGAAACCCAGAAAAATTTCTTCAAATCTCTTTCAAGAAACAGCAAACCAGATTTACTTTTTAAGAAACAGAAATACCCACAAAATATTGATCCCGAATCCCTCTCTCTCTCTCTCTCTCTAAATGGAACCCCTGAATAACTACTGCAGATCAGATCTCTCTAAAGAAACACTAATCCAAAATTGAATTTTAAGAAACAGAAAAACCCAAAAAAACTGGATCTTTAAAAACACTCACTATCACTGCTCTCTCTTCACAACTAAAGATATGGGTTTGCATTTTTTGAACGCCGTTGACGATGAAATGGTTGTTGTGATTGAATTTGAATTGGGTTTGTTGGGAATTTAATTTTTATGGGAGTGAATAAGGAAATGGAGAAGATTAGTGGTTTTTATAGAGGTATGGGTTTGGTGAACATGGGAGAAGAAGAATAAGAAAGATAAGAGAGACATGCAATGGTCGCAAAATCGCTCAAGATGGAAAGAGAGGTCGCCGGCGGCAGTGGCAGTGGTGGTCACCGGTGGAGATGGTAGTGAAAAGGTTGATGGGTAGGGTTTGGAAAATTAGGGTTAGGGTTAGGGTTTGGGAAATTAGGGTTAGAATATTAAGGATGAGGGTAAAAATGTAACTTTATATTTGTATAAAATTGGAATTAAAAAAAATAAAAGAAATGAAGGATCCAAAGAAAAAAGGTAAGTGCTAATAGCAGCACTGAAAAATAAATGTCAACAAAATATTTTTTAATTTTTGAAAATTATTTCTACCCATTATAGATAAAATTATGTAAAATCGATAAATCTTTTAGACATTTATTTATTTATTTATTTTTACCAAATTAATTTTTATTATGTGTTTGGATGCTAATCATGTAATGGGTGATTTTTTTTTTATTTTCATTAAATTAATTTCTATTTTTTCAAAAGTTAAATATTGAGAAAATTTTGATATCATTATTAAACCAAAAAATTCAAAACTAAAAACATTTTATAATTAAAGGGGTATTTACTCACAAGTCTTAATTTACGAATTTATACTCCATTAAGTTTTAACTAATATTTTTTAGACCTTCAAGTCCCATTAAATTTTTAATAATCGAAATTGCCTTTCAAATAATAATTGTTCATCATTTATAATAAAAGAATATAATGATTTGACATTTATTTTAATTTTTAAAACTTTAAATATCAACTTTCAAATTAAAAAAACTAAAAAAAAATTATGGCAAAGAAAAAAAACTTCCTTTTTTTGAAAAAATTAAAAAAATTGAATTATTTTTTAGTGCAAATTAAAAATTTTGTATCAATAAAAGAGCATGATGATAGAACATTGATGTGCAAAACTAAAAAAAAAATAAAAATGAAAAAACTGATAATATTCTCAATTTTATTGGATAGTTGAATCAAACCAATAAGTAGATGGGCAAACACATTTAATCTCATACTCTATTTTTTTTTTTCCTCAGTTAGTGAAACAATTATTTGGAATATTATTATGCAAAATTGATAATATTTTTAATTATAAAAATGAAAAAAAAATTGATAATATTATTAATTTTACTAAATATGATTTATTGGTTTAAAAAATCTTAGACATGACCTAAATTATCATAACATTTGTAAATAAAACTTTTAAGTAATTAAACTCTATATTGGATATATTGATTACATATTAAAAGCCTAATAATCATCCATTACATGATTATCATCCAAACACATAATAAAAATTAATTTGGTAAAAAAAAATGTCTAAAATATTTATCAATTTGACATAATTTTATCTTTGGTGGGTAAAAATTATTTTTAAAAATTCAAAATTAGTTTTTTGATATTTATTTTTGTCAAATTAGTTTATATTTTATCAAATTGACGACTTTACTCTTGAAATTTAACAATAATATCTTCAATTGTTCTTATTTAAAATAAGATTCAAAATCTACAATCAAATATGTCATAATTGAAATGTCAAAAATCAAAGTAATACGAACCATAAACTATAAAGACTGGTAGTGTAATTTGTCTAAGTTTTAATTTATTTAGTAAACTCTTCGATGATATAGTGATTAGGAAGTGAAGGGAATATATATATATTTATTTCTATCTATTTGATTGGATACAAAAGAAATAGATTTTTTCCACTTTCCATCATTACAATACTTAAGAAAACATAAAATAATAATTCTTACTCATTTATAACATTTTCCGTCTTTTTCATCTTAATTAAACATGCATTGAAGATTTTGTTAGAAATATTTCGATGAGAATTTTTTTTGATTGTAAAAGTGATGCAATTGAAATGGCCTGACATTGTTTATTTTATTTTTGAGATGTGGGGTTCAAATGAAAAATTCATTTCCGAAAAAACATTACCAAAAAAAAAAAGAAAAGAGGCTTAATTGTGTATTTCGCCAGAGCATATGCTTTAAATGTGCAGTTAAGTTTTTTTTTAGGTAATAATAATAATAGAAAGGGATTGGCTTCCCGGCAGTCCGATCACAAATTGAAATGTGCTGTTAGGCCCGTGGGGGTCTACCATGGGTCCCGTTTCTATAATCTAAACTGTTAAATGTGTAGAGTTCGTCGAGTATTATATGTTTGTAATAAATCACGTTGATCGGATATCGACAACTATTTCATCGGATTAGATTTCTGTCAACTGTTTATGTTTTCACCGTCTATTTTTTTTTTATATAAAACTGATTTGATCACGTAGCTATCGATATCCGATCAACGTGATTTTTTACAGGCATATAGTACTCGACGAGGTCTACACATTCAGTGGTTCAGATTATCAAAATAGAACTCGTGGTGGGCCCCACCGGCCCAACACTACCCTCAAGTCCGATCATCGGACTGGAAGGAAACCAAACCCTAATAAAAAAATGTTTGTTTCTCTCTGATCCAAATCAGACTAGAAGGTCCGTTGGGTCTCTGTGGGTCCACTACAGAGTCTATATCGATAATTCAAACCGTTTAATATGTAAGCCTCATCGAATATTTGATTCCTATACAAAATCACATTGATCAAATATCAATAGTCATTTAATCATATCACATTTTGTATCAACGCTAAATATGATTTTGAAAATAAATTATTTATATAAATTTAATTTAATCAAGTAACTATCGATATCTGATTAATATAATTTTTATAAGAATAAAATATTCGATGTGTCTTAGATATTGAATGAGTAAGATTTTTAATGAAAACTTCATTATGGGCTCACTGAACCCCAACTGCACCCTCCAGTTGGAATACCCAACTGGAGAGTCTCCCTAAAAAAAATGTGTAGGTTTGCCTTGATAATCAACTCAACAAACCAGATGGACCTAGGTAGGATGTGAATTTGATCTTGATATTGGACTTATGCAAAGCAAACAACATGAACCAAAGGAACAATTGTATATTTGAATTCATGCCAGTAATAGCAGAAATTATACTTGTTAATTGACATAAAAAAAATTACTCTCTTCTTCTAGTTTTTGGTGCAGAAGACACTGAGGTCATGTTTGATTCACAAAATTAATAGTGAAGTATTAATAATTCTATTAAATTAGTGTGGTATTCACTATCCAATTGGATTAATATCCATTGGATTAATAATCCCACCTCTACCCCATTACTAATAATCTTACAAATTTGTTGAATTAATTATCTATCGGATTAATAATCCTAAACTCAAATGTTAAAACAAATATAGGATAATTGGGCCCACGGATTAATAATCCCAATCTCATACTCCAATCCACCCAATCAAACATGCCCTGAAAGGACAAAAACTAACTTCAATTTCTCAAAAGGACACTCCAACCAGAGTTCAGATCATCTCCTATCATTCTCTCCAGGGGATGAGTCAGATTGAGCCACGTTACTCCACAAAAAATTTGCAGCTCAAATTAGCTCAAAAAAAAAAAAAAAACAAAACAAAATTCCTACTAACACTCTCTCTCTCTCTCCCACGTCCCACCACTCACACACTCACTCTCACACGCGCGCGCGCGCACACACTCTCTCTCTCTTCTAATAAAAAATTAAAAAAGAAACAATTTTAATCTTTTTCATTTTATTTTCATAATATATATATATAATTTTTAATATAAAATTTTAATTTTATAAAATTAATATCAATGAATATATATACCTTTAAAATGAGACTAATACTAAATATATTTAATAAAAAATTAAAATAAATAAAAGTAATTATTATGTTTAGTTATGTTTTGAAATTATTGTTTTTTAAATATAAAAACTAATTTGATGAAATAAACATACAAAAATCATATATTTTTGAAATTCTCAAAAACAATCTTCATTCCAAAAAAAATCATATGAAAATAAAAAACATGTTGTATTTGATTTGCACCTATGTGCGGATTGGATTTGTTTGTTTCTTATTTCCTTTAAAAAAAGGGTAAATTAAAAACACATCTCCTGAGGTTTACTTAAATTACAAATTATCCTATGTGGTTCTAGAAATTACATTATGCTCCCTAAGGTTTCTAATTTCATAATAAATAGGTCATTTTATTAATAAATAATCAAGTTAATTAATAGTTTTTAATAATGTTAAAATTTTATTTCAATTAATAATTCAGATAATTTTTTTATTATATAGGCGAACAGTTAGAAATTTCACTTTTTTAATTAATTCTGTTAAATAAAAAATTCTGACAGGGAGGTATTTGTAATTTTTCAAACCACATGAGGCAATTCGTATTCTAAGCAAAACTTATTGGATGTATTTATAATTTATCCTAAAAAAAAATTATTTTCAGTAGGAATTTTTTTTCTTTTTTAGCCAATCTAAACTGCAGATTTTTTTTATGGAGTGACGTGGCCCAATTTACCCCCCACACCCCAACAAACTGGAGAAAGGGCCGGAGAGAATGGCAGGACAGGATCTGAACTGGCCTTTTGATCAGTATTCTATATTTGTGCCTTTTTATCTCCCTTGACTTGAGTTTGATTCCACTACAGCTTCCTCTATTGTTCGATATCCTAAAACAGAGTCAATTCCTATCATGCTCCTCACCTCATCTTCAAGATACCAATATTTCATGATGTTATCAGCAAGAATCAAGTAGAGAGCGGTCATGCCATTAATTACCATATTTCATGAAAAACCAGCCGAACACATTTTCGTACTATGAAATTATAGACAGGGATAAATTCCCCACTATTGGAATACTTCAGCAGCAAAAAGAGTGAGTTAAATCTTCACTTCAAGTGCCATACCATAGGGAAAATTAGCTTGACCATGTATCAGTTCAGTTATTGATAGCCATGGGTTCAAATTGTTTTTATTTTTCTCTAGCGTGATTGCATACCTCCCCTATTATTGGATGAACACATGATTCCATAGTGTCCTTAAAAAGCTGGATAATTACTCCATAGCATAGAATTTGTGAGGCACCATCATCAATAATTCACTTTGATCCATCCATTGAGTAAAGGATTCTTCGGATTTTCTTGTTTTTATATCGCCTTCTCATTTTGTGCCAAGTGAGTAAAATAGCAATGGGAAATATATTTTCACTAGTTTTGATTTTATATTCGATCTTTAACTGGTAATCACATACAGACATAGAAAAATAATCCTTGCAAACTTCTGAATTGTCCTTGCACATCCACAGAGATTTACAATCACACTCAGATCAACATTTCCCCAATTCCTTCTCAACCCCCACCCCACTTTCAAAACACAAAAAAACATAAATTATGAAAATCAGAACGATCTTGGTTTCAGAACAATGGTCGAGTGCTTCAAAATATGCAAGCTGAACTGTCCCCCCTTCTCAGCAGTATCAATCTTGGCCTGTCCCGGAGGAGGCAAGAGCTCGAAATTCTGAACCAACCTTCCCAAAGTGATGCCGAGAATTGGCAGAGCAAGGATAATTCCAGGGCAACTCCTCCTTCCAACACCAAACGGAAGGTACCTAAAGTCATTGCCATTGGCCTCAACCTTAGCCTCCTCTTCCAAGAACCTCTCAGGCCTGAACTCTTCTGGGTTCTTCCAGTTGTCAGGGTTGTTTGCAAGCCACCACGCGTTTACCAAGATTTTGCTCTCAGCAGGGATGTCATAGCCAGAGAGCTTTGCATCGTGGAGGTTCATGTGGGGGACTAAGAGGGGAATTGCCATCCTGAGGCGGAGAGTCTCTTTCACTACAGCTTGGAGGTAGGGGAGTTTGTAGGTGTCTGGCTCCGTGATTTGGACTCCAAGGCCAAGCATGGTGTCAAGCTCGTGCCGGAGCTTTTTCTGGATTTCGGGGTGGTTTACAAGTTCTGCAATGCCCCATTCTATCGACCATAATGTTGTCTCAATTGCTGTTTCATGGCAGACATTTTTTGGCACATTAGATCAATCATGTTGGTAAAACAATCCTCAATAGAAAAAGAAGGGGAAAAAATCATTAAATCACGGAAACAAAACACTAGCAGGCTTACTATTTGCAAATATTGAATAATGCCACTTTTTATTTTGGGGAAATATAAAATAAATGCAAAAAAAGGAAAACTATTCTCAATTCAGTGTGAAGTTTTTCCAAGATTTGAACATATATGGAATGAAAAAGGAAAAAAAATTCAAAGCCATGGAATCTGGGTTTAGGAAAACAAAAATGTCCCTCACTTTTTTTTGTTCCCCTCTCTTCCCTTTCCCCTTTGAAAGTCTCCCACTGCCCCTACCACCAAAGACCACAGCCCCAGCCTCTCCCTCCACCTGAAGTCCCTCTCCCACCCTTCCCCACTACTGCCAATTTGTATTCTAATTGTGATACAATTTTATTATTTTTTTTAAAATTTAATTTAATCAGTTTAGTTCAATCAACAAGATGTTATAATTTTGGATGAAAAATTACAATTGCATGCGACTTTGGTTTTTTGAATCGTAAATTTTTTTATAATTTTTTTAGAGTCCTTAACATTACTCTTTTTTAATACTGCTTGTGTCTAAATCGTAAGAGAATTCATTATTTATTAAGAAAATATAATTAAATGGACCCAAAGTTGGGTGTGTCGGATGAGAATGCGCTTTCAATGATTAAATTCCACAACGCTTAAACCTAATCTCTTTATAGGACTCAGTTATATATGATATGTGATGTGCCCACCAACCAAACCATGATTGGTTGGTTGGGTTGCCACCGATTTTAGAAGTCCCTATCTCACCTAGTAGTCCATGGGATTTGAACCGGACCTCCACTCCACAATAATTCTGGTATTACCAATATGTCTTTAAAATTTTTATCAAAAGATAAAAGAAAGAGACACAAATAGTAATAAATTAATGAAAAAACAGGAACAAAAGACTCAAAAAATAATAAGAAGAAATGAAATGATACGCGAATAAGCAAATTGAGGAAGTCATTAAACCATTAACATATGGTTTATTTTAACTTTCTAAAATAAAGCAACCAATGATGGTATTGAGAAATAGGTTAAAATTTGAATTTTTAATTTTTTTTGATTTTTTTAAAAGAATATGCAAAAAAAAAATGAAAAAATAATATAACTTAAAAATATAAAAAAAAATTAAAAATTAATTTTTAACTGTATTATCAAAATAGGGCATATGATATGACCAATTGTTTGGGAATGACGGCTCAACCCCCACTCACCCACCACTGTATTTTATATTATATAATACTGGTCAACAAACCCGCCTAAAGTTTTGACATTTCTACTACACAAGGTTTTTTCTGATAAAGACTACAGTTTTGTAGTAGTGGACACCAATTTTTTTAAAAAAACTTAAGTGTAAATTTTAATAAATAAATTTATTATTTAATAGATTTTGTGAGAATTAATACTATTTTTTAACAAATATTATTTAAAAAGTTATTAATTATTAATTTTTAAAGATAATTTAAAAATTATCACAAAAAATATCAATAACTATAAATTTTAATGACAATTTAAAAAAAGCGTCACATAAAAGTCACTAATTTTTAATTTTAGCGACCATTTAAACTATTCATCACAAAAAAAAAAATCATTAATTGCAAGTTTTACTAAAGATTTATAAAAACCGTGAAAAAAAATCAGTAATTGTCAATTTTTAACGACATTTATAAAAAATAATCATAAAAAAATTGTATTTAGCGAAGATTTTATTAGGATTTGATAAAATTAAATCCAACTATTAAGACCAATTAATAGTTTATCCCTTTTTAAAATTTGAGACTCATGGCAATATAGTTGGATAGATGACGATTAATATTATAGTATGGTGCAACTTTATGTATTGACCATCCAATTGGAGTAATTATTGGATTAATCATTGAGAGTTGTTTACTTCGTCTTATATTATATAACCTATTTCTTATCGAGAAAAAGAAAGAAATAAAGCAAAAGGGAAAGCGTATAAATAAATACCAGCGACGTTAATGTTCTCGACGATGTAAAGAACGTTGTCCTCGTTGATCTCTCCCTTCTGTTGAGCATCCAAAATATGATCAATCGCACATTTTAGAGTATTGTTGTCCATGCTTTTCGTGCTTGCTAACTTCCTGTTATGCAATCATTAAAAAATAACAAAACAAATTAATTAATTATTCAATATATATACATACGAAAATTTTAATACAAAAATTATTTTGACCAAATCATTTTTCTAGGCACTACGTGTCATTAATTAATTCTTTTCTCTGATGCCTTGTAATATTATTTTATTTGAATCATATCAACTCTTTATTATATCATTTTAATCTTAATTCATATTTTAATTTTTTTTAAAAAAGCATATTCCAAATAACAAAGTTCCAAAAAATAATGTCACAAATGTGCCGTGATGAAAGAGGCGGCTCATGTCACGGATTTGTTTGCTGGCAGGTCTCTATAACCTAAAAAACAAGCGACTTGTTTAACCCATACCCATACGTGTACACATACACTCCTAGTCACTATCTTATCTTATAATAAAAATATTTGAAAAATGATAGAAAAAACAAACATTAAAGAAAACAACTGCAACTCCTAGGCTAGCATAGCAAAGTTGCGTCATGAGAATTGTAGTTGGAAAACTATACCATCTCAGGCAAATTCAAGGGGTATTTCAAGCAACTTTTTATGCAGGTTGAAACAGTAGGACCTATTGTATTTGTGTTTACCTCTGACACCACCAAATAACTGAATAACTACTCCTATTAAGTAATTATCGGACTATTTATTGTTAGGACTATAATTATAAAATTATTTTTAAATTTGTAATTAATCTTCTATTGCTCAGCTAAAATAAAATAAAATAATCACACTATTAATAACCAAATAATATATTAGCTTGTTTTGACAATAATTAAAAAAGTCAATAAAAATCAACTGTCTCTTTACGTTTTTTATACTTTTTTTTTAATAGAAAATTAAAAAATTAATTAAAATAATGAATTTTCAAAAACAATCCTATATCAAGATTAGTATATATCAATCTTATATTTTTGGAATAAAAATAAATAACGGAAATGAAACAAACATACTTCCTTTCATCGACAAAATAGTCCTTGAAAAGCTGCAACCTCCTCTCCTTAACTTCTTTGCAGATCTTCAAGTACCCTCTCAAGAACGGCCTCAAAATCGGAATAAAATCGCCGTAGTTATACTCAAAGCTCTGAGCCAACCTACTCCTCTCTCCATTCAACGCCTTCAATTTCACGAACAACGGGTCCTCCTCGCTCTCGAACCTCGAATCAAACATAATCCTGTACATGTTATTGTACATCATCAGCTGCAACCGCCTCCTCAGCACGATCCCATTGGTCTTCGCTTCCGGGTTCTTCTTCACATCCTCCACGACCCGACCCGCCTCGTCCTCCCACCCGAACCTGTACTGCTGCACCACCTTGTTGGTGAAAAAAGGAACCGTCATGATCCTCCTCATCTTCCTCCAGTGCTCACCGTATACAGTGAACACCATATCCTGACCCTTACCCGTAAAAATATCGAATACCACGTTCCGGGTTCGGGACCCGAACTCGACCCCCTGGGTGTGGAGGACTTCTTTGGCGAGATCCGGGGAAGAGACCACGACCAGGTTGCGTTGGCCCATTCGGAGCAGGAATATCTGGCCGAACCGCTTGGCTAATTGGGTCAAGTTGCGGTGGTTCAAGTCATCACCGACTTGGAGCCAGTTGCCGAATACGGGCACGGGTATGGGTCCCGGAGGGAGTTTGAACTTCTTGCCGCGCAATTTAGAGATGGTGATGGCAAGGACGACGGCGACGAAGAGGCCCAAGAGGGACTTCTCTAGGAGGAGAAGATCCATATTGGCGTAGGTTAGAGGGAATAATGGCGAATGATAGAGTGGTGAGTAATGGTTGAGGAGGGTGGTAGATGTTGCGGTATTTATAAATTATAATAGGGAAGACGTTAGGTGAGCGTGTGGGTGTGTTGGGTGTGCGTGGAGTTGGTGAGCTTGAGTGAGGCGGTTAACGGCGTTACTTGTTAACGGCGGGATTGTGATGGGTAGAGAGAGATCGTGGATGGGGGTAGGTAAGCGGGTTTGGTGAGCCAAAAATGGCTTTGTAATTTTTTTTTTTTTTTTTTTAATAGATTGAAATCATCATACGGCACGAATCTTCGTTACCATTTTCTTGAGTAGTTATTAGTGGATTTGGTCCTAAATTACTTGATTTTGAATCTCAATGTCCTAATCCCAACATTAAAGTTGACAAAATCAAATTTATGCAATCAATTATTGTAAGTAATCAATACTAGTTAGAGTGATGGTGTTGGATTAGTATTTAAGTGAAAATTTTTATTTTAATATAAAAAGTTGTAATACATTATTAAAATTTAAAATTAAAGGTTTACAGATTAGATGAAGTGATTTATGTTCAAATTTTTTTGGAATACATGATATATTAATTATTAATTGAAAAAAAAAATCAATTTAGATATATGATGGGTTGGGTAGATGATTTGAGATAGGAGGGGAAAAGAATACATTTAAAAGTGATAAAATATTTTTGAACAATGTTACATTTATCGAATTTTGATTTGTTCGAATTGTGCGAATTTGTGTATGTCAATCGTCCAGCTAGTCATCCAGCAACAAAGTTGACTGTCACGGTTAATAAAAGTAACAATCACAATTAACAAGAGTCGCACTGATCGTTCGAGTATTCGTTCAGACGGTCGACCAACATATATAGATTCAAGTGATTCAGCCAGACTCAAATTCAATGAATGAATTACTTTTGAATATTTATGACCTTATCATACAATGTTGAGAGGAAATCACATATGATTCCTTAATAAATAGTAATACAAAAACTTCATTTAGAATGTTGAAAAAGATTTTGAGTCTTACTATTTCAAATAAAAATATTATTAGGATGGGTCAATTACTTTAAAATGTCAAAATTAAGTAATTATTTTAAGTGTAGTGTTAGACATCTTAAAACAGTAACTTTAAATTTACTCGCATTTATGTGGTAAGAGATTGAGTTTTAGTTAATTGATTTCTAAATAAACTAATAATAATTCTTGTCATTTGAAGTTAATTTTTAGAAGTTTCAAACAATTTTCCTATATTAAATCAATGCAAATGTGACCAAGGGGGTTAGTTTTTTTTTTTTTTTTTTTTTTTTTTTTTTGAGAACAAGGAAATGCCAAAACGACTACAATGAAAAATCAAAAACAAGAAGAGCTTTAAGCTTAACAGGCGGGTTCCCAACCCAATCAAGAGGGAGTGTACCCTTCAGAGCACACGAAGCTAACCATTGTGCCACTCTATTGGCACTCCTTGGAATCTAGCGAAAGTCTAGCCCATGTCTTGATCTAAAAGCTCGTACGTCATAGAAGATTGCCAAACTTTTCCAAGGTGGAACAAGTTTAGATGCACTCAACTCAACCATAGACTTGTTGTCGCTCCCTACCTAGAGATTTGCAAGGCCTAAAGAGGCTGCCAGCAAACAAGCTAGACGGACTGCCCGTGCTTCACTTTGAGAAACTGAAGAGAATGGAATTATAGAAGCAGAACCAGCAATTAATCTACCTTTCCAATCCCGCAAGACCATAGCATTAGAGGATGTGGACCCATCCTTAAAGAAACTAGCATCACAGTTAACATTGAGCTGATCTTGCAACAAAGAGATCCAGGAAGGAAGAACAGGGCTAGCAGCAGAAACAACATGTTGGGAGCTTGTAATTCGACCTTGATATTCAACCAATTCTGTCCATATACTATTAGCTTGCTCTATCGTTTTGGAAGGGGCAACTGGGTTGCCATTAAAAACCCAGTCATTCCTAACTTTCCAGATACACTAACAAATGACAATCATCCTTCCAACAAGGTCCTGTCTATCCTTTGCCATCAGACAAGACTTTATCAAAGATAACGTCCACCAAAGGGGTTAGTCTGATTAACAAAAACTTCTACACATCACTAGGAGATTAGTAATTCGAATTGAGTTTCAGTGTATATCTTATATGACTCAAATCTAAAAGAATAAAATAAAAAAATCAATGCAAATTCTAATGAATGTTTCTAGAACATTGTTTAATATTGAAATTAAGGTATTAAAAATGGATAAAAACATTTTTAAAAAATGTATTGATTTTAATAAAAAGTACATTAAATTTAATAAAAGTGAATAATGTTTATATATATATATATTAAAAATATCTATTAACAAGGCCCTTAAAGTTTCGTTTGGTAATGACTTTTTTAGTTGATTTTTTGACTTTTTTTTATTTTTTTAGCCTGAGACTTTTTTTTTTTTGATTTTCTTGTTTGACTTTTTTGCATTGGAAATGATGTTGGTAAAAGTGAAATGACAAAATTGCCCTCAAATGGCCAAATCCAATATCTCCTCCAAATATATACAGCTTTTGCACTAGGAATTACACTATCTTTTTTTTTTTTCCCCTTTTTTTAACATTTTTTGTAAATTGTTTCATGGAAATTGGTTTTGGTAGGTTGCTGATTTTGAATAGGGAAACTATTCAAACAAATCAAACACTCTATGAACCAAAATTGTACGGAGTTAACGAAAATGTTCTGCAAAATTTGGGAAACATTTCTAGTATGCCATTTCCACCAAGCCACAATTGCAAAAATAAATAAATAATAAATAACACTAACTAAAATTTGTCAAATACATTAATAAAATAAAATTTTCAAGTCCACGACAAAGATTTGTACGAACAATATTTTCCGAATACATAATAAGAACCATTTGTTGGTAATTACCTCTTCAACAATAACCAAGTGCTTGAGTGTACCATAATGGGAACGTGCATATCTAATTACATAATGTACACACGCACAATACCATAAATACTAGACGTGGTGCTACAATTTTGTACACATACAAACAAGAAAAATGAACTTGGGTTACCGAATTCCCCCTATATATTTCCTAACATGCCATGATTGCGCATGTGGACCAAACAATGTCTTACGAGAAAGCACACACTTTCCATATGTGAGTCATCATCCCTAACTATTAGTCCATCCCCCCCCTCCATGTGCTGACAGAGGAATGGCATTGATTATGGTTGCCACGTTGGCCTCTGTTACTATAGGTTGAACGGTGGTTGGATTACTTATATTTCTCCGTATGTAGTTATGCAATGCCATCGACGAACTAACTAAATACACCTTCGCAGTCACAAAATCATAAAGAGGCATATTTTTGATAAAACCCCATCAATTTTTCCACACCCCAAAGGTTCATTCAACGACACTGCGCAACGACGAGTGTTTCTTGTTAAATAATTCTCTAGGGTTCGCTGCGTTCCTTGCACCTCGCCGAAAATCTTCTTGGTGGTAACGGTAGCCCTTGTACGGGGCGAGGTAACCCCTTCGATTAGGATAACCCGAATCAACAAGATAATATTTCCCTACCGGATGTCAACAAATAACGGTATAAGCTTTGTGTGCATATTTCCTCCGAATGTGGAAACAACACATTTTCATTGTTGATTATTTCAGCGAAAATTCTACTGTCATGCATACTGTCTTCCCATCCAACTAACACAAAGGTAAAACACATGTTGAAATCAACCATCGCCATGATATTTTGGGTGTGACAATATTTGCATCCACAATAGTTAGTTGTATTAAGCCCCGTCACTTTCACAACAACATGCGTACCATCGATTGCGCCGATGCAATCCAAATTTCCAAATTAAGCAGCAAAACAAATTTCAATATATACCAAAACTTTGACATAAAGAAACAATATGTTTTGCAAATATGAAAGTTGTACCTTGAATGGTACGTATTTCATTTTTGACCGCAAGTGAGGATGTTGAACATTTTGATTTGTTGTTGGCCTACAATGTACAACCGTGAACTTCTTCATCGCCTCCAAAACATTATGAGCGTGGCGTGATACGGTTTCACCTGAATGTTGAAACCGTTCTTGGATGGCTCTATTCTTAAACCCTCTCAACACATGTATGAACATTGTAATGCTTTCTTCCATGGCTAATCCATGGCTACGTTGGTTAACAAATAAACCAAAGTCTCTAACTAACGTGTCACACAACAAAGAAAATACTTCTTTTGGCATACATACATTTTCTTCAAAACGACCAATGTGTCCATCATATAATTCACATATTCATGCACTTTCAGTCAATATTGACGTTCGACATGGAGTTTTTAACATGTATTTTTTGTAATACTCTTGTACATACTGACATGCTTGCACGTACGTCCAATTATTTTGTTGTTGTATCTGAATAACCATTTGGTTTATTTGCTCGACGAAGTCGTCGTTACTAGTACATTCGCCCTTAGACATGGCCACGACTTCGGCAAGGCCTACAAGACATATGTCCAATGTTAAAATCATTACTGTCACTTTGAACTTGTTCAACCATTTAACTAACATTACATATATACATCAACAGCATACGATGCATAACCAAGATAAAAGAAAAGCAATCTGCCAAACCAAACATGCATAAATCATCCATTCCATCTACACAAAGAAATTAAAAACAAAAACAAAATAAAAAATAATAATAACACAAATTGGTCATATTGTTCCACCAAACCATCCAACCAAGTACTGCAACCGAAACAAACCCAAATAAAAATTTAAAAAAAAAAACAAAAAAAAAAACTTAAAGACATCCCAAAAATCCAACACAATAACAAGTTCCCATAAAAACATCAACACATAACACGGACAAGTTCCCATCAGTTCCTAACAGCCGCCCAACCCCGTGGCCCATCCTAGCAACCATCAAACCCGTCGTGCACCAAAAAGGTTCGCAAATGGAGCCCTAACGCAGCTTTGTAGTTGCTTCTGCGTAAGCCACCTAATAATATGGTCATCATCAAGCTGGCACATCATAACCTCTCGGTAATCAGTGTTGTCCATAAGAGATGATACAAAGTGGAACAACGGTGTACCCACTAAGGCAGGAGTGGATTTCAGCCTTTCCATGCACTCTGAAATAGTGTACAACGACTCATTACCAATTAAGTGCCTGACAGTAAGTTGTTGGTTTTGACTCCGGACGACATTGGTCAGATTGTTCACACTGTCGGCTATAGCAGATGCTCCACTGGTCGGCTTCCGCGACTTTCTTGAACTTGCGGGAGTATTCCTTTTTCTTTTCGCCCGAGTGTCAACCCTAGGTTCAACACCTTCCATTAACGACTCAACCCTGAAGGGATTGGATCTGCGAATGGCTGCATACCAAGGCTCTGAATCGAATCAGAAGAGCTTTTGTTATCTTCGACAGTCCTCTTCCATAGTGTCCAATGATGTTTGCCAGTTGCAGCAGCCCCTGTGAAGATACTCTCCATCAACTCTCGATGCTCCAAAGTTTTATTCCTGAACTTTGCACAACTCTTGTTTATCTGCAGCACAGGAAACACAAAACTATTAGTGAAAATATGTTACTGTCACGACCCGCTCCCCGTACCCAATGGTTAAGTATCGTGATGGCTAGTAACTAAAGTTATCTCCGGCCAATTCTTGATCAAATTAATAAACGCGAGCGGAAATAATATTTAAGTAAGGGTACCAAAATAATCACCAGAACTTCTATTTTTATTACAAAATGTATTAACCAAAAAGACCGATATTTACATATAAAAATATCATAAAAGTGTTGTGTGTGTCTATTCCGCAGTCCCGCGTCCAAGACTTTCCAAAAGCTATTTCTGAATTTCATTATTTCCTAAAAATTGGTAAACAGCTATAAGCACATGACAGAGTGAGAAATATGCCAAGAGTATAAGGGACACAAAATAACCATAGATAGTTATGTAACTAAAATATTTAAAATAACTTAGTTTGAACAAATAATCATTTAATTAGCAAAATTGAGATTATGTAAATAAATAACCATAACCACGGTACCAAACAAAACAGAACATAGGTCACATGAGTGACAGTTAGAATAGAGATACGGATTCAAGAGGTGGCTCGTACGGATTATAGAGGTGGCTCCCACAATAGTGTAGCACTTATCTCCGCACAGAACAGAGGCCAATAGATCCATGACAACAGAAGTCCACAAAGTGGTCAAACCGAGGCTAATGGTTATTTAAGTCCCTCAAGGCGTGGGACTCCTGTGATGGTACTTACAAAACATAATTGTTTATAAGGTCATTGTCAAATATTCTTTCAAATATAAGCAAACATATCCATGGGTTTCATTTTAAACAAATAGAGTTCAGAAATTAATCCACGTAATTGAAATATTTATAAAACATAACTTGTATTAATGTAACTAATAAAATACAACTTGTATAAAATAAATTATGGTAAGTCAAAACATACGTAAATATATTATGGTAACTTAAGGTATAATATAACTCACCTTAAAATTAATACATTACTATTTTTTTCCGCTATCAAAGATTTTCTTAACTTCCAATATTTCCTTCCCATTTTTTAGTTCCTTTTCCTTCCTTTCTCTCTTGCTCTTTTTCTTTACATCCTAAGCAAATCCCTCCTTTATATAGGAAGGCAAGCGTGGGCACCAAGCCACACGGCTACCCACGCGTCTGATCCCTATTCCTTAGTCGTTAATTCATGCTTATCTTGATCTCCCTTTTTTATTTTTATTTTTTTTAATAATATATAATCCATTATACTTTATTTCATATTTTATTTTTACGGAATATTTAATTAAACATTTAGGATTTTTCTTATTTATAATTAAATATTACTAATATAAAATTTAAGGAATAACTTAAATTTTCGGGTTGTTGCAGTTACGAAATAAAAATGAAAGCAATGCAGAAAGGTAAGAAAAAGGTGTAAATACTTTACCAGTTCTATCCGATCCCACTATTCATCGGAAGCCTGAAACATGCATGTTTCTGCATCAAATCCAATTCTAATTATTCATTTGGCATGGTCCATCAACTTCATCCACGCAGTCCAATCTCGTTTCATGCATGCGTACTTGTTCTTCAATTGCTTTACATCATATTTTCTGCCATTTTTTTTTCAAACTTCTTCACCAACGACTTGTACCCAACGTTGCTCAAAACCATGAATGGCCGGTTGCCCCCAAGAATTTCATCGGCAATAAGCTCTAGGAAAAGCCTTGTGGATTTAGAATCCCACACAACTTTGTGAATATATTAGTTGTCCTCAATAACAATTGCTAGAGCCCTTGCAACCCCTTTATTTTTGGAAAGTGTCATGACCCAACCCCAGGGGCTTAGGGTTGGAGTCGCAACTTACTAACTTATTCTTATTCGTAGCAAATTAAGCTGCGCAAGCGGAAATAAGTAAACAGAAATTTTACATCATTTTACTATTTAAGAAAGAGAAAATACATTTTTAGGGCTTTCATTATTTTACTATTCAGTGACCAGCCCCGAATAGAAACAAAAGGGAGCAAAAATATAAAAAAAAGAAAGATAAAATAGTGATTCAACATCAGTCCATGTGCAGGTTTCATTTTGTGGGGTTATGGGTTTCCCTTACATCTCGTCACCTAAAAGGGTAACAGCTATAAGCACACAGTAAAGTGAGAAATATTATGCCAAGAGTGTAGGGAATACAAAATAACTATGGATAATTAGTTAGGCTAAAATGTTTACATAATTTAATTTGAAATAACAATTTATTTAAAGTGACAGAATATAGAAATCATGTAAATAAATAATCATAACCACGGTATAAAACAAAACAAAACAGAGGTCACAAAAGTGACAGTCGGAAGAGAGGTCAATGGATCCATGACAAACCGAAGACCACAAAATGGTTAAACAGAGGCCAGTGGTTATTTAAGTCCCCCAAAGCGTGGGACTCCCGTGGTGATATTTACAAAACATAATTATTTATAAGGTTATAGTCAAATATATTCTAAAATTTAAACAAACATATCCGTGGATTTCCTTTTAAGTAAATAGAGTTTAGGAAGTAAACCACGTAATTGAAATATTTATAAAACATAACTTTTATTAATATTACTTAATAAAATATAACTTGTTTAAAATAAGTTATGGTAACTCCAAACATTCGTAAAACATATAATGGTAAATCAAGACATAATATAACTCACCTTAATTATAACCCTTAGCCTTACTTTACTATCAGAACTTCCCTACTATCAATTCCTCACTCTCCCGTACCTCTCTCTTTCTCGGTTTCCACTCTTTCTTTTTGTTCTTTCGTTTCTTCCTCTCTTAGTTCATCACCTTTGCCCCTATTTATACTGTGAGCCAAGCCTCACTTGGAGTGCCACGTACCCCCCCCCTCTCAGGAGGCATAATGAGGCTAGGAGGTGGATCTCTTAATTGAAAATTTAAGATGAGATTTGAATCTTATAAAGATAAGTATAAATCTTCATACTTGGGCCTTTTTACATACTTGGGCCTTTTCTCTTTTTTTTTTCTTTCTTTTTTTTTCTTCTTCTTTCTTTTAGGCCGAAGTTTACAAACCTTGCTGGGCAACTAGCTTATTTCTTTTTATTCATTTATTTATTTGTTTTCGTGTTAAATTATTATTTATTACTATCTTTAGTTTGACCCAATTAATATTACAATTCCATAAATGTGTTAATTTGCTCCCAAATAATAATTCCCAATTAGTTCTAAATCCAATGTCAAATTAGATTTATATATTTATTTATTTAATAGTTGTCACGACCCAAACCCGGCCCTATGGGTTTAGCACCGTAACTGGCCAGTAATCCGAGATTACCGAAGGCCTGCTGAACAGTAATACAGTAAAACAGAGTACAGGGCCTGGCGGAAGCCAATACAGTAAGTAACTAGTGTCCATTGAGCTGTGACAATCTGTATGCCAAAAACATTTTTCATGCATTCATACAGTTCAAACAGTACAGTCTATACAATCATTACAACATTCAGTGCGGGGACTTAATCCCTCGATAACAGTACGGTCAAACAGTAAACAGTTTATACAATAATACAAAACAGTCAAGAGACAGGTGGGGAACACAAAACACCCCAAGCCATAGCATGGCGTCTCGGAACCTCGCAGTGAGGCACATAGGCTGGCTTGACAAAACTGGGGACTAACCCACGCTCCTAGCTCCGGTCTGGCTGCTGAGAACCTACATATATATATAAACAGTGAGCTAAAGCCCAGTGAATAACATAATGCGTAAAGAGGTTATGAACGAATGTCCTTACAGTAATGAACACAGTTCATTAAACAGTATTTCAGTCTTTCAGTATGTCAGTCAATCAATCATATGTGGTACATCCATTAGCCTATAAACAGTAGGTCCAAAAGGACCGGGCCTCAACAGACCGAACAATAGTGATGGCCATCAATCAATAAACAGTATGGTTCCACAAGGAAACCGACAGAGCTCTGTAACAATAACAGTAAGCAATAAGTGCTAAGGATGCCACAGTACAGTTCACAATACAGGACATACATTCATTCAATAACAATATCAGTTCAGTAAACAGTTCTGTTCAGTATTCAAAAGATAACCATTTTGAACATATCTTTACACAATCTGTTACTCACAGAGATTGGGCTAATAGCAGCTAGAGCGCGTCCCCGAGAGCCAACCCTAAACAGTTAACAAGTAGAACACACACTAAGTTTCACAGTCGGGAAGGATAATAATTAAATCCCTAAATTTCCTCGGTGTGGTTCTATGTCTAAATCCTCATTAAGATGCCTTAAACTAGGCCTAAGAATGCCTAGGATGGGATGAGGATGCAAAAATACACTTGGAAGGCATTTTTCAAAAGTTGCTGAAAATAGGAGCCTCGCTCGAGCGAGCCTTCCTTCGCTCGAGCGAGCTTCCAAAATCAAAGGCTTCGCTCGAGCGAGAAATCCTTCGCTCGAGCGGTCTGCAGAAACAGTAAAAGTACTGGATGCTCGATTTTTACGCTCGAGCCACCAATCCTTCGCTCGAGCGTGGCTCAGAGGAAACCTTGGTCGCTCGAGCGAGGAATCCTTCGCTCGAGCGAAGAAGCCAAATCTGGAATTTCCAGATTTGCCTTCCAAGCTCAAACCAAGCATTCCCAACTCAATACTAGACCTCTTGGGCCCAAATTCTGGAAAATACATCCTAAAACAATGTATAACAAGTTTCAAAAGCCAATTTGAGGATTCAAGCCCCAAAGGTGAGTCAATTAAATACAAATTCAAACCCATTTTCAAGAACAATATGTAAACATGCAATGCATGAGTTTTAAACCAAATTCAAGCTTCAATCCTTGCTCTAAAGAGCTCAATAGTTGGAAAACATTTTGAAAACATGGGCTATAATATAAACATGGACATGCATGTATAACTCTCCAAAAATTTAACTTCAAAATACCCTAAAATGGCCATGCATGCATGGTGGAGCTCCAATTCAACAATTATGAACAAATTCATGACTTAACTCCTCTATAACCATGATACATGCAAGATGGAACTCAATGACAACAAGAAGAAAATGAATTTTCTTACCTAAGTCTCAATTACAAGGTTTAGGAGCTCAAAAATACATCAATCTTCAATTTCCCCTAAGTTCTCAAGCAATTCACAAAGTTGGAGTCAAAATCTCTCTCACTCTCTCTCTAAATTCGGTTATGGGGGAAGGAAATGGCTGATCAAAATGTATCTCTAAGTGTATAAGGCACAATAGAATTGAATAAACAAAGGCCCCACTCACAATGGCAAAATGGTAATTACGACAAACTCTTTAATTGGCTTAATTTAATCTAGTTTAATCATTCCTAATCAATTTTCAGATAAATATACCATTAAATCACAAATATTCTACTGATCATGAAACACTAAACGGTTCCTAATTCGGCCGCCGATAAGGCCTTCAATTAGCAGGTTAAACATATGAATTCAAACAGATAATCAATCAATCAAACAGATGCAATATGCAATTCAATAGATAAACTTATTCAATTTCAGTTTCGATTTCAATCAGTCCATTCAGTATTTCAGTTAATTCAATTATCAGTCATTATCAGTTCAGTTTAGCAGTAATCAGTAGCTAATTCAGTAGTTTATCGGTAATCAGTACGAGGGTTGTTACAATAGTCTATCATCACATGTCACTATAATTATATATAACTCTAAATATTTACGTGGACTTAATTAAACGTTCGGGGTGTCACAGAAAGAGTACGTGGTGAAGTTCGTGTAGAAGCCATAACGACAATGCAACTGATAAATTAAAGCATTAGTACCTTATATATGTATGTGTATTACTCACCCAAATGAATTTGCGCAATAAAATAGATTAGGCATTGTGACATTCTATCAAAAAAATTAAGAGAAAGTAAAGAGAAATAGTTATCTAGATCCAAACCACAATCCCCTTACATGTCATTCACAAAGCTATTGCTATTAAGTTGTAATGACCCCGACCTCCGATTAATGCTAAATCATGATTAATTATGCCTAACAGTAATTTAGAAGGAATCTGAAATTAATTTGTATTTGAATTGTGTTAATTATGTGTTTCTACCTATTTGCGTTATAATGATCTGTTCATGTCTTTGACTTAAAACTGCGAATTGGAAGCCTTATCAGCGTTCGAATAAGAAATTGACTTGATTTATGTGCTAGTTAGGATTTATAGAATTTTATGGTAGGTTCAATTAAAATTCGGTTCGGAACGATTAAATTAGATTAAATCATGTTAATTTACACTTGTTTGAGTTATTACACAAATGCCACTTAGTGGCTTGATTTGGAGACCAACCTTATTACACTTTGAAACATATTTCCTCAGCCATTTTTCCTTGTCAAAATTGACTAGAGAGAGAGAGCTAGGAGAAAATAGGATTCATCTAGAGATTTGGCTTGGAGCTTAGGAGAATTGAAGAGGCTTTGCAAATTTGAGCTCCTAGACTTGGAATTCAAGGTTTAAGGTAGGAGATTTCCCTTTCGATTGTAAACTTAAGAATAATTCTTGCATGGTTCATGGTTAATTAGTGTCTAAAGCTAGGAATTGGGTTAAGGTGTTGAATTGAGTAGTAATTCATGCATGCATGCATAAATTTCCATGTGTTGAGTTTGAATTCTAAGATTTCTTCCATGCATGTGTTAATTTCACTCTCATTGTGGTCATGCATCTTATTGTCCATCGAATTGTCAAGTTTGATCATGTTTTGGAGGGTTTGGTTTCAAGGAGATTCATGCATGTTACATTTAAATTATGTTCTTGAAGTTTTCCTTGAAGTTATGTTTAATTGAACTACCTTTGGGCTTTGATTTTGCAAATTGATTTTCAAAACATGTTATACTATGAGTTTACAAGAGTTCTCCAAAAAATTAGCCCAAAAGGATCGAATTTGATGCTTTGAAGTTGAGTTTTGAGCTTGAAGTTCAAATCTGAAAATTCCAGACTTTGGACTCACGCTCGAGCGGAGAACTCCGCGCTCGAGCGTACACACTAAGTTCATGAAGTCCGCTCGAGCAGGGGAAAGTGACGCTCGAGCGGGAATTTCGTGTATCCAGTACTTTTCACATGTTTACAGTCCGCTCGAGCGGGGTAATGCACGCTCGAGCGAGGACTTGTGTCTCACGCTCGAGGGGGTATCGAGCGCCCATCGAGCGTGAATTTCATGCATCCAGTACTTTTACTGTAGTTTACAGTCGGCTCGACGCTTGAGCGGAGTAATACACGCTCGAGCGGATACTTTTTGTCTGCATGTCCGCTCTAGCGTAGACCTTATTTTCAGCAACTTTTGAGAAAATGTTTCCAAGGCATTTTTGCATCCTCATTCCACCCTAGGCATTCCTAGGGCATGTTTAAGATCCCATAATGAGGTTAAGAGATTAGAAGCGCACTAAGGGCCAACGAAATAAGTTTTATACAATTAGAACGTGTGTTTCAAGTGTGTATCTGTTATGTGTTGTGTAGGTCACGTGCCACGTACCGTTTGACCAAGCTTACTCTGTCTGTCTGTCTCAGGGCCCACTGTGAGTAATAACTTTGTAAAGTTATTTTTAATTATAAGTATTTTCTGAGTAATGTAAAATGATCTGTTTGCCGAGGTAATATTTTCTGTATGAATGAATGGTTGTCCAATGTTTCTTAAATGTATTCGTGACATTCTTAGCCTCAAATGATAATTGTTATCTGTTCTGTTACGTCCCTTTATGGGTCAATTGTACGTCTCATGAGCCAATTGTTATGGATCCTTACATCCCTTTATGGGTCAACTGTACGTCTCATAAGCCAACTGTATCGTCTCCGTGCACGTGAGTCAACTATATGCCTTTATGGTCGTCCCTTATGGGTCAACTGTTTCTGCTAGTGCTAAAGAATGTATCACGTAAACTTAAACAAGGCTTATGATTTCTGTCTATATATGATCTAGACAAGTTAGGTTTTGATACGAAAATGAATTATGAATTCTGAATCTGTATGGACTCATTCATGAAACCCCTTTACTCTGTTATTATTCACTGAGCTTTCGCTCACTGTTTATATTATGTATGTAGGTGAGCCGGCGTGTGACCAGGGCCAGAGTTGACGGCCTTCTGTACTGTTTTGTCAGCCAATCGTTGTGCCTCCCGAGGAGGTTCCGATCGAAGTTTAATGCCATGGCTGTTTTGTTTTCATGCTAGTCTCTGTAACTGTTGTAAAGTCAAATCTTGGGAAGTTCACTATTGTAAATATTTTGTAAATATTAGTGTCCTTGACTAGCATGCTAATATATATATAATTAAGTTTTAAAACATTTTGTCCCATGTAAGTTATCACAGCTCATTGGACCTTGTCTATTTCGAATTATTGCTTCCGCAGCCCCTTATTATTTGCTAATCTGTTTAGAGGTCTTTGGTAATCCACGGATTACTGGCCGGTTACGGTGCTAAACCTACAGGGGCGGGTTTGGGTCGTGACACAAGTCCACAACAAACATAAGTCATTACAATACTAGCTTTGTTAGGGTGCTACAAGACACTTGGAACATTTTCACATACGCAACAGTAAGATTACAACGACAATGCATAACAAGGAAACAATGGTTTTCAAGATACGCAGCGTTTGTTGAATGTGAATGACATCATCCCGCAAGTGCATGACACTATCGTGTGTGGCAGAGTCATAGTCGGTGTTTGGTTGCCTAGGTTCGTCACACCAACCAATCCAACTTAAACATGGCTAACAAAATTTATGCACAATGGTATTGGTTAACTAGTTTAAATGAAATGAAATTTGTCACCGAAAATAAAGGGTGTACTCACCACAGGATTCGGACACGCGTAGTAAACACGTCCTAGATTTTTGTGAGATCTGAAAATCTTGACAAGACATTGACTATAGCCACAGGCACACATACGACGTGGCCATGTAGTAGATGTTCTAGTTGACATGAAAGAAGCAATGCTTTGTTTTGTACCATAGGTGAGTAGAAGAAGAAGACAAGGTGTAAGACAATGTATGGTACATCTTTATGAATAACTTCAAATGTATGGTATAGTTTCATTCTCATTACTAGTGACACAAAACAAGGAACATATGGTCACCTATTACTTTCGAGCCCACATCAATGCGCTTTTCTAGGTTGTTATCTGTCATTTGACTTTTCTTTAAATTGATACATACATTTTCATGATTCTTGCTAGCCATTGTGTTTCTAGATTAGGGCATTATTTCTGTATTTTATGCTTGTGTGTTTGTCATATATCATATGTGTGGTAATGAGATGGTTGTCTACTACAGGATTTGTTCTAAACATGTTAGTAAAACTCTTGTTCAGAAACATGGATGGAATATGCGGAGATCTTAGCACAAACCCTCTCCACTTAAAGTAAATTGCTGCTACAAAATGGAGCCTATTGAAGTGAAACTACTGGTTGATGAGGGTGGGGAAAAGATTGGTCCTATATGCATTTAGTTGGCACAAGTAACAAATGCCATATAGATAAGTGTGAAAAAGGAGAATGAAGTTAGGAAAAGATAAACATGAAGAAGCACTCTATCCTCTCTCCAGCATCGTCTTATTCCATTCATTGTGGATGTCCATGGTCTATGTGCTCTCATAATAAAGACTAACCAATTCAAGTTGACATATTTGCATTGATTATGTTTTCCATCCAACCCATATATAGAAAACAAACAACATAACCATCCACCACGTTACAGTTGGACTACACAATTAACTGATGACAAAAGTATAAATGCTCTGTTGTGTTTCTGCAAACATAGGGAAAAAATTTCTACAATTGGTTCATATTTTGCTTCTCTATTTTAAAAAATGCTTATCCAACCTCAATTTGGAAACAACCATTTTATGGACAGTAGGTCCAACGAGTTAAAATAAATAAAATAAAATAAAAAGGAAATTTGGTAACAAATTTAAAAGACAGAAAAAGAAAAAAAATGTTCAAATACTCTGTTGTGTTTCTGCTGGATTAGGCACATGGGACGAAAAATTTCTAAAATTGGTTATATTTTGCTTCTCTATTTTAAAATATGCTTATCCAACCTCAATTCGAAAGCAATCATTTTATGGACAGTAGGTCTAGTGAGTTAAAAAAAAAATGGTACCAAATTTAAAAGAAATTTTTTTTTTTTAAAAAATGTTCAAATGCTCTGTTGTGTTTCTATTGCATTAGGCACAGTTTTGCAAAAATTTCTAAAATTAGTTCATATTTTGCTTCTCTATTTTACAAAATGCTTATCCAACCTCAATTTGGAAGCAACCATTGTATGGACAGTACGCCCAGTGAGTTTAAAAATATATATATATATATGGTAACACATTTAAAAGAAAAATTTTAAATAAATAAAAAATAAAGTTCAAATGCTCTATTGAGTTCATCAAGAAGCAAAACGAAAGGGAATACAAAAAATATGAAAATATTTCATCAACTTCGAAGCAACCATTTCCAGTGAGTTAAAAAAAAATGGTAACAGATTAAAATAAAAAATAAAAAAAAACAATATTTGTTGGTGTATGATGTTCTTCGTTAAGTTCATGGAGAAGAAAAACGAAAGTGAATACAAAAAATAAAAAAACACATTCCCATAATCACAGTTCACACAATCTATACAGAGACATTCGGGTTTAAACCTCAATTGACACCAACAAAAGCATTTTAGCACTGATCGAACAGAACAATGAAGAATTTTGAACATACACATGATAAACAAGTAAGATCTCGTGCAAGGAGAAGAAAACCCCAAAATAAATCAAGTTATGCGTACCAAAGATGCAAACACGGAACAATGTTACGAGTAAAGAATGGTCGAGGCGTTGAGGAAGCGTTGTTGGCCTGGATCAGTCGTCCGATGTTGTGCAATCTTCTCCTCCTCTCTCGTTCTTCTTTGTTGCCGTCTGCTTGGTGTGTTTCTGCAAATGGAACCCTAGCAAATACATATAGATGTGTATTGGTGTATATGGGGTAGTTTGGTAATTGTATATCCTACCCACGTGCCTCACATCTCACGTGTATGAATTTTTGGCAATTTGTGATTTTCCAACAAACTTTTGTCCGCATGTGCTTATTTAGCTTGAAAACGGTTACCAAAGCGGGGCTAAATCAAATAAATCGCACAAGTCATTGTTTTTTAATATTATTATAATTAAACTATGAAGATCGATATGTAAGGTTTATACACAAAATTCTATATGAATGATATAGTAGTGATATTTAAAAAATTATAAATAAATTTAATAAATTTTTAGAAAAATTATTTATAAATCTTATTTTGAGGAATGGTGATTTGTTTAGTCCCAAATTTTTTTTTTTTTTGGCCAATTAGTCCCATTGATTTTGGAAAGATAGATTTAATATATTATTTAGAAATTAGATTTACGGTTATATTTTATTTTTATTATGTTTCCTTATTTTTATTTTTATTTTATTTTAGAAAGGTAAGATACATATCTTATGAAAATCAAATTTGGAATAAATTTTTATATGGGAATTTTTTTTATTTGGAATGACTTGAAATGTAAGATTCTTTAAACATTTCAAAATGAGTACAAAAATAATTTGAAATATGGGATTCTTTAACCATTCTAAATGGATGTGGGATTCTTCAAATATTTCAAAAGAAGTACAAAAACTCCTTAGTAAGCTTTGGATAAATGTATAATTCCAAACTGTAACACTCAAACATAACATTCCAAAAAAACTCCTTACTTTACCTTTCCTGAACGTAACACTCCACATAACACTCTAAAAAAAATCATTAGTGTAACACTCCAATGTAATACACCAAAAAAATTTTGGTATGCTTTTCTCAAATGTAATACTCCAATATAATATTCCAAAAAATGATGTGGGATTCTTTAAACCATTTTAAAAGGAGTATAAAATTTCTCTAAAAATTCTTTAGTATAACACTCCAATATAACACTAAAAAAAAAGATGTGAGATTCTTCAAACTATTTTAAAAGGAAGACAAAAATTCTTTAAAAACTTCTTAGTGCAACACTCCAATGTAACATATAAAAAAATTTCTTAGTGTACTTTTTCCAAACGTAATACTCTAAAAAAAGGATGTGGGATTTTTCAAACTATTTCAAAAAGAGTACAAAAATTCCTTAGTAAACTTTGGACAAAATGTAAATTTTCAAATTGTAAGTGTTGCATTTAGAAAAAGTAAACTCAAGAGTTTTTTAGTATTTTTACGTGTGTTACATTGAAGTGTGCTATATTAATGTGTTATGTTTGGGATTACATTGTTTGGAATGTTACATTTAAAAAAAATAGACAAGATTTTTTTTTTTTTGTTACATTGGAGTATTACGTTTGAAAAAAGTACACTAATTTTTTTTTTTTTTTTAGTGTTACATTGTTACGTTTAGGAAAAGTATACTAAAAAGTTTTTTAGTGTGTTACATAATTACATTAAAGTGTTATGTTATTGGAGTGTTATGATTGTATTCATAATGTGGAATTTGTTTCAAAAAGTGAAAAAATTCAAAACATCTATAGTATAAATTGTCTAAATATATAATTTCACATTTGAATAATTCTATTTTTATCTCTCAAAAATTAAATTTAAATATGTAAATGATTATTTTTTTATTTAATTATTTCTATTTCAATGAGACTTTTAAATTTTAAAAAAATATTAAATAATTTACAAAATTATATTTTAAAATTTATTAGTGCGTCATCTTAAATTTTTTAATTCTGTTTAGTTTGATTCGTATTGTTTTTTTTATATGTTTTGGCAAAAATGATAGAGATTTCCTTTTTTCTTGACCTCTATAATCTTGACAGATACATGTTAGTGAGTAATAAGAGAAAAAAAGAATAAAAATAAAAAATTAACCAATCTCAACATATAAGAGCATCTCCAGCGGTGCATTTCTTTTTTCATCAAATCTGAGTCAAAAATGACTCATTTCACCAAATCTGATATCACTCGCTCCAACGGTGAACTTTCATCAAATTTGTGCAACCGGGACAACCGGGTGGTCGACCGGTTAAGGCAAAAATAAATTATTATTTTTTTAATTTTTTTTTAATTTTTTTTTGAACTTTTTGAACCTTTTAGTGGTCGACCGGTTGGTCGACCGGCTGGTCGACCGGTAAGGCAAAAAAATTTTTTTTTTTTTTTTTTACTGTTTGAACCTTTTCTTGGACGACCGGTTGGTCAACCGGCCGGGCAACCAGTTGGTCGACCGGGTCCCCCCTCCAACGGTCCGCAACAGTGTTTTGGTGAATTCATTATTTCGTCCTCAATCTGATGAAATATTTGATGAAATCTCAATCTGATATCACTTTTGGTGAACCGTTGGAGCTGTGAACAGTAGCCTTTTCATCAGAATTTAAATTTGATATCACTTTTGGTGAACCGTTGGAGATGGTCTAAGGGATAATGGGATCAAAGAAAAAGGAGGTCCAACCTTTTTCTATGTTTTGGTTATCCCAAAAAACAAAAACAAAAAAATCGTCTAAAAAAAAAATCAAACTAACGCATCACTCCTTACGAGAGATGGCAACAACGACAGAATCGTCTACAAAAAAATCAAACTAACGCATCACTACTTACGAGAGATGGCAACAACGACAGAGGAATCTCCTCCATTAACACGGTCCACTCATCCCCTATCAAACTTTTTATCGGTATGGCGCTGTTTGGGAAGCCTCAAATGAGGCTATTGTAGCCCATTTTCAGAAAATAGCCTAAAAGCACCACTGTTTGCAACTTTTTCAAAAAAAAAAAAAAAAAAGGCACTGCGCTGGACAGTGTAGGCGCAGCCTACACTGTCACAGCCGGAAAAGTCAACAATGCCGGCTAAATTACGATTTTACCCCTTCACATCATTTTAAAAAATTATAATTCAGGGACAAATTTGTCATTTTACATTCAAACATCATTTCAACACACTTTCCAATACAACAACTCAACTAAAAAATCATCTCATCTTCCCAAACACAAAAATAAAATAGCCTACTAAAATAGCCAAAAAGCCAAATAACCTACTAAAATAGCCACTTCCCAAACGATGCCTATATATCATTAAGGATTGTTTGAAATAATTTAAATAAAGGTAAATTATAAGGATATTTTTTAAGATTTATTTTAATTATAAATTATTTTTTGTAATTTTAGAAATTATATTATGGCTTCTACGGTTTATAATTTCATAATAAATAAGTCATTTTATTAATAAATCATCAAATTAATTAATAATTTTTAATAAAATTAAAATTTTATTTTAATTAATAATTCAAATAATTTTATTATTGTATAGGTGAACAGTTACAAATTTCACTTTTTTAATTAATTCTATTAAATAAAAAAATTTGATAGGAATGTATTTGAAATTTTCCAAAACACAGGGAGCAATTCGTATTTTAAACAAATTTCGAGAATATATTTGTAATTTACCGCTTAAATAAATATATTTTTTAATTTTTTATAAAAAATATATAAAAAAATAAAAATGTGATAAAATTTAAATAAATACACTTATATAAATAAATACATTTATTTAGGGATCAGGGTCACTGCATTGCGGCTTGCACAACAGTGACTGCTGTGTTGTGCGGCTCATTAAAATTATTTTGGACTTTATTTTCATCATTCGAATCGTTCAATTTTTAAAAAACATTAAGTAGAATATATCTGTAAAAAATTAAGTTGATCGGATATCGATAGAATCTTCATCAACTCTAATTTGTATATATATATAAAAATAAATATATTAGTATTAAACTAAATACAAATATGAGTTAATGAAGGATCTATCGATATCCAATCAATTTGATTTTTTACAGATATGTTTTACTCGATATTTTTTAAAAATTGAACTGTTTAAATAATAAAAATAAAATTTAAAGTAATTCCCATAAATCACACAACAATCACTGTTGTGCAAACCTTTAGTTATTTAGTTTATACCAAATAATTAATAATATAAAATATCTAAGTTGGAGGGATGGTTGCAGCGCTACTTAGGAATGGCAATGGGGCAGGGCGAGGCCGAGGATCACACTCTCCGTCCCCGATGGTGGAAATTCCCCCGTCCCTGGCCCCGATCCTTGACGGGGAACCTATATCTGCCCCTCCCCCTAATGGGGATCGGGTTTCCCTGACCCCGAAAATTCCCTAGCCAAAAAAAAAAAAAAAATAGATCCAACAGATTTGTTTATCATCAACAACAACAACGTAGAGAGAGATATGTTCATCATTATCATACAAATCTGTTCATCACCATTAACAGATCTGATGAGCTCAAAAAAAAAAAAATCAGATCTAACAGATCTGTTCATCATGATCATCATCATCACCAACAACAACATAGAGAGAGAGAGAGAGAGAGATCTGATGCTCAAATCTGATATATATATATATAACAAATCGAGAGAGAGAGTGCTCAAATCTAATATATATATACACCGCCGGATGGTGTCATTGTCGGATCAGCGAAGCTTGGTCGGATGGTGTCACTGCAATTGCCGCAAATAGTGGTGATGGTGGCGGTGATTCGGCAAGCTTGGCCTCACCGCCGTTGGAGGAAAAAAAGAGATGGTGGAGTTGTGGTGGCTCAATCGGGGGTCGGAGATAATGATAGAATTCGGGGAAAGTGAACTCAGATCTTGGCGGTGATGGGAGGATGGAGATCGGCGAAGGGTTTGAGAGTGAGAGAGAAAGAGAGAGAGAGATGAGAGGCGGTGATGAGTGTGTGAGATGTACAATGTTGTGTGAGTGAAAGGATTGGTTTATATATATATATATATAAAAAGAGAGGTAAAATGGTAATTTTACTTCGGGGAAATTCGGGGCCGGGGACGGAGACGAGCCGAGGCTTGAACACTAATCACCGTTCCCAGTCCGAAACTGATCGGGGATTTAATTTCGAATACCATCCTCATCCCCACGGGGGTATTTTTCGGAAAAAAAAAACCATTCTAATCGGGGTCGGGGAATCGGGTCCCTGTCGGGCCGGGTTCAATTGCCATCTCTAGCACTACTACAAAATGAGTGGGACCCAATGTTGCTACGGGGTGCGTCCGTGCGAGTTGTACGAACACGATTGGTGTGTTTGGTTTGTATATTGAGATAAATTTGAGAAAAAAAGAAAATTTGAGAAAAAAGTTTAGAATTTTTTTTGATTTATTAGTTGTATATTTTGAAAATAGTTTTGAAATTTGAGAATTTGAGATAATTTTATATTTTGTTGTAGTTTAGTAGATGTGCGTGAGAAAAAAATGATTGAGAATGAGAGAAGAAAGAGAAAAGTGATTGATTGATGTATAGAAGAGACAAAGTGATTTTGAAAAAAAAAAATTAAAAATTTGAACCAAACAAAATTTTTAAATTTTTTTTCAAAAATTATATCTTAAGATATAAACCAAACAAGCCTGATATAATTGCACTATAAAATTGTTATCCCACTATTTATAGTTTCTCCCGTTGTATATGAAAAAATTATTAATTGTTCTTAAGACATCACATGACTATATCCCTTACTATTCATAATTCATTATATTTTTTCATATCCTTTAATTACTTAATACAAATTTATAAATTTTACATTTTTCACCAAACACAACCTTATTGAGGACCACATAACGGTGCTCAAAGGTCCACCAATGACTTCCCCTGTATATGGCCTTTCCACGTTACTAGATTTATAACTAAATTAAAGCGTTACATTTTCCCTTTATAATCGTTTTTTGCCACATAATACTCTCGGGTTATATTTGTTTGGATGGATTTATACTTGAGATTAGATTAATAGTTTAATAAAATTATTAATTTAATATTTGGTTAAAAAATTAAAATATAGATTAATAATTTATTTAAATATGATATCCCACATATGATGGACTATTCAATTCTACAGAAGAAGGTTGGATATTAATTGAGGGACTAAGCCAAAATCTAGAATAACTCATCAAATGACCAAATTAATCCTAACTATATATATATTGATTTTCCAAAGTTTCATATGTACCTTCTCCGTCTTTCTAGAACCAGTGTTGATTTTCAAAAAAGAAATATCAATACAACTGCAATCTTGTGCCATTGTTGTCTTAGGAAATCATAATTAATAGATTTAAATTTTTTTACCTCATTTAAATATTTTTAAAATATTCCATAAAATATTTTTTTAATTTATAAATATTTTTAAAAATTAAGAATATTTTTAAATATTTTTTTAAAAAAACTCAAAACAATTTCAAAATACGACTAAGAACATGATATTAACATATTCTTTGCTGGAGATGATCTAAGAACAATAATATTATTATTTATAACAATTATGAATGGTACTAATCATTAATTACCACCATAGACTTTTAATTCAACATGTCTATAATTGGTATTTTATATGTATCTTCTCATAAATATATCTGCTTCGTTTTCTATATTTTTTAATATCATTATTTTTCTAAATAGCTATATTTCATAGTTGAATGATTTTTTATATTTTTTTTTCAACAAAAAAAAAAAAAAAAGGTTAAATTTTGTTTAAATGAATGTCTTTTTGAATTCTGACAATGAATGGTTAAATGATTAAAATAGCAGTGCATATTTTTTAATGGTTATTTGTGTATATAAATTTTATAGTTAAATGATTTTTGTTGTTTTTTTTTTTTTAAAAAAAAGGGTTAAATTTTGTTCAAATGAATACTTTTTTGAATTTGGGTAATGAATGATTAAAACAGTAGTGCATATTTTTTGATGGTTGTTTGTGTATATATAAATTTTTTAGTTGAATGATTTTTGATTTTTTCTATTAAAAAAAAGTTGAGGTTAAATTTTGTTCAAATAAATACTTTTTTGATTTTGGACAATGAATGGTTAGATGATAATAGCAATGTATTTTTTTAATAGTTGCTTATGTATATATAAATTTTATAGTTGAATGATTTTTTATTTTTTCTATTAAAAAAAAAAGTAAGTTAAATTTTGTTTAGATGAATCGAAATGAATGTGGAGCAACAATAGGGAAATTTACCTTTTAAAAAGCATAACACATGTTAGTGCAAAATTTTATAATAATTATAATAGGGATATTATGATCAATATATTTGATGTCCCATGTCTTGTCATGTCCTATACATTTCAATTCCTTTAAACAAACATTGGATTGAATAATATTTTGTTAATCTCTCTTTATAATCTTAACTCAATTCAAGCATAGAATAGAATACAGAATCTAAAGAAATTCGTAATCCTAATACTATTAATCATAGGAATACTAATCCAATTTAATTCAGTCCGCTCAAGCAAACATGGCATGAGGTTGGGAAACAATGGATTAGCCCCGTAAATTGATCGGATATGATTTGACCCGATTAAATGTTCGCTCGAATCCGAATTCGAATCTAATTGTTCAGCTTCGTTAATGACCCATCTGAATCCAATCCGATTTATACAGATATGCGTATTATAAATCTGATCCGATCCATTTTTTTTGGAAGTAATAACTGAGTTTGATGCAACAACAATTTTTTTTTGCCTTCCTCTCTGAGAGGGAAGATGTGCATGACAGTACGGCCGAGCTGAGGCGACGTCAGACTTAACGGAATGCACGGCGCCGAGCTAACTCTGTTAACGCGGACTGACTTGCACGGTCAGAGACATTGACCGAGCAAGCGCAAACTGGCCCTAGCCGAGCTGTGACTCGCGCGTTCCGGACGGAGTTCGGAATGGCGAATGGTAACCAAGCCATTGGGTGACCCGGGCTGGGCCGAGGTTGCAGCGAGGCGGGCATGCCTCCGACCGGCCAACCGAGGTGAATGGTTCCTTGTAGCCGAGGATTTAGATGGAATGGTTGGAGGCCGACATGCCTCGCAACCGGTCAGGCCTGATGAATCGGTCAGGAGTAGCACGGTTAAGGTGGTCCGGCTTTCACATGATCCAAAGGGACAGTTCGGCAATATATAGCTCGGTTGTGTACGCATAATGGTGATCTTCCGCAAGTAATAGGCCGGTCGTGGTACTCCGGTTATGTGTGCCACCTGGGCCAATGGCGCGAGGGAAAGGACATCTGCTCCACGAACGCCTCAATACCGTTAGACAGTTCTGTGTGTACTGGTAGAAGGACAAAACCTTACACGCGTAAGGTGGTGAGAGGCACGCACAGCCACCTGTCCAGGGAAGGACAACAGAGGTAGTGCGCGCACAACTTTGAGGCTGCATCGCCAGCCTAGAAATAGGGGGAAAGATGAACGTTGGAGGTATGAAATGGACTATCACAAACACTCTCCTCTCATTGTCTTCTTCCTAAGTTATCTGACTTGATCGTCGGAGGGTCTTTCCGGCACACCACCGCCGGGCAGCTCACCATTTTTGTGTTGCAGAGATAGACGCCGTCACCAGAAGCTTGACGTTCAAGGCGTACGGAGAGCTGAGGATATTTCCCCCCCCCGGTACAATTGGCGCCGTTTGTGGAAGTCTTGATATTCAACCCTTATTTTTCGAGCTTCATCGACTATTTCCATGGCCAACAACGACGAAGTTCCACTGTCCGTCATCGATGGTGTCACTCCGGAGTATGTCCGAAGGCGAGAAGGCCTCCCGGATGTTCCAAGCCATGGCGGGCCTGGGAACATCTTCGCGAGATGCGCGAGACAAACGTGGGAGGAGTTCTGATCGCTCGCAGAGCCTAGAAGGCCGCCGACGCCGGGAGGAGTCCAGTACGCAACGCCTGGAGCACAAACTCAAAGACCAGGACGCCCTCATTCGCAAGATGGCGGCGGAGATGGAGCTGCTGAAGCGCCAGATTAAGGGAAAGGATGTTGCTGGAGAGGACAACCTCAATGAGCCGCACTCCCTCCCCTCGTTCTAGCAGTCGCCGCCAGAGGAGGGCTCACTCTATCTCCATCACCAGGAATTATGGGGTGGGGGATTCCGACCAAGGAGAAGGCAGATCCCTCACTCGCGACAGCACTTACCATCCCTCGCGCCCGACGCCGACGTCGCGATCTTCTTTCTCCACACGTTCCAGGGACTTGAGGGATGTATTGGAGGAGAGGGCGCGCCGTCGGGAGGCTCAGAGAGTGCCAGCATTGCAGAGGTTGAGCGCTCCGGTTCGTTGTAGTGAAGAGGTGTGATGCCAGCTCCCAAAGTGATAGCCTCTGCGTTGGAGGACAAAGAGCTGGCGCGACTACAGCTACGCCGTTGTCCCCGGAGATCGAGAGCATACCACTCCCTGCCGGATTCCACTAGCCAAAGTTCACTTTGTACGACGGCAAGACGGATCCGTACATGCATGTTAGTCATTACCGGCAAGTGATGGCTGGCCACCGGCGAAATGACGCCTTGATGTGCCTCATATTCCCAGCAAGCTTGGGAGAGCTGGGCTTGAAGTGGTTCGAAAGGCTCCCGAAGGGGAGCATTGAGGGGTGGCAGCAACTAGCGGAAGCCTTCATCACCAGATTCAAGACCAACACTCGAACGCCGAAGAAGGTTGACCATCTCCTGGGCGTCAAGATGGAGTCTGGAAGTTCGCTGAAGGCATACAATGCGAAGTATTAGGAAACTTACAACGAGATCCTCGACTGCCCTACAAATCTGGCGATCACTCAATACAAGAGGGGTCTCCCAGTCGGACATAGATTGCGAGATTCACTCACGATGCATCAGCCCACCACCATGGAATCTTTGATGCAGCGGATCAACCAACACATTCGTGTGGAAGATGACGTTGCCTCTGCGACCGAAAAGAATAATCCGGTCGCGAGGGACGGAAGGACGGCGGGCAAAGTTAACTCGGTTGGGCAGGAGGATAACCGCCGAGGCGACCGATCAAAAGACCAACGCCGTGGACCAAACCGCGATGACCGAAACAAAGGGCGCAGGAATGACCGAGCTGACGCGCCCCGCGACGCAGCGGAAGATGCCAAGAGAAAACTGAAGGCGCGGACAGGAATTACCACGGTCTTTAAAATTCCCATCTACCGCATTCTGAGCGAGATCCGAGGTGAGCCTTTTGTCCGTTGGCCGGCCAAGTTAGGGAGTGCGCAGCGAGGCTTTAATCCGAAATACCGCTGCACCTTCCATGAAGAACGAGGGCACCGAACAGAGGACTGCTTGCCGCTCAAATAGCACTTGGAGGAGTTGGTGGCGGCAGGGCATCTTGACCAGTATATAGATGGAGGAGTCAAGGCTGCGCCAGTTGGACAAACCGAGCCTAATGGCATGGCCGCCCTCGAAGCGCCCCCGCAAGGAGTAATCAACGTCATCCACGGCATCATTGAACCAGCAAGGGTCTGCGAGCTTAGAGGAATGATCAAGAAGGCCGAGCACATGAGGGAAGTGCTCTCCGTCCAGCCCGCCGTAAAGAAAGGAAGACCGAGGAGAATGGCGTCCTTTCGTTTTCGACCAAGGACTTGGAAAGGGTTCAGATGCCGCACAATGACGCCCTGGTAGTGACTCTTCACGTCAAAGATTCGACATCAAGAGAATCTTAATCGACCAGGGGAGTTCGATCGAAATTATGTATTACGACGCGTTCAAACAGATGAAGTTAGAAGATAAGGACTTGGCCCCTGCAACGTCTCCATTGGTCGGCTTCCAACTCACAACCAGAATGGCCAATCGGGAGAATTATTTGACGGTCAAAGCGGGTTCGGTAGTAAAGCAAGTAGAGTTCTGGGTGCTCAAAGTTCCATCGACTTACAACTTGATTTTAGGCAGGGGCTGGCTGCATGCCATGCAAGTGGTCGCTTCGACCTTTCACCAAGTCATGCGCTTTCCGGCATCAAACGGACAAATAGAGGAAGTTTGGGGGAGACCAGGTGATGGCAAAACAATGCTTCGTTGCGGTAAATGGCAGCCGAGCAGCCAAGGGGGTTTGTCCAAATGATCGAGGGGCCCGAGGGAAAAAAAGTCCTCGAGGATGTGGGTAGAAAGGCCGAGGAAAAATCGGTCGAAGATTTGGTGGAAGTGCGCATCGATGAGAACGAGCGAACTAAGGGGGGGGGGGCAACTAGTTCTCCTCTTGGGATCATCCTTGTCCAGCAAAGAGCCGGTCAGAATATGTCAACTTCTTGGTTTCCAACTTGGAGGCTTTTGCATGGACGCCTTACGACATGCCTGGCGTCGACCCGAGCTTCATTTGTCACCAGTTGAATGTCTTCCCCAATGCACGGCCAATTATTCAAAGAACGCGCCGCTCAGCCTTTACACCATGCTGAGGTGGTGGCAGAAGAGGTGAAGAATTTGTTGGAAGCTGGGGCAATAAAAGAGGTGCAATACCCTCGGTGGATATCTAACACGGTGGTTGTCCCCAAGAAGAACGGCAAGTGGCGAGTCTGCGTTTATTACAAGACTGTCAACCGAGCTTGCCCAAAGGATAGTTTTTCCCTCCCTCGAATTGACCAGCTGGTGGATTTGACCGCTGGTCATCAGAGGTTTAGCTTCTTGGATGCATATCGCGGCTATCACCAGATAGCTATGTATAAACCGGACAGAGAGATTACGTCATTCACCACTCCCAGAGGCTTATACTGCTACAAGGTCATGCCGTTCGGATTGAAGAACGCCGGGGCAACCTTTCAACGAATGGTGACGAAAATGTTGAACAATGGAAGCCTACATCGACGATATGGTGGTAAAGAGCAAGGAGAAGTCTCAGCACCTCGCCGACCTAGCAGAAATGTTCGCCATACTTAAGCACCACAAGCTTCGTTTGAACGCCTCCAAGTCTGCCTTCGAAGTTGGCACCGGAAAGTTTCTGGATTTTCTGGTTACAAACCGAGGAATTGAAGCCGACCCATCTCAGATCAAAGCAATACAAGAATTGGAGCGCCCAAACTCCACGAAGGACGTGCAACATCTTGCCGGAATGGCAGCTGCGCTGAACAGATTTATCAGCCGGTCTTCGGATCGTTGCAGGCCCTTCTTCAAGACTTTGAGGTCCAAGTTCTACTGGGATGAAGAATGCGACCGTGCACTGGCAGACTTAAAAACGTATCTCTCCTCAGCCCCGATTTTGGTCACACCTCAGCCGGGCGAAGAGCTGTACCTCTACTTGGCTATTTCTCAGCACGCGGTGAGTGCGGTATTGGTTCGTACCGAAGGCATCCAGCACCTACCAATCTTCTATGTAAGCAAGACCCTGCTCCCGGCCGAAGCAAGATATCTTCCCTTGGAAAAATTGGCGTTGGCCTTGATGATGGCATCGAGAAAGCTAGCGCACTATTTTCATGCTCATACAATAGTAGTGTTAACCGAGTTCCCGCTCAAGGTGCTCTTCGAAAAGGCGGATTTCACAGGGAGAATTCTGAAATGGGCCGTGGAATTGGGCCAGTACGACATCAAGTTCAGACCACGCACCGCGATCAAGGCTCAAGCACTTGCGGACTTTGTGGCGGAGTTTGCCCCTGGGACGCATCCAGTTTGCCCAATTGATTTGGTTGGTGCGGATTGGGCACGGCCCATGGTTTTGGCTACAGGAACAACGGAAACAAGTGTTGGCTCGCAGAAGGGAGAAATGCAAAGCGCAACCGAACTAGCACAGACCGGAGAATTGTTGGAAGGTGAACCCAACCATGACAAGGAAAGAGACCAGAATGAACCAACCAGGGACTTGGACTTGAGGAGTTCCCAAAATCCCTCCGATTGTTGGAAACTGTTCATCGGCAAAATGTGGAAACTCTTCGTCAATGGGGCGTCCAACAGACATGGGGCCGGGCTGGGAATTGTGCTGACTTCACCAGAAGGGCTGATTATCGAGCAAGCAATTACGCTCGGCTTCCCAGCCTCCAACAATGAAGCGGAGTATGAGGCCCTACTTGCCGGACTAAGAAGCGCGTTGAGGATGAACGCCACAGCCCTTATGGTATTCAGCGATTCCAAGCTGGTGGTCAATCAGGTCTCAGGGGAGTATGAGGCAAGAGATAAAAGAATGGCCAAGTATCAGGCGCTGGTGCGTGAAGAAATCAAGAAGTTCGCCACGATAAGAGTGGAACAAATCTACCGCGAAGAAAACAACACGGCTGATGAGTTAGCTGGACTTGCCTCCGTGCAAACAGCTTTCCCCAATCCTTTGATGATAGAGTTTTTACCTCGGCCAAGCATTGAAGAACCAGAAACAACCGAGGTACTCTGTGCCGACCTGGGTCCTTCTTGGATGGATTCCATCATCGCCTTCTTGAAAGATGGAGTTTTACCAGAGGAAAAGAAAGCAGCCCACAAAGTCCGAGCAAAGTCAGAACGGTTCTGGCTCTCCCCGTCTGGAGCCTTGTATAAGAAGTCTTTTACTGGGCCGTATTTGAAGTGTGTCCACCCCGCCAAGGTGGAAGCTTTCCTCTACAAGATCCATGAGGGCATCTGCGGCAGCCATACTGGGGGCAGATCTCTAGCATACCGAGCAATCTCGCAGGGTTATTGGTGGCCGTGCATGCAGGCGGACGCGCAAAAATATGTTCGTAGATGCGAGAAATGTCAGAAATTTGCTCACCAGATCCACCAACCAGCGAGAGAATTACTCTCCCTTACAAGTCCTTGGCCGTTTGCACTTTGGGGTTTGGATATCGTGGGACCACTCCCAGCGGCCTCGGGTAATCGCAAGTTCTTCATCGCTGCGACTGACTACTTCACCAAGTGGGTCGAGGCCGAGCCATTAGCAACCATTAAGGAAAAAGACGTTAAGAAATTCGTTTGGCAAAATGTGATCACTCGCTTTGGTATACCCAAGGCCCTCATCTCGGATAATGGCACTCAATTCGATGGGAAACTCTTTCGCGGATTTTGCGAAGAGTTGAAGATCGAGTTCTACAATTCAACGCCGGCCTACCCTCAGTCGAATGGTCAAGCGGAGGCCTCAAACAAGACCATTCTGGACGGGCTGAAGAAGCGGCTTGAGAAGGCCAAGGGAAAGTGGGCTGAAGAGCTTCCTAACGTGCTATGGGCTTACCGCACTACGCCAAGGCGATCGACTGGAGAGACACCATTCGCTTTGGCCTATGGCATGGAGGCCGTCATCCCATTAGAAATTGGCATGCCAATCATCCGCTCAGAGAGTTTCCAGCCAGACCTGAACAATGAAGCCGTGGCATTAGAGCTGGACCTTGCTGAAGAAAGGCGAGAGTGCGCATTGATCCACATAGCGGCCTATCAGCAGGAACTCTCTAAGAAATACAACAAGGCAGTGCACCCCAGGCTATTCAAGATTGGGGATTGGGTCTTAAGGAAGGTGCTTGGCAACACGGTGATCCCTGGCGAAGGGAAGCTTGGTGCAAATTGGGAAGGACCCTACAAGGTGGTTGGTTTTGCTGGCAAAGGGGCATACCATTTGGAAGACTTAGACGGCAAGGCTGTCCCCAGACCGTGGAACGCAGCCAACCTTAAGGTCTTTTACTTTTGAGATGTAATTTGCTTTTGTTAAACTTCTCTGGGCCTTTAGCCTTTTTGCATTTGATGTAAAAGATAGCAATGCTTTTGTAATAAGAAATAGCCCTTTGTTGTGTAGTGTTACATCTATCCAATCAATGAAATAGCAAGACACAAGGCACTTATGGATGCCAGGGGCAAGTGGACCGACTTGAATGAGACTGGACTGTTTTCCTCGGAAAGGGAGCAGACCGCGCAAACTGTTTGCCTATGGAGCAATGCGCATTAGGGCTGAGCTGGTTTTGCTCGCCCAGTTGGAATATTGGAGGCATGACCAACCTAACTAAAACATTGGTGTTTTGCCCAATGTAGGAGCCGAGCTGATTTTGCTCGGCCCATTTGGCATATTGGTGTCTTGTCCAATATGGGAAATGAGCTGATTTTGCTCGGCGGAATTGGCAGCGTTGGTGTCTTATCCAACAGTTATAGGCCGAGCTGACTTTGCTCGGCTAAAGGAAAATGTTGGCGTTTTAAACAACTTGAAAATCGAGCTGGTTTTTGCTCGGCCATATTGAGGTACTGGAATTACAGTCTGCAAACTGAGCAAGGCCGAGCGGATTTTGCTCGGCCAGGCGCAAAACGTCATTTCATTTGAAAGTACAATTGCTAGTCCTAACTAGATTACTTGTGAACTGGTTTTAGCTCGGCAGTTTGTGCGGTTTAGCCGACCTGCCAGTTGATTAAAGTTTGAAGCAAGAAATTCACACGTACGAAAACCAAACAGAAATAAGCAGTGTGCGAGCAAAAAGTTGAAAGTTTCATTGATGAAAGAAAATTCAGTATAAAGGGTGGGGCCTTGCCCAGTTACAACCAAAAAAAAGAAAAAAAAAAAAAAAGTAAAGCAGGAGAATGAAAAAGGAAATCTTCAGTCCACTCCAAGGTTTTGCTCGGCCACTTCCTCCGTCTGCTCGGGGACGACGACTGTTTGCTCGGGCAGGATCTCATCGGCGTCGTCGTCAGCATCCTCCACCGCGACAACCTCCCGATCAATAACTTCTTCGTTTTCCGCATCTTGAGATGCCACTGGTGAAGACTGCTCGGTCTGTTGTGCGGCGGTGGCTTCTTCCTCAGCCTCTTTCCTCGCCTTTGCAATAAGTCGGTTTTGTGCGGCCCTGGAGTACGCCTGCATGTAAACCGGGATATAGGCATCAGGAGGGTTGATGAACATGTCAGAATCCTGACCAAGGCCAACTTTTTCCACGGTAGCTTTCCAGCCGCACTGGAAGAAATGTCCTTGGTCGCTTGGACTTGACGCTCATAGGTCTTCTCCCCCTGAGCATATCCACGGTCTTCTGCGTCTTCAACCACCTTGTCTTTCTCCGCCTTATGGGCATCGCGCAGCTTCCTCAGCTCGGCGAGGTACCGAGCCCTGGTTAACTTCATAGCTCTTTGTTTGTCTTCCTCAGCTCGGTCAACCTTTTGGCGCAGTGCATCTCGCTCGGCCGCAACTGCATCTTGCGCGGCCTTGAGTTTCTCTATCTCGGCCTTTTGAGCCTTGTTTTCGGTAATGGCATCCCGAAGGCTCTGCCGCAATTTGATCATGCGGTCGTGGGCGAGGTAGGTCTTTTGCGCGGCCTGCAAACAAACAACAGATCGTTAGCATTCAAAAACCGAGCAAAAAACCGCGCAGACAGTTGAAAAAAAAAAAAGGACGGACTTACCAGCACGATTGATTTCGACGCCGAGCGGAGGACCTTTAGGTCGGACAATTCGTCATGTTTTTTCATGTCCGCTGGAAGGATTAGTCCCTTCGTCATATTGAAACCAAGGGAATAATCCTTATCAGCATAGACGGAATCCTCAGCTGAAACTGGACGGCCCTGATATACGAACTCGGGCGCCCAGACCGGGGGGGTGGCTGGGCCCTTGCCCTTGGATTTGCCGGGCTGTTGTTGCTCGGCCTGGTCGCCCAGCTCGTTGGAGGCCAACTCGGTGGAGTCTTAGTCCACAAGGCTTTGCCCGGCCTTCTCCTTCCTCTGTCTTTTCTTAGGCCGGCCAGCCTGTTGTTCGCTGGCCAGGGCGAGCACCGCTCCTTCTGTTTGTCCGGCGGGGGTGGAGGATGTCCCCCCGATCGCTTCTAGAGGCTGGGACTCGCCTTCCTCTCCAGTGATCATGGACTTGATCGCTCGGATTTTTGCCATTTCTTGCTCCGCGGTGAGTGGAACGAGTCTGATCGGTGGAAGAGTTGGGTCTGGTTCTGGAGATGGAGCGCGCAGAAAGTCGGTCACGTGGCTTTTGCGCGGTGCTTGGTAGTGATATGTTTGTTCAAAACCGAGCAATTTTGAGGCTTCTCTCTCTTCCTCGGGGTGACGAAGCAGAGCTCGGATTGCTTCTGGGTTGGCCTGATGATAGTCCGCTGGCAAGTGTCTATCTGCAAGAGGAAGACAAGTGTTAGACCGGTGCAAAATAATAAAGAAATTGACGCGTTATAAAGATAGCACGGTGAGCCGGGCTCCTCATGTAATAACCCTCATCACTGATTACTGATTTAGTACTGATTACTACTAAACTGAGACTGTTTATGATTGGTAATCGAATTGATTGACTGTAACTGTTTAAATGCATAATCTATTTGTTTGACTGTCAAATTATCTGTTCTCGTCTTATGCATTAAACTGCAAATTGAAGGCCTTATCGGCGGCCAAATCTGAAATTGATTGATGTTCCATGTTCATTATAATTTATGTGATTTTATGGCATATTCAGTGAAAAGTTGATTTGGCATGATTAAATTAGATTAAAATAAGCTAAATCAAAGAATTGGCCTTAATTACCATATTGCCATCTAGTGGGCCTTTGTTTATTAATATGTTTGAGCCTCATACACTTAGGCAACACATTTTCTTCAGCCATTTCCTACTCCCAACCGACCAAGAGAGGGAGAAAGGGAGAGAGTTGGTTTCATCTTGTGTAATTGCTTGGAGACTTGAAGAATTGAAGTATAAATTCGCAAATTGAGCTTCTAGTATTGTGATTGGGGACCTAAGGTAGAGAAATTACCTTTTTGTTTATGAATTGAATTACTCCTTGCATGGCTTAGAGGATTATTAAAGATTAGAGCCAAGATATGGCTTATAATGTTGAATTGAAGCTCATCTCTTGCATGCATGTTTGTAATGAGGAATTTAAAGATGTTTTCATGGCTAATTGTTACATGCATGCTCATATTTATGTTTAAGTCCATGATTTCATCTTGTTTTGAAAAGAATTGGCTCATTAGAGCATGAATTTGAGGCTTGAGGGTTGTTGTAGTACATGCATGTTCAATTGGAATCATGTTCATGAAATTGATTTGAAAATGGTGTTAATGGAACTACCTTTGGGCGTTGATTTCTCAAATTGATCTTTGAAACATGTTGTACATTGAGTTTTAAGGTGTTTTCCGAAAAATTAGCCCAAAAGGATCAAATTTGATACATTGAAAGTTGATTTTGATCTTGGAGTTCAAATCTGGAATTTCCAGATTTTGGTCGTCCGCTTGAGCGGAGAAAGTGCCGCTCGAGCGGGGAAATCGAGCTCCCAGCATCTCTCACTGCTTTGCAGTCCGCTCAAGCAGGGTATTGTACGCTCGAGCGGAGGCTTGTGTCACACGCTCGAGCGGAGTAGTTGACGCTCGAGCGGGGACCTTTGTTGCATGTCCGCTCGAGCGGGGAAACCTGCGCTCGAGCGGGGGACTGTTCTTCTGAAAATTTTGAAACTGCTTTCTGAATGCATCTTTGCATCCTCATCCCATTCTAGGCATTCTTAGGCCTAGTCTAAGACATCTTCATGAAGATTTAGATGTAAAACACACCGAGGCAATTAGGGGTTAGGTTACTGATCTTCCCCAACTGTATAGCTTAGTGTGTGTTCATCCTGTCTACTGTGTAGGGTTGGCTTACCGAGGAGACGCTCTAGCTTACCGTAGACCAGAACTCTGTGAGTAACAATTGTGTAAAGATATGTTCAAAAATGATTATCTTCTGAACTGTTTACTGAATTGAACTGTTTACCGAGTTGAACTGTTTTATGAACTGTTTACTGTCAACTGAATGAATGTATGTCTTATATTTTGAACTGTATTGTGGCATCCTTAGCAACTACTGTTTACCGTTACTGCTACCGTTTGAGAAATCTCTGCTATCGACGGTCTGTGAACGGATGGCCCCACCGACGGTCTATGAACGGGTGGATTTGTCTAATCGATTCGGTTCCCATGATGGAACCACCACTGTTTACTGATTGATGGACAACAGAGGTAGTGCGCGCACAACTTTGAGGCTGCATGGCCAGCCTAGAAATAGGGGGAAAGACGAACGTTGGAGGTATGAAATGGACTCTCACAAACACTCTCCTCTCATTGTCTTCTTCCTAAGTTATCTGACTTGATCGTTGGAGGGTCTTTTCGGCACACCACCGCCGGGCAGCTCACCATTTTTGTGTTGCAGAGATAGACGTCGTCACCAGAAGCTTGACGTTCAAGGCGTACGGAGAGCTGAGGATATTTCCCCCCCCCCCGGCGTACACTCTCAAATCAATAGCCATAACCAATATCCAAATGGATTTCTGATCTAAATTAGTGGTGGGTTGTCAACAAATTCCAATGAAAATCAAGAAAGGATGAGAATTCCAACATCAAAACCAGCAAAGTTGAAACTATATTCAGCTTATTTACAGCTCAAGAACTCTCTTTGAAAATCTCGTATAAAAGATCCTCCATAACAGAAAAATAAAAACATGAAACAGAAGCCAACCTCTTGATGTCAATTCGAATTTCAATCCCAAATCTCGCTTTAATCCCTACAATCTAGATGTTGGTGGAGGCTTGATAATCAAACTTCATTGTTGGAAACACTATGAGGTGGCAAACGAAATGATGTTGTCAAATAAATTTGGCTCACTTAGTGCTGATCAAAGGAAAGAAGTAATGGGTTCCAAGCAACAAGAGAGTGATAAGCCCGTGCGAGCTTGTTGAAATGAGGATTCGGTTGATCTACATATGGAAGATGGTAGTGAAGGTCTGGATACACTTGCTATATCAGGTAAACCTCTACAAGTTGGGAGCTCTTTAATTAAAGAAGAGATTAACAAGGTGTCAAAATTGAAGAATAAAATAGGTGCCCATAAGATTGAGAACCAAGTAGATGGCATTTACAATGTCCCTATTGAGATCTCAAAAAAAGGCTTTTCTCATTGGGAAAATGCTTTGGTAGGATACTTCATTGATAAAAGATTCTCTTTCCATTATGTGAAAACTTGGGCGGAGAAACTTTGGGGAAATTTGCTTGAGGACGTTGTCTCCATTGACAATGGTTTTTTTATTTTTAAAGTAAAAAGTGAAGAGGCTATGGACACAATCTTGGAAGATGGCCCCTATTATGTTGGGGCTAGATTGATTGTTATTAAAAAATGGCAACCTGGACTAACAAAGTGTGAATTTTTAAGTGTGCCATTGTGGGTGAAGTTGTACAATGTTCCTTTGGAACTTTGGAGTGAAGAGGGTTTGGGTTACATAGCTAGCATCTTGGGAACTCCTCTTCATTTGGATGAGCCAACTTTCAAGAGAAGCAGACTTACATTTGCGAGAATTTGTATTAAAGTGCCAGCAAATAAAGAGATCCCTAAGTCTTTCAAAATAAATCTTGGTTATGGTGACCCATATGAGATTCAAGTTGAGGTACCATGGAAGCCTCAAAGGTGTGATGGTTGTAAGACTTTTGGCCATACTACTAATTTGTGCCCTCAAAAGCCAAAGTCTTTGAACCCTCCCTCCTTCAAACATGAGTGGAGAGTCAAGGACACTAAAACACAAATTCCGACTAAATGGGAAGTGGTGAAGAAAAAGGGGAGAGATGGTGGGCAAGGTTCAACGCCATTGATCAACAAAGAGAGAGAGACGCAGTCTTCTGTCCCCTCAACATCTAATGCCTTTGATGTCCTTGAATCGTGTGATATGGACGAGTTAGGAAATGGAGATTCAAGTAAAGAGTTGAGAAATAGAGGGAGTCCATCTCCAAGTGATTCTAGTTATGGGGAGACTTCAAAAGAGGATAACAGAAGGAAACTTAAAGCGAAACTTCATGACTTGAAGAATGCTAGAAGGAAATTCTGAATCCTTGTTTTGTTGGGAATGTTGTGCTTGTTTTCTATAAGCTCAGTTTGTCTTTTGATGGAGTAGTTTATTTTGTTTATTTTTGTGCTCCCATTAAAAGCTGTGTATTGAATTTCATTGTATATCTTTCTTTTTTTTATTATAACATGACTTACTTATCCAAAAAAAAAAAAAAAAAGAAGGAAACACTATGAGGCACTTCAGATCTAAGATTGTTACGCAAAAGAGACTGAGAAAGACGAGATTGATTACGTATTGCAGTTTCATGGCCGACTGGTGAAAGAGCAATTGCAGATTGCAAATGGTGCAGAAATCAGAGAGAGAGAGCGCGTTTACATCTTCTAGAGCTAGTATTCCACGTAAAATCGGATTTGGAGCTTTAAGCGGACCGGGTCGGTGTTATTCATATCCGTTCTGTTTAAAAATCGGATTATGTGGATTCGGGCTACTCGAGTTTTCGAATTCAGATTTGGATTTTAATATACAGATCAGATTATTCTGATCAAATTCGGATCGGATTCAGGTAAAGTCCAGCCCGTTGACAAGAGTATATCCAAATCATAGCATAATTGGCATTTGATTTTTTTAAAATATTTTGTCTCATTTTTTCTTATTTATTTTATGACATGTGATGACTCCAATAATTTTTATTTGTAATGACATTTTAAAATTTTAAATTTTACAAATCTTATAATAAATTCCCACTTATCAATGTCTATCAAACTAATTTAAACTTCCAAAATCAGTCAAAACATTTTTATAATTTTTTTTTCATTTTTTATTTAATTTCATTATTTAATATTTATTATTTTTTCAAATAAATTTATTTAAAATTTTATTTTAAAAATAACATAAATTTTTATTGATGTTTTATTTATTTAATTTTAAAAATATATATTTAATTTTTAAAAATAAAATAAAATAAAATTTTATTTAATCTAGCCTAAAAAATTAAAATATTAAAGACAAATTTAGTATTACTATTACTTAGCAAACAATTAAAAAGGTTAATACAGTCTATTGAACATTTATGTTTCTTCGTAATATTTCAATCAAACATTGTATTCAATAGGATAGTTCCTTCCAAATATCTAATCCAATGAAAAAACAAACATGAAATACATATTTTTTTTTCCAACCAAATAGTTTTAGGACTATGAGCTCGTTTTGGATTTTTAATTTTTATTATTATTTTAGTCTGACTAAAAAAAGTTGTGTTTGGGATGTTAGTGGACTTTTTTTGTAATTAATTTGATAGTTCTAAAACAAAAAGTGAAATGATTATGATTTAGATATAATATTTTTTATATTAACTATTTTAGCTTATGTCCTTATTAGTTATTTTAGTCAAAAAAAAAAAAAAAAAAAAAAAAAAAAAAAAAGCATCCAACCCAACTTGCCAAACACTTTTTCTCAAAGATTAATAGTTCAATATATTACAATTCTTTTTATCTAATCTGTTCAAATAGACATGACATAGGAAGCTTCCAACCTAAAATCGAAAGAGTAGCAAACTATACATGTTGGTCTACTTTTTGCTCTAATCAGGAAATGAATAGACTTTCCCTAATCAATGAAATTTCATTGCTATAATATATATATATATATATTTGTAATATATTATTCAAGACAGTTACTTTACAATAATTATTATAAAAAAAAAAAAAAAAAAAGTTGATCAATCAAAACTAAGGGGGGGAACCCCCAAAGGGGGTCTCAACCTTTATTCTATTTTTTTATAAATAATTTTACATTTTATTAAGTGGTATAATAAGGCCCCGTTTGGGAACTTACATTTTTAGTCAAAAAGTCAAAAAGTTGCTAAATTAGCCAAAAAACTAACAACTCATACCAAAAAGTCAAAGATTCTCTTTTCTCTCTACTTTTTGCACATCTTTTCGTAATTAGCCACAAAGTCATCCCAAACATATAAGTTTTTTTTACCTACTTTTTTAGTTAAATAGTCAAAAAGTTATTAAATTAGCCTGTTCCCAAACGAAGCCTAAGAGTGGGCAGTGGGTTTGATCATTCGAAATTAATTAAGATATATATATATATAAATTAATTTGAATACTCGGTTAAAAATATGTAGAGAGAGTGGTTGACAGATTCTTGTGTCTATCTCCCCCATACCCGCCGTTTCCAGAATTTTCTAAGATCCATTGCACATGGCCTGCTCAGGAATGCTTCTTCTTGTGAGTAGTACCAAGTACCAACCAGCCAACCACCACAGTGTACCAGTCAAACATAGCTCTCAGACACACGCCCGTTAGATTTGACGGCGCGTTGTTCTCAGGTGATCAGCTACCGCATGCTCTGTTTGTCTACCACCTATCTCATTCAGCGTTTTAGATTTTTTAGTAAAATATATATTCTAATTGGTGGACTTTTGTGGCCAAGTAGTAGTATCAAATATAGTAGAAAGCATGTTACTTTCTTTTGGGAAATTGGTTAAAAATTAATTTTTTAAATTTTTTTTATAAAAAAGATATATATGAAAAAATAAAAAAATGGTATGACTCAAATGTTTTCAAATTACCCTAAATTTTGTTGATTATCAACAAGATAAAATTTGCATTTATATTTGTTCATTAAATGACCCCTAAGTGAAGTGTAGGGTTAGAAAGATATTTATGAATAATTCAAATTTGGCTAATTTAAAAACTTATTTAAGTACAGTACATTTGTTAAATAAATAAATTTAAATAAAATATTTAAACTTATTTAATAATCAAGTTGAACTCAAATAAACTTATGGTTCAGTTTGAATATACTCCTAAATTTAAAAGTATAAAATTAAAATTTATTTTAATAATATATCAAATATATTTTTATTTTATTTTATTTTATTTTATTTTATGTCATTTGTCTAGGTTTGTGTTTGTATAAATTACAAATTTGATTGATGAAATATTAATAATATAAGATTTCTTTTATATTTTTCTTAAAATGTGTTTTTTTTCTTTTTTTCTTCTTGAAGTCCACGTTAATTTAGGTTTGATTTTTTTAGTTCAAAATCAATCTCAAGATCTGTATATTTACGTAACTCGACTAGAGCTTGAGTTTTTCAAATATTTATTCATCTGAACTTAGGCTTGATTCTATGAATTTGGTTTAAGCTCAACTAATTTCAACGAGTTAAGCTAGAACACTTTAAAATTCATCTTAGCTCATTTGTTGTTCTAATAAATTGTAATGATTCAAATTAATTAAGATTTGTATTTATCGGTTTAATTGGGTTTAATCAAAGATCCATCATCCACAAGTCCAAAGATAGTATTGTAATTTCCTATGCAAGATTTTGGCTTTGTTTGACATGGGATTTTTTTGGTTGTTTTGAGTTATTTTAAGTAGATGGTTAAAAACTGACATTTTGACTTTTCTTGAAAAAAATGTATAAAAAATGTGAGAGACGATGTGATCAAAAATAGGTTAAAAGTTGGGAAGTGGTTATTAAAACCATCCTTGGCAAATCCCTTATAACAGCTTTTTGCTAAATTAAGGGGTTGATTCTCCTAAAATCCTTCCACACCAGATCCCTTTTACAACCCCTTAAATTTAGGATTGATATAATCACTCATTTTTAGGAAATCACTGTAACTCCCTCATACCTGACAGTGATCATCTACCCGGATGTCCCAGATGAAGTGATCTGGGCAAACTTGCTTCACTAGTAGTCCACCCGGACGTCCGGCTAGTCGACCACCTCTTGGCTTCTGCTACTTTTTCTTCTTCTACTTTCTTCTGTGTTTGTTTAATTATTTTATTATTGAAAAAATATTCAAATTTAAAAACAATTAAAAAGATTATTTTAATACAATAGAGAAAGAATAGGTAATTTGTTGGGGGAAGTAGATAAAAAATGGATTCCTAAAATAAGAAATGAATTTTTTAATAATATTTTTGGGTAAAATATAAGTAAGTTACTAAGAATGCTCTAACCCACTTTCCAAAAGAGCCCTTTAATAAGCTAAAAAGTTAATAAAACAAAATATCATATCCAAATTAAAAAAAAAAATTTCTCTCACAAAAGTTAAAATAACGAAAAAAATCATCTCAAATAAAATTTTTTAACCCTAAATTAAAATAGTTAAAAAATTAAAAAATTAAAAAAACCAACTTACATTCTAAACGAAAGCTTTGTTGGTTTCACCACGCAAGTTTGCGATAGATGATGAAGGAAAAAAATATATTTGACAATAGGATTTGGTGCAAAGTTCTAAAAAAATGTAGTGTATAAATTACCAAATGGTTTATTTTTATATAATTTGTTATCAGATAAAAACATGGTGTAAAAAATTTTAAAAGATATTAAATAAAAAAATAAAAAATTAAGAGAGGAGGGTTGAAAAATTTGTGAGAGGAGATTCAAAGGTTTACCTACTACCACATGTAGGGACGTGCTTGGATGGCAACCTAACACCCAACAAAGCGACCACGTCTACCCAATCGTGGACGTCACTCATCTGTCAGTATTATCTAAGAAAAATATTATTTAAATTATATAATATAATAATAATAAATTATATTTAGGCATTATTTAACACGGAACCGATTGGTAGCTCGAAACCATTTCGAGCCAAACGGCTCGAATTTCAGCAGAGGAGGGGAGGGGGAGGGGGAGGGGGAGGGGGCCCTAATACAGGGGAGGGGGAGGGGGAGGGGGAGGATCGGGGCTGGGCATCGGCGAGACGATCGGAGCTGGGCGACGAGACGATCGGAGCTGGGCATCGGCGAGACGATCGGAGCTGGGCGACGAGACGATCGGCGGCGACGATCGGAGCTGGGCATCGGCGTCTTCTCCCTCTCCCTCTCTTTCTCTCCCTCTCGTTCTCTCTCTCTCTCCTCTGTTGAAGTCGACGAAGAAGACGAAAGAAAAGGAAGAAAAAAAAAAAAAAAAAATAGACAGCCCAAAACGACGTCGTTTTGGGCTGTCGAGCCAAAACGACGTCGTTTTAGGACATTCGAGCCAAAATCGAGCCGTGGTTTTTCGAGCTACCACGCATTATTCTATTTAACATCTCATATATTAGTATATTTTTTAAAATATTTTATTATTTTTTCAATCATATCATTTTTTTAATTTTTTACGAATCTTTAATAAAAAATCAAACAGTATATTTATTTAGATCATCTTAAACACCCTCTTACTAATGTGATATGCAATAATGAAATAAGTCATGAAAAAAAAAAATCATATTTATTAATGTAAGAGCAATTTCATCCATACTTTTTATTTTGTATTAGTTTAAATATTAAAAAATAATATGTTCTTTATTTTACCTAATTTTTTTTTTATCTATGTACTCTACCGCTATTTTTTATGTTACTTATTTATAGACACAAACGGTTTAAAAAGCCTCTAAAGATTTTTCAAATGTAGCTAACCCATTAGAGAGGCTAGAATTTAATGATACTACCTATAATAATTAATATACCTCATTTAAAAACTCTCTCGAAAAGTAATGAAATAATCAGATAAAATAGTTCCTCTGTCTGCGAGATTAACACCTTGATCTTAATTTAAAATGAAATTTATTACAATAATATAATAATTGTCATATTAATACATAAAAATATATTTATAAAAGTTATTAAGTTGTATAATATAACTTATCATCTAATTATCAAATAAACTTATCCATCGCCAATCCATTGAGAGGTAGGGGTCTTTCGCAGCTTTTCCCTGCTCCACGATTGGAACATGTTATTGATGGAGAAGATAATTGGAGGCTGAATTTGATTAGACTCTTTTTCCCATAAAATTGTATTGATCATATTCTCCCTGTACACATCCCGTTTCATTATTGTGAGGACCAATTTGTATAGGGCCCCATAAAGAGTTGGGAGAATACGGCCTGGCTACAAGCAAGTCTTGTTTAGATATTATTTATTCATTAGGTCCCGTTTCACAACATCACTTTTTAGTTTAAAAGTTAAAAAGTCAAAAATTTTCTTTTTTCTTTACTTTTTACACACATTTTCGTAAAAAATTAAAAAGTCATCCCAAATATATCAATTTTTTTAACTATATTTTAACCAAAAAATTAAAAAATTATTATAAAAATCTATTCTCAAACGAGATCAGAAGTCAAATGCTTGAACATATAGTATAGAAGAATATGTGGCAACTCAAAATCCCTCCAAACTGGACTTTATTTGTTTGGAAGTGCCTTCATTGCATACTACCAGTGCAGTGGAAACTAAAAAAGAGAGGTATGGCGGTTAATTTGATGTGCTTTAGGTGTCATTTGGGAGAAGAAACATTGGAGGGCGTGTGTTCGTTGATTGTCCATTTTGGCAGAGGGTGGAGGGGTTGAACATTGGGGCTCGATTTCTTTATGTGGTTCAAAAATTGGGTAGAGTAATTTAAAGATGAGGAGATTATTATTCAATGGGTGGCTATAATTTGGGCTATAATTTGAGATTAAATTAAAAGTTTTAATCACAATGTGGTGTCTCTCGAGGCAAATGAATTTTTTTAGGTTAAGTTTGGCATCTTCAAAAAAAGTCAAAAAGTCATTATCCTATTTAAGTAACATCATCTTATTTAAGTCATATTACATCTTTACCACATCACTTCAAATCCAATTCATATTTTATAAAAAGTCAAAAAATGTACTTATTTAAAACATCCCAAACAACTCCTATTATGGCTAGGCATTGTATTAGTTCGGGTTCACATGTATACAATTTTAATATCATAGAGGCAATGGAAGTACAAACTGACTTATGTGTTTTGCAGCAAGTGGAAGATCAAGTTGGAGGTTCAAAACTTTGGACTTTCCTAATTGACGGGTCTTGGAGATCAAGTGGGATGAATGCAGGACAAGAATGGGAATGCTTCGATGAACACAGTCAACAAGTGGATAATAAAGCAGTGGCTGTCCACTCTTTAACATTTCCTTTGAATGCGGAAGCTAAAGCTATTGGTATTCTTTTTTTATAATAATACATGAAAAATATATAAAATAAATTAAACAGAAATAACAAAATTATTATTATTATTATTATTATTATTAAAGAATGAAATATAAAATAAATTATAGAACTAAAAAAAAAAAAAACACGAAAATAAATTAGATTACACCATGGAACATATTATAAGATGAATTCAAATGGACATATAAAATAACATATGAGAAATTTTTTAAATTTAAAATTTTGAAGAACAAAAGATAAATGATGCAAACCAAAACTTGTGTAATACTACAATTTCCGTAAAACAGATTCATCGCCTCCCGGTGGGTTCTAAAGGTACACCGGCATCTGTCTCCCAGAATACAATAGTCGAAACCAGCTGATGCAGAAGGACCATCTGAATAGTTTCGCGAACTTGACAATGAATGCACTTTCTCTAACAAGAACCAAAGAAGGGGCTAGCAAAAGAAGATAAAATTTTTTTTCTTTGGTGTAAAATAAACATCTCCAACTTTTTATTTCAAAACACCACCTCCATTTTCCATAAAAAAAAATCTCTAAAATTCTTCTTTTCAAGTTGGAGGGGAAAAGCCACTATTTATACAAGTAGGGGAATCCCTAGCCATAAAGACTATACATCAATAGGGCCATCAAATGCCATTAACCAATGCCATCAACTCTAGCCATTAGGGCTAGAGTTACAAAGGTTGAAAACCTATGGCCACTAATATGGTCATCAACTCCATCATCAAAAGATGAGAGTTACAAAGGTCTAAACCTCCCATGTGTTTAATATATACAAATAAATATGTATATAATGATATTTGAATAAACCAACTAGATGGGTTACAAAATGGATACTAATATTGGGTAACAACCCGATCCAAACCCAATTCTCAAACATATGCACAAGTTAAACCCAACACAACATAGCTTAGCCTAAGCTTAAGATTAAGTCCAAGACCAAATCCAACACATGCACAAGCACAAGCACAAGCACAAGCACAAGTTTAGGTCCAGTCCAAACGAAAACTAAGTCTAAATCTAAGCCCAACTTTATTAATACCCACTTTATGAGACAATTCTCATTCACAACTCAATGGTTTTGACTCATTATTTTTATATTGTAATCTTCTCACTTGAGAGAATACAAAATCACTTAGACCCACCTCAACCGGCAGTTAGGTCCTACTTTAATTTTGAATTAAAGTTGCCGAAAAATCATTATTTTCCAACAATCCCCCACATGAATTAAATTGGCTAAATAAAGAAAAACGGACAACGCTTAACAACAAAGACTCAGAGAGAGAAAGAGCACACAAAATAATCTTGTATCAGAAAAGGTAACTGTTGGCCTTGAACCTTTCATAGTGAAAGCCTATCGGATTTATTGGTTGACCAGTGAACGTGATGTCTTGATCTGTTCTGCCGTTTGTGTAAACTGAGACAATAGGCTTTACACATGAGTCATTCCAACCATTGTTCTTGTTCTCATTGGTGTGTTCGGTTTGGCCCTGGAACACTAGCCTGGTTCAGTGAGTGTTTTTAAAGAATTCGGTCTCGTCAATTCTTAAAAAAGCGACCCTATTTCGCACTCACATAGATGACCTACATAAGGTATCTCGTTATACCACGGTTGACTATTTACAGCACTTAGATCATTAAAAGTATCAGCTTAACCTTCTACCCCATAGGATATCACTGTATAAAAGAATGGCCAAAAGGATTTACCCGTTACACAAAATTAGGTTGTCCCTTTGAGCCTAGATTTTGAGATCTCCAGTCAGCTAGGTTTGGTTTTCCATTGCGATAACACTTGCTAAAGGCCTTAACCCCATTCCTCTTGACGACTTCTTACTAACTCTCAATTTAATCCTTTGGTTAGCGGATTCGCAATATTGTCTTTAGGCTTTATATAGTCTGTAGTGACAACATGTGAGAGTAGTTGTCGTATAGAATTATGTCTTCGATAAAAATGTTTAGACCTTCCATATGTGCCCTACCAATACTTGATTGGTTGTCGCAAAGTATACAAAATTGCTAGCATAAGTTTTGATCAACATGGAATATCGAAAACGACAAAGCCATTCAGCTACTTCAGTAGCTTTATCTGAATAACTGAATCCCGATTCCATCATTGATCTCATGATACACATATGCTTGAAAGATCTCCAAGACATGGTTACAGCTCCAATTAGAGAAAACATATCCTCTAATAGATTTGTAGTCTTTATAGATATCCAGTAGTCGCCTTTGTACCCTTCAAGTACAACTAGATATGAAGTGTTTATGCAACCCATAATCCTAGCTTCATCGTAAATACGTTAGTACCTGCACAAACGCCTTCTAAAGATAGGCATTGGGATTACTCGTGTATCTACTTAGACTGCTTACTGAGTAGGCTATACATTACCTTGTACACCTCATCAGATACTTTAAACTTCTAATGACTCGAGAATACTCTAGTTGAAATACACTCTCACCATTATTCTCGGCCAAATGTAGACTCAAGTCTACTGGTATCCTCGACACACTTGTAACTGATTTACTAAATTTCTCAAGTATCTTATCAACATAATGAGATTGAGAAAGTACAATACTACCAAATGTTTTAGTAATCTTAATACTCAGAATTACATCTGTAAGGCCATATCGTTCATGTCAAACTTAGAGTTTACAAACTTCTTGGTAATTCTGAACATTTTTTCATAATTACCAATCGTACAAACACAAAATGACATATCTATCTGTCAGTGTCTTTGACATCCACACATTTGTCAATACGTGTTTATTTAAAACCTACTTGACAACATAGTGTAGTCAAATTTCTTATGCCGATGCTTATTTCAAATAATAAAATGATTTCTCAAGCTTACAGACTTTTCCACATTGTCCTGGAGCTAAAAACCCCTTTAGGTTGTTCCATAAAGATTTATTCAACTAAATCTTCATATAGGAAAGCTACCTAAACATTCATCTTGATGCATCTATGGGCTTTGCACAATTGCAATCATACTCACCATAACTGGTGATCACATATCAAAGTAATACATGTCTTCTCTTCACTGGTATCCTTTGATAACAAGCCAGCCTTATTGGCTTTCATTCACTTGCATCCCAAGGCTTACTACCTATGCAAGATAAAGTTAAATTAATAACTTATTGCTAGAGAAATCACAACTTCAAAGAAGTTTTTAGCTTCACTAGCCACCATATAGGTTAAAGAAGAATAGACAAAATAACTTTAAAGTCCTAATCTTTTAACATCTTCTAGGCTCATCTTTTTTCTCATGAAAACCATTTCCTCAATTTCATGATAATATTATTGTGTAAATCTGAATATCAGATTTGTCCACATAAAAAACCGATATGCACTATTATATTGTGCATAACCATTGAATACAAAGTCATCGGATTTTAAGGCTATCCTACTCGTTTGGGTTTAGGTATTGTCACCTTTTGCCTGACATCTCCACATTTGTAGAATTTATACAAAGGCTTTCAGTCTTTCCAAAAATTCATGCAGGGTCTTTAAACAATTTTTTGTGTCATAATGATTATGAGACTCTCATAATCATATCACAAAAAACACATTTCTAGACGAATTCAAGGCACCAAACAAATTTGGTCTAATCTGTCACTCTGAAGCCAATAGCCTTACTATTAGGAAACATAGATCTAGTGTTCAATAGTCTACTATTCGGAACTTCATAACATGGCCAGTAGTCTTATCACTAGGAATTACCAATTTCTTAGCATGTAGTCAGTAGACTTTCTACTACTAGGATTCACAATGCTTTGACATGTGATCAGTAGACCATTTCATTACTAATAATCATCATGTCTTGACATATGATCAGTAGACTCTTTTACTACTAGGAACCATCGTGTTTTAACATATGATCAGTAATCTATTTACTACTATGAACCACAATTTCATAATTGTGTAGCCAGTGGTCTAACACCTCCTGCGAACCACCAATTTTCTATCTCAGTGATAAGTGATCTTGCACTCACTAGGAGCCACCAATTCAAGAATATATTCAAAATTATAAAAATTATAAAAATTCAAAAAATACATTCACCCACCCCAACAAGTTGTCTCATCTTTGCTCTTCAAGTAAAGTCACATAGCAATCATACATGCTATAATTGACACAGAGATAACATACTAATTGTCTCTAATAAATTTAGAGATATCATCATTTAATCTTATGATTTCCTTTAATCACACTTGATCTCACTTGATCTTCCTTTAAGAACCTCGTAAGGTTTAAGGTTGTCAGGTGGAACAACATTTCCCGTTGTCACCTCTTGAAGCCATTTCTGAAAAATCACAACAGAATTTTACTATTTTGTTTTTTCAGAAACTAAATTTGACACTAGAAAATCCCAAAGTCTGAAATTTAATTTAAAATTGATCTCACCACTTACCCCAGAATTGAACATGGTCAGGAAAGTTTTCAGGAAAACTAGAGGGGTCACACCGGTCCCATTTAAGACCCAGTTAACCTTAGACAAAACTTTCAAGAGCATGTTGACTCCTAGTCCATGAGAAACAAATTTAGAATTAAGTTTTCAAGGAGATAAACTAGGTAAAAACAAACAAAGTTTACAAAACTTATAAGCAATTAAAAATTGCTATTAGAATTACACTACTCATAAAAGTTAACTGGTATTCTCGGAACTGAGCCCATTATTTCTGAATAAAAATCAAAAATATTTTAACTAATGCTAAAATTTGGTTTTTTTTCCCACAACACTTTGGAAATAATCAGATTATAACTAAAGACTTTCTCAAAACTTGGTTTATTACCACTTTGGGAATAAAAAGATTTAAATCCAAAGATTTCCTCTAACAGCAAAGGTTTGAAACAAAATCTATCTTAGTTTTTGAGAATAATAAAATTAATCCCAAAGATTTTCTCTAAATCCGAAGGTTTATAACTTATTTTCTTCCCCCTTTCTTTTCACTATGGTGAAACTATTACAAATTAGAAATTAAAACTACTACAAAAGGAAATGCAACATTTATAATTACAAATTATCTAAATCTGCAAAATCAAAGTTCATGGCTGCGTTCGAAATGGTTTTTCTAGCTAAGAACACTCTTTCCCACTTGAAACCATCCTTTTGGATTGCCAACTTATCTTTGTATAAAATATAATACAAAAAATAAACTCAATGCTCTATGCCATGTAAAGGGGATGTGTACAAAACGTCATCCATGTTGCCGCTAAACCTCCATACTTATTGCTTATATACACACTTAGATACAAAATGAGTTAATAAACCAATAACTCATATAATGCATATTACATAAGTAATTTAAACTATCACTCACATTATGTAATTCAAGCAACTATAGATGTATTATATTTATAAGAATGTCATGAGTTTCATAGCTATGAAATAATTACGTATATAAGACTATTATGGTCATAGCACTAGCATTCCAACCATCTAACTATGAGCAAATAATCTTATAAACAATAGAGTTAAATTCCAACAATACACAATAATGTTTGGAGTAATTCACTTGATTATACACATCAAGACATAAAAAAACTCATAACCAATACAACAATTAATTAATAGAATGAATAAAAAATAAAGACATTATAATGCAAAATATTCCACCATACACTACTACTCTCTTAGAACCCATTCACCTTATAATACAACATAAATATTATATTAGAAAAACCAAAATTGTTTTGCTAAATTTTCTCCCAAAACAAACCTATTTGGAGATTTTTATGCCGTTAGAAACCTCTAGACTAGTCAAATCTCTTGAAATTCTCAAAACAAACAAAAACCAACGCTTTATTTTTTTCAAAATTTAATTAATCAAATTAAATCAAAATTGTTACCAAACTTTTAAAATAACATATGGAATAAATCCGAAATTAACCTGAACTATAAAGTGAATAATTAAATTCACAAATATGTCCAAAAATCTAAAGATCCAAAATTCTCATCCACGCTTAGGTTGTCCTGATCGAAACAAAAATTAGTAGTCTCATTTACTAATTCCAATTTGTTTTATTTGTTCGTATTATATATCCTCCTTTCGCGTTTAGGTAAACCTGTAGAGAAAGTTAGTTATAAAAGAAAGTAAACAACAAACAAATCAAATCAAATAGTAAGAATCTTACCGTAGACACCTCATTTTGACCGGCCTTAAGATTTAGACGCTTTCTTTTGATAACCCGATGATGACAAATAGAATGTATTTCTCACAGAATCCTCAATAAGAGAGATGAAATTTGAACTTTAATCCCAACATTCACCATTATAGCCAAATTGTTTTAAAATACTAAATATTTCATTAGTTAAGTATTTTTGTAATTTTGCATCATTTTATGTGTTTGTTCATATTTTTGGTATTTTTATATAAATTGATATAAATTATATGTTTTATATATATATATAAAATAAAATAATAAAAAGTTATATTATTATATTATAGTTTAATATTATTATATTATATGTTTTGTATTTTATGTATAGTTATAGTATTATATTATATGTTTAGTGTTTTTTATATAGTTATATTATTATATTATATGTTTAGTATTTTGGTATAAATTATATATTTTATATATTATATATATTATAAAATAAAATAAAATAAAAAATCGTTTGATGTCGGTTAACCCTCGGTTGTCAACATGAAACATCAGGCATGTATATATATGTTATTAGATGATGTTTATATTATTATTATATTATATGTATATAATATAAAGATTAGGCATATATTATTATATTATATGTTTTGGCTTATATAAAGAGGGAGAGGCTCAGCAAATAAGGGGAGGTTTTTGATTAAGGAGAATTAAGAGAGTTAAAAGCAAAATGAGAGGTTTTTGATTAAGGAGAATTAAGAGAGTTAGAAGAAAAATGAGAGTAACTTTGTCTAAATTTCAATCTTGAGTCAAAACACTTCCAAGCTTTCATAGTTACTGAGGACTTGAGAACACACTTCCTACACTTGAGAGTGATCAAGAAGGAGTTTGTAAACTAAGGAGTTCATCCTTTCCAGGTGAATTTCATAAACCTTTCATTTTCTTGCATTTCTTACTTATTTTGCTCTTTTGCTTTGATTTATTGTTGTATTGTATATTGTTGCAATCTAATTGAAAATTGTGAATTGAAATCCCATATATGTTGTTTTTAGCATGACAAAGAGACCTTCCATGCTAAATGGTATAATCTCCTAGGAGGTTCATTACCAGGGCATTGCATCTCTCTCATGTCAAGAACAACTCCTTGTTTGACACTTTCCTCCTTTTAGAGGACTTAATAATCACTTCGGACAAATAGACTAAAAAATGAAAATGACTAAGAAAATTGATTTAAAAGCAATCAACATACATAAGAAAATGAGTCATTGGGCTTGGCTAAACGTGATGCCAAGTTTATTGTGTCAAGGCTTGTCTAAACACCAATTCATGATGTTTTAGACGAATCTTGAAGCGTCACTTCTCATCCATTTCTTTAAATTGAGAGTGATTTCAAATGGTTGATAGTTATTCAAAATATGACCTAGAGATCTATGCTTAATGGCTTAATCTCTGCGGAGGTTCATCGCCAACGGTATAATCTCTCTTTTATATTAAGAATTACGTCCTATTTGGCGCACTTCTCATTTAGTGGACATAATCGTCACATTGGACTTAACGAATTAAAGAATGGAAAGGACTAACAAAAATTGTTAAAATGAATCAACCCACATAAAGAAAATAAAATATATTGCTTGGATTCGGCCGGACGTTATGCCGAGTCTATTGTGTTAAGGCTTGTCTAAACATCAATTCATGATAATGGTTTAGATGAACTCTCTACCTCCCTCTTTGACTTCAATCTATGATAGGAGGGAAGGGTGGTTCCATTCATTTATTAATTTTTGTCCAAATTGTACCAAAAATCATCAAGCAATCAACTTGCTCATTAATGATTTTAGAAACAATTCCACCCTTCTCTTGAGGCTTTCTAATGATAGAGAAGTGTGAAAGGGACAAACAAAATTTGGAACACCCTGTCTGCACTGTTTTCACCTCAGGCACGAATAAATAGTCTTCTGCAAAGAAATAAGGCATGGTCGAATTTATTTGAGCTCAAATCGATTGCGGGTCATCCAGACCCCAATATGTAGCAAACCGTACACTTTTGGTTAGCAGTAGTGACTGCAATAGTGACTGGGGTGAAATAGAGCAGTTCCCAACAAGGCAAGGCAGACATAGTGGCTTCCGAGGAGCATCACGCGAGCATTGCATATGTATTGTTATAATAAATTAAACAACCCTTTTAATTGTTTATTCATTTGGATTTGTAATAAATAGTTAATTTGGACACTCAGACATTCAGACCCTCCTATGTGAGGGCGCAATTTTGTAATAATGTGTATGTCTTCCAACTGCATGTCTTTTTCCCTTTTATTTAATCGCTTATGATAGTTAGATTAGAGACATCACATTTTATTTAGCATTATTCATGTTTGCATCCACTTGTCTTACATGCACCGGGACTCGGTTCATCATCTTAAATTGCTTGTTTACATACTTCTTTGAATACATGTTCAACTGCATACTATCAAATTGATTCATATGTCATATTAGTAGCCGAGCCTAGTTAATTGTATATCGTATGTGTTACATTAGCCACATTGCATGGTTAGGATCATGCATTTTTCTAACTGGTTTCTCTTTTGGCTTGGAGTACAGGGTAAGTTTTTATGCTTTAGCACGTTGCATAAGTGTGATTGTTGTCATGTCTAGCATGCTTACCATGAGGCTAAGTGCTTAATTGATATACCTGCTTGTATGCCTGTAGATGAAGGCTAATTGCTTGAATTGAAATAATTTAAGCCATGCACATTTAAGCCCACTTTTCAAATGGCAAATTCAAACTCTTTTCAGAAAACAAACATGACTCAAGTGTTCCAATTATTGCAAGTTAGTCTATACTTGTATGTGCGCATCACATAGTAATGCTAGATTAATAACCGGAACGAGAACATATAAATGCAAAGTAAGATTCATATCATGATTAGTAGAAGCCGATCTTTGATCGGGCAAGTGAGGGTGCTTAATTCATGATCTTCCCCTCTCGTACCTAAGTTCCCGAGCCGAGACAATCTTGGTGATGACAGACACGTGGCCTTTGGCACGAGTTATGGGTTTCCTAAATTTTTCCAAAATAAAACATTTAGGTGGCGACTCTGTATCTGGCAAAACAGTCTATTTTTGGCAATTTGATTCAAAATTGATTGTCCAAAAGATTCGCCAAATTTGGACTCTTTGGTGTTTATCTATTTCACATTGCTCTTGTGGAATCAGATTCAGAACCGCAGGAGTCCGATACTGTAGGGCTTATTTCGACTTCTGAAAGGGGACGCGAAAAAGTCGAGCTACAGTTTCTGGTGACTTTGCTGGAGAAAATAGAGAACTTGACTTGCAATTCATGATGTGAAATTTTATCTACATTTATATGTTTCTTTGCATTACATTTGCATTGGTGCGCCTAAGTCACTGTGTTTGCCATCTGTTATTCCTGAATAGTTTGCTGGAGGCTCGCCCAAAAGGCTTGCCAAAAAGCTGACCGGTTGCAGGCTCTGCCACGATAGGAACACAACCCCTTGGATCTGGACTACCACTGTACCGTTTGATCCTCTTTTCACTTCTCGATGTTAGGTGTGAGAGGTATATTAGGTAGTCTTGCTGAGGTACCCTTTTTTGACCATTCGACCTAGTTGCATATAATGAAGCTATAGTGACTATTCCAACTTAGGACAGGAGACCACCCGTTTGTAGGATGTTGTGAAACTTGTTGTTTGAAATAGTGCAGCTTAAATCATGCCAAAAATCTAAGACATGGTAACCCTACCCCCTCATAGGGGTGTTTTGGTGCTTTTACGTGATAGGTGCTTTTACAGTGAGACTGTATAGAATGGTTCATGGCAGCATGAGTTTGAGAACAGAGTTTAGTAGGGATTACAGTTCAACTATGTGTTATGATTGTTGTGAATTAGGGTCGAAGTGCTATTCAATTTTGATTTTATTCTTTCTTTTCGCTAGGTAGTTTACCAACATAGCTTCAGAAAGACCTGATATCCCTCAAGTACTCTGGATCCATGTCAGAAGGCTTTACAGAACCGGAGATCTTGTTAGGGGATAGCGTGTGTTTTCTTCACTCCCACCGGTTACTAGATGGAGAAGAGTTAGGCACAGTTCACCAGTCCAGTTTCTACAGCAATCACTCCTCAATTCACCTGTGTCTAGTCAGGCTTAGGGATAGTCTTCTACTTCTAGTCCAACACGAAATCACTCACCAATTCCAATGGCACAGTATCTCCCAGTTAGTATGGAAGAAATGATACATCAATTACAACAAACAGTAGAAGCACTACAACAGGATTCGGTCCATCAGGCCGAAGTTACAGCCCGTCAGGTTGAGGTCATAACTAGGTTACAGCACCTGCAACCGCCACCAGCTGCGGCCTCTGCATCCCATGTACCCACTACAACTATCCCTGCGCCCGGTGCTATTGCTAATACTACTGTAGCTCCAGATCCACCAACTTAAGGTGTCCTGTGTTTTTCAGTTCCAGTGGAATTCGTCCCGACACAGGCCTTCAAAACTCCGGCTTATCAAACCGAGGCACCCTTCGAATTCAAGGTTGACCCAACTGCACTCAATGTCAATAAACTGGAGAAATTGTTCAAAAAAGCACAAGGAGTCAACTCCATTCCATACATAGAAGATAGGTATACTGATTCTGCAGTGACATTTCTAGATCGGTTCAAAATGCCGCATATATATAGATTCAGTGGTTCCAGAGATCCCGTGGTTCATCTTCGGTTATTTTCAGACATCTTGCGGCTGATGGGCCTAACCAGATTGCAGAAACTCTCACTCTTTGGCCGGATCCTGTTTGGTATAGCCGCCATATGGTACGCAAAACTAGAGGATTCTGTGAAGCAGAGTTAGGAGGAAATGGCTGAGGCCTTTGTTGCACAATATTCATACAACACCCAAATCAAGGACACAACTCATGATCTCGAAGCAACATGTCAAGAACCGAAAGAGGGCTTCTCTGATTTTGTAACAAGATAGAGAGCTAAAGCCTCGATGATGACCACGAGGCCTTCCGAGAAGGATCAAATAAGGATGGTCGTCCGAAATCTCCAAGGCAAGCTATTACAAAAAATGATTGTTCTCCTGTTATCCACGTTCTCCGAGCTCCATAAAATAGGGGTTCAGATTGAAGATGCTATGAAGCAGGGACTCATTATTGATGATAAAGAGCCAACCAAAAGGCCATTTGTTCGCAGTTCCAATGCTGCCAGTGGTAGCACAGTTGCCAAGCCATCAGATGTAAGTGTTGTCACCACAACCAATACCGCCAATCCCTTTGCCAATACAGCTCCACAACCTTCAGCCAACCCTGTCCAATCCCAGAGGACCTTTAACCCACTCTACATGACCCTATCCCAAGCCATGAAAGTGCTGATTAAAAAGGGGCACCTCAGACTGTTAAAATCTCGCCAACTGCCTGATCCTCTTCCACCCAAACACAACCCAGTGAAATATTGTACGTTTCACCAAAAACACGGTCATGATATTGACCAATGTCTCCGATTGTGTCATGAGATTCAAAACCTCAATGACAACAAGGTGATCACACCACCCGAGAAACCAAATACAATTACAAACCCTCTCCCGATCCACAATCAAGTCCCGCCACTTCGAAACCTAAATCTGATCCATATACTAGCCGTCCTGTATGACCCCAGTGTATATATTACCACCTCACATCTACCAAAACCAACGTTGTTCATTCTAGAAAGCACAAATCTGTGTATGATAGACACGTCTAACCATCCATCCAACCACCAACCTAAACCTGTGGTGACACTTACAGTAGACAGGAAGTCGACCTTGGAGGAAGGTACGAGTTTGCTACCGGAGAGTTCTGAAGACTTGTCCGGGAAAATGTATGATCCAAGCTGCTACATCGTGCCGATTGTTCAAATCAAACAGGAATTGGTATTGCCAACGGTAGTGGAGGTCAATGTGGTTAGAGAGGATGGCCCAAATCACGATTTGGATGATTTGGCGAAGTTAGAGGAGGATCTAGACAACCTGCAGTTCTTTGATGAACAAGATCAAAGGAATGTATGGATTGATTGGTTTGATTTGCATGGATCAATGGACAACTCTGGATGGCTTAGTGATGAGCCAGACAATGATGAAAAAACTGAAACAAAACCAAAGAAAAAGGAAGCAAGAATTACTGGGGTAGTGTAGACTCGACTTTCTTCGCGCGCCCCCCTTTCGGAGAGGTGTGAGTTGGTCTCCTATAGTTCGGACTCCTGTCACGGTTCTAAATCTAATCTCACAAAGGGCAATGTGAGAGTGATAAACACCAAAGAGTCCAATCCAACAAATCATTTTGGGAAATCAGATTTTGAATCAAATAATGCCAAAACTGGACTACTTTGCCAGATTACAGAGTCGCCACCTAAATGTTTTATTTTTGGAAAATTTAGGAAACCCTGACTCGTGCCAAAGGCCACGTGTCTGTCATCACCAAAGTTGTTTCGGCTCGGGAACTTGGGTATGAGAGGGGAAGGTCCTGAAATGAGCACCCCCGCTCGCCTGATCAAAGATCGGCCTCTACTAAGCATGATATGTTGTTTTATAAACCTCATGTGTTCTTATTCCGGTTATTAGCTAACTTTACTATGTGACGCACACGCAAGAAAGTATAGACTAAATCGCAAGACTTGAAACAATTCAACTCATGTTTGTTTTTGAAAATGGTTTGAAAGTGCAACTCGCAAGTGGGCTAAAGCGCGGATTTGCCACCAAACATGATAGGCTTTAAAACATGATGATTTGCCACTTTGCAAAGTAGGCTTAAAACATTCATTCGTCGAATTGTCCCAATTCAAGCAACAAAGCCTTCACCCACAGGCATTCATACAGTTAAGCACTTAAGCAAATAGCCTCATGGCAAGCATGCTGTCATGGCAACACTCACACTCATGCAAGTATGCTAAAGCGTAAAGACTTACAGTGTACTCCAAGCCAAAACAAAAGGCAAGTTAGAAAAATGCATGATTCCTAACTATGTTAATAATACCTAATGCAACGCATGCAATAATGCGATTAAATAGGCTCGGCTATCTAAGATGGCATATGAATGCAACAATTTGATACACGTATTCAACTAGGTATTGAAATACGATGCAGTTTGAATGATGCGCCGAGCCTTGGTGCATGCAAGACAAATGAATGATGCACGCATGTGAGCATAAGGTATGCTAATTGAAACGTGCCCTAATCTAACCATCAAAAGTAGTTAAGTAAAAGGGAGAAAGAAGTGGGGTTGGAAGACATGCACACACACACGCACACTTATTACAACATTGTGCCCTCGCGAAGGAGGGTCCGAATAATTAAGCTAAGCTACACTAAGCTAAGCTAATTATTACAAAACAACTAATTAACTATTCTAAGTTAATTAATTACAACATATTGAATTTGAATAACTAGTTACACAAACTAATTAAAATATTACAACACTTGAATAATTAGCTATACTAACTAATTAAAGTAATAAAGTGGCCTTACGGGCGAGAAAGACATGCATGCTCAGTTGTGTCTTCCCGAAAATCCATCGCCTTGATCTTTGTTGCCTCTGTTTGCACTCGCCTTGATCTCTGAACACTGTACCAGCTTCTAGACTGCTCCTGCCCTAACTCAGATACACTTTTGCACAAAAAATGACTGGTGGCCGGTCGGCCACAGAAAGTGGCTGTCGGCTACCTTAACTGGCCGGTCAGCTAGTATAAGTAGCCAGTCGGCCAACCCTTTTTCCAGGCTTCTGGTTTTGCTGCAGTAGAGAACAACAGAGGCACAACAATGTATTTTTCAAGGAATGTGTGTACTGCCAACCCCCTTATCATGTCTCAAGATCAAAGGAGCGTGGCACTTGGCTCTCAAGCCACCAATCAAGCATCTTCATGCATGATGGCCAAAGAACCAAGCTTGTACAAGCTTAATTAATGCACAAACAAGACTCAAAGGACCACCACCCTATCATGCATGATCAAGGGTGAAGGTGACCAAGAAACGTGGCACGTTTCATCACTTTGAGTATGAAACGTCCCACATTTCTTGTGTTTGGATTAACGTCCGATCCAAACACATGCAATGCAACACAAATGCTTATCTTGTTCATGTTTTACTTTGCTTATTTTGTTTACACATTTTATATTACCAATTAGTCCTTTAACCGATTAAGTCCAATGTGAGAGTCCACTAATGGGAGAGGGGTCAACCAAATGATGGTTTAAGACATGAGAGAGCTCATGCCTTTGGCTAGGAGGAACTCTCAAAAGAGAGTTAAAGCCATTGAGCACAAGCTCTATCTTAAGCTTAAACACAATCATAAGGTTAACCAACCCTCAAAACAAATGAGAAAATAAAGAAATGAGGGAGGTTGCAGACTTTTTAGTGTTAAAATGGCATGAAAAATAGTATGATAACATGCAAGCAACACATGCACAACATGTTAAAAGCCAAAAGCATCAAAACTAGTGAATAACACTACACTAAAGGCATGCAATATTAGGCTTAAATGACCAAACTAGCTCTGGATAGAGCTTAAACATGCCAAAATAGTGGCTAAATCATACTGGAATTGAAGCATAAAAAGCAAGAAAAACATGCTCATTTGTTAGCTCGCAAGCTAGGCTCAAAACACAACTCTCAAAAGCAATGAAAAGGTGAAGTATGTGAGAGTGTGACAAGGCTATACACACTGAAATCATGTATAAAATGATGCTATATCATGCAATTGACACATGTACAACATGTTAGAGGCCTTAAAATATAAAGCTAGTGAAAGCACTTGCACTATAGCTTACAAAACATGGCTCATATGATCAAAGCAGCCCAAAACAAAGTTAAAGTAGACCAAATCAGAGCCTAAAACATGCTGAGATTAAGTAACAAAAAGGTAGAAAAACATGCTCACGTGTTAGGCCATCTACACATGCAAATAAGACACAAGAAAGGGAGGCCAACCCCTCTTATTTTGAACCTTAAAACATGGTTTTTACCATTGAAATAACTTTGAATTTCAGTGGTTTAAAGGCCCAAAAAGTTTGACTTTAATATGCTAGAAGATTATACAAAGGCTTATGCAAATAAGCAATAAGAAGGGGAGACAACCCCTTAATACAAAATGACCTTAAACCACCATTTTTAGGACTAAAAAAAAGAGATTTTTGTAGTTAAAAACCAAGCCAAAACAGTTTGAAAAGGTGGCAAAACAAGCTTAAATAGGTGAGTCTTATACCTCTTGATGGGAAGACACAACTTAAGCAACAATCTGAGCTTAAACCACCTTCTAGAGCTCAAAGGAAGCTCCAAGAAAGCTTCAAGAAACCTCAGCCCAAAAATGAACCACTTTCATCAAGGATGTCTAGGCAAAGGAGAGGTGTTTCTCTACTTGCATGCACAAAAAGACAAGAGAGAAAGAAGTCTAGAGAGAGGATTATAGAGAGAGAGAGAGAGAGAGAGAGAGATTTTCGAGAGAGAGGCTCCCAAACTTTATAACCCTTAAATATGAGAGATATGGCCTCCATATATAGCAATATACAAGCCTTGGGTCGAAATATCTAAATACAGAACAGCTGGCACAGTGTAGAACAGCTGGAGGATAAATATCTGCAAATTCTGAGCTTTCTGGACATTTGTGGCCAACCGGCCACCATTGGTGGCCGACCGGCTACTTTTTGTGGACGACAAGAACCGCTTTTGGACGACATATGGCCGACAAAGGCCATTTGTGGCCAACACATGGCCGACAAGCTTCACTAGTGGCTGGAAAGCAAAGACTGATTTCTGGCCCCGACTTCAATTAGGCATATCTCCTTCATATGGACTCCTTTTTAGGTCATTCTTGAGCCTAAATTGAAGCCCCAGAAGTCTTGTTTCCAATGGTGGAAGCCTCACGTAAAAATTCCAAGTGTGCTAAGAGATATACCTCTTTTAGTGAAGACTACTTAGTTTCTGTCCAACCGGATTGATGCCTAACTTCAACCAACCATATCTCCCTCATCTGACCTCGGCTTTAGGAGATTCTTGAGTGAAAAATGAAGCCCCAAAAGTCCACTTTCCAACGGTGGTGGCCTCATAGCTAAAATCCAAGTGTACAAATGGATAGCCCCGATTTGGCGAGGGCTGCTCAACTCTCTCTTAACCGTTCATGCCCAACTTCTTCCCTAACTTGGTTTCTTCTCTCCCCTCTTCTTTTCTTCAACTTGAAACCCTTAAATAAGATGTTTTAAATATTTCTTTAAAGATTTCACCTCTCTTTCATTTATTTTGCACTTTGTCCTTGCTCGATTTCTCGCCAGAAACTGTAGACGTGCCCGAACGTCTCAGCCCCGCGCGCGAACGACGCGAAATCCGTTTTGTTCATTAGGCTGCTACAGTTCGGACTCAAATGTCACGGTTCTGAATCTAATCCCGCAAAATGCAATGCAAGACCGATAAATCACCAAAGAGTCCAAATCCGACAAATCGTTTTGGAAAACTGATTTTTGTAAAGAAGTGCCAAACATGGACTGCTTTGCCAGATACAGAGTCGCCACCTAAATATTTTGTTTTGGGGGAATTTAGGAAACCCTAACTCGTGCCTAAAGCCACGTGTCCGTTATCACCAAAGTTGCCTCGGCTCGAGAACTTGGGTACGAGAGGGGAAGGTCATGTAATGTAATGAGCACCCCTGCTCGCCCGATCAAAGATCGGTCTTTACTAACATGATATTTTGTTTTTGAAAACACATGTGTTCTTATTCCAATTTATTAGCTAATCTTACTACGTGATGTGCACAACACATAAATATAGACTAGATCGCCTAAGTTGGAACAAAACATCTCAAGTTTATTTGAAAATGGTTTGAAGGTGCTACTCGCAAGTAGGCTAAGACGTGGATTTTGCAACCCTCAAGTGGGCTTAAGAAAACATGATTTTGCCACTCTCAAGTGGCTTAAAACTCGCATTTCAATGAATTGTTCCAATTCAAGTAATCTAACCTTCACCCACAAGCATTCAGGCAGTTAAACACTTAAGCAGTTAGCCTCATAGCAAGCATGCTATCATGGCAACACTCACACTCATGCAAGATGCTAAAGCATAAACACTTACAGTGTACTCCGAGCCAAAACAGAGAACTAGTTAGAAATCATGCATGATCCTAGTTCATGTTAAGATGGCTAATGCAACACATGCAAAAATGCAACTAAGAAATAGGCTTGGCTATTCTAAGATGGCATATGAGATGCAACTTGATAACATACTGTTGAACACGTATTCAAGTAAATGTATTGAAATACAATGCAGTTAGTATGATGCGCCGAGCCCGGTGCATGCAATACAGATGAATGATGCAAACATGCATAGCATAAGGATGCTAATTAAAATATGACCTAGAACTAACCATCGTAAGCGGTTAAGTAAAAGGGAGAAAGATGTGGGGTTAGAAGACATTCACACACTCACGCACACTTATTACAAAATTCGCCCTCTCGACGGAGGGTCCGAATAAATAATACAAACCAACTAATTAATCAACTACCCTAGCTAATTAATTATTACAAAACTCTTAACTAATTAAGCAAATTAATTAAGTTACAAAAACAGTTAAAGCGGCCTCGAGAAGAGGGACAAATGCATGCTCAGTCGGCTTCGCTTGGAAATTCGTTGCCATGCCCCATGTTGCCTCTGTTTGCACACTTATGCTCCTCTGAAAACTATGCCAGCTTCTATGATGCCTCTGAAACACCTCATGGACACTCTGAGAGGTCATCGGCCAAATGGTATGTCCATCGGCCAAGGGGAATGGGCTATCGACCACTTATGAATCCATCGGCCAAAAATTGTTAGCCGATCGGCACTGCAGATAGCCGATCGGCCATCTCTTCCTACAGACTGCTCCTTTTGCTGCAGCAGAGGACAAACAAGGGCATGGCAATACATTTACAAGAAAATGTTGTGCAACTACACCCCTTATCATGTTTGGGACTCAAAGAAGTGTAGTGCTCGACTCTCGAGCCATCAATCACGCATTTCAATACATGATGGCCAAAGAGGCCGAATTGCACAAATCAATATGGAATGAATGCACAAAAACACACAAATGTCTCACACTCTATCATGTTGGATCAAGAGTGTTGGAAACCGAAAATTGAGGCACGTTTCGTCACTTCAAGTATGAAACGTCCCTCGGTCCTCGTGTTTGGTTTGACACCCCAAACCAAACACAATGCAATATATGCAATATGGAAAAGCTATGCAATGCAACATAAGCATGCCAAATGCAATATGACTCAAACATGCACACAAGGCTAAGGTAACAAGCATGCCAAATGCAATGCAACCTAAACAAGCATGTGACAAAATGCAAACTAGCAAGCATGCAAAATGTAATCTAAACATACGAACATGCATGGCATGCAAAGATGGACAAGCATGCAACAACATGCAAACTAGCAAGCATGCAACAATATGCGACATGTCTAGCATGCAACAACATGCGAAGATGGACTTAAATCAAAATGGGCATACCTCAACCATGCCCAAATCAGTGGCCAAAATGCCAAAATCAAGGCACCAAAAGGCAAGACAAGCATGCACACATATTGGTCCGCAAACAAGGCATAAGGAGTACAACTCTCAAGCATGGCCAATGAGTGAAAAGCATGCAAGTGTGACAACCCTACATGCTCCGAAACGATGTTAGGAATGATGCCAAATCAACCAAACAATGCAAATATGGCATGCAAGAAAGCTCAAAACTTGAAGCTAGCATAGGCACTTGCCCTAAGGCTATGCAAAACATGAAGCAAATGGCCTAAACAAACCAAAACAGTCCTAGAACATACCAAAGTGAGTCTAAAACATGCATAGATCAAAGCCAAAGCAAGCCAACACGAAGGGCATAAGGCACGATGCAAGTAAGGCCAACAAAGGGGATTGCACTACACCTATTACAACCAAACATGGCATGACTTAACCAATAAAAATCAGAGTTATGGCATGTCAAAATAAGCCTAAAAACCCACTGAGATGGCATCCCAAAAGCCTAAGTATGATGGCATGCACAATGATCCATTCTTGAAGCACAAAACACTAACCTCCCAATGCATGGAAAAGGTGACAAATGTGAATGCATGGCCACACTATATGAACTAAAATCTCATATAAAATGATGTCAAATCATGAAAATGGTCTAAGCAATGCATGCTAATGACTTGAACACTCAAAGCTAACAAGCTAGATTGAACCAAGGCTATACAAAACAATGCATGCATGACCAAGAAAATACAAATCAGAGTTAGAGCATGGTAAAACATGACTAAAAGCTTCTTTGAGTTGAGCCAAAACATGCAAGAATGATGATCCAAATGCATGAAGTATGTTAAGGCAAATGAGAGGATTGCACTACAAGTGCATGATGCATGTAAGAGGCTATCAAACCAACTTAAAACAGAGGTATAACATGGTAAAATAACACCAAATACTTGCTAAAATGGGGCCAAAACATGCTAAGCAAACATGCTACTATTGTGAGCTATTTATACTAGCAAATGAGACACAAGGAGAGGGGGGTGTCCCTCTCCTATTCAAGACTCCAAAACCACTTCTCCACCACTGAAAATCCTCTGGATTTCAGTGGTGAGAAGGTCAAAACAAGATGGTTCCAAAGCTCAAAAGGGAGGGCACAAAACAAGGCCAAACAAGGCCTAAGAGGGGGTAGACAACCCCCAACACAAAAGTGACCTTAAACAAAGATCTCAAGCACACAAAATTAGAACTTTTTGTAGTTTAGAGTTAAACTTAAAACAATATGCAAATAGGTCTAAAAGCTTAAGCCAAAATGGGGGATTAAAAGGTAGTTGACTCACTCTTGAAGAAAACCTTCAAGAAGACAACTCCAGCACTCTTCTCTGATCAAAACCAGTCCAAGAACTCCAAAACCAACTCCCTATTACCTCAACAACCAAATGATGGTGTTCTAGTAGGTGTTTGTCTGCAATAGTGTGATGAATCTACACTTTTGGGCACAAACAAAGGCTAAACAAGAGAGAGCGGTAAAATATAGAGGGAGAGAGATATAGAACTTGTATATCAAATTTCCAGAACCTCTAGAAAGGGAGGGGAGGCTCCCTTCTTATAGAATTTCAATTCTCAAGCTTGTTCAACAAGCTTGAGTCTTGAATGCAATCCCTCTATACACGTGTATGGAGGATGAGAATTGTGCACACCAGCTGGCACAAAATATCTGCAAAAAGCAGATAGAAAGGTCTCGGCTCAAAAATATGGCCGATCGACCAAAAAGAGTGCCGACCGGCCAACACTTATGGCCGATGGCAAGAAAACATGGCCGATGGAACCAAGCCTTGGCCGATAGGTTGCAGGGATGGCCAACAAGCTACCCTCTTCCCTCAGAAGCAAAACACAAGTGCTTGGTCCACAACCAAGCACAAAATAAACAAGTTGAGAGATCCTAAGGCAAGGCGCGTAGCCGAGACCTTCGGGAACTCAAAACGAACACGAGCACAGATGATCATCGAGTGTTCAAACGATGACGTCCAAGTCTTGAGGACGGTCAAAAGTGGGGTGTCTACAGTTTACCGAAAAGCACAGCATTTAACGAAATGCGAGCCTCGGAAAATCGTAGGAACTTCGTTTTAAAAATATTTTGAAAAAGAGGGTTTTAGGGTCTAAAAATCTTTGGTCAAAATAGTTTTAGTCCAAAAATGGGGTGTAAGGTTGGGATTTGACGCTCTCCTTGCTGAAGAAATCGAACATTTGCATTGCACATCTTTCATCACCAAGTAAGCGATCAGTGGCGTCCAAGTCTTAAGGGCGGTCAACAATGGGGTGTCTACAGGTGGCCGGAATAGCCAATGAAAAGGGGATATTACCAGCAAACATCAGTGTGGAAACTTCAGTTCAATTACTGGGCATAATAAGTACTGTGGATATAGAACAGGAAACTGCATTGAAACAGTTTGCACGAGAGAGAAGTGAAGACAACCAAAAAGTCGTAATGGCTCAATACCCTGCGGAGAATGTTAGTAATGTAAAGGTAATCCGAACAGAGCCGGACAACTGTTTGTCGATTGCCGAAGGAGTCTGGTGGGATGACGACGACTTACAATTGGCTCACACTGATGAAGATTAGGGTAAGGACCTTCCCGACAATACCTGGTTTGTAGAAGAAATCGACCACATGACAAGGAGCAGACAGTATTTCAAGCCGCCGCACTTAGATCGGGCTGAGGCATCCAGGAAGGATAAAGAGATTGAGCACCAAAAAGAGAAGTAGTTGGAGGAAGAAGTAGTGTTGAAGCAGCTGAAGAAAATCCAAGCTGACATCTTAATCTGGGGTCTTCTGATGGCCTCCCGGGTACATCGACAGGTAGTACTATCAGCAATGGACAAAGCCAAGTTATCCATTGACACTACCTCTAAACAGCTTGTGGGATTGGTTTTCCCAGGTGGCGCTAGCCCAACCCTAACCTTCTTTGACAAGGAGCTACCGCCAGAAGGCTTAGCACACAACAAACCCTTGTACATATCTGTTGAGTGTAAAGGCAAATGGGTGCCAGTGGTGTTGATAGACACCGGTTCAGCGATCAATGTTTATCCTTCCTGTACAGCTTATGCTATCGGTCTTAAACCAGCCAACTTTGCGCATACTGCCCAGGTAATTCGGGCATATGACAATACAAGTAGGGAAGTTATGGGCACGGTACAGATCAGAGTTCAAGTGGGCCCAACTCAACAGGATGTCGAGTTCCATGTTCTGGACGTCCCGACCACTTTCAACTTATTGCTAGGAAGACCCTGGTTGCACCTGGTAAAAGCAGTCTCTTCTACCCTCCATCAAATGCTGAAATACCCTCATGGAAAAGGGGTGGCGATAGTCTTCAGGAATTCGTCTATCTATCCCCCTCCAGAAATAACTACATCAGTGCTGGAGATCGTCCATGGCGAGGGAGATGTATTCCTCTCAGGGTTCACTTTGGCTGAGGCCCGAGTAGTGCAGAATATCTTGGCCGCTGATGAGGGCATGTATGTCAGCGCCCAATTAATATATGTCATGAATAAACTCCAGTATGTGCCAGGAATGGGACTTGGAAAAAGTGGCCGGAAGGGTGTTGCAGCATTGGCCGATGTGCTGCATAATCCACATGCCTTTGGTTTGGGCTATGTGCTCTACCAAAGAGGATTGGGTTAGGAAAAGGGAAGAGATGACAAGCAGAGCTAGAGCCAAGCAAGCCGGGAAACGCTATGAGCTCGTTCACAGGCCGATCTGCGAAACACTAAATAGTCACTTTGTTCGGAAGGGAGAGGATTTGCCTTTTTGCGGTTTTCCTGAGCCTTGGATAAATTCTGCAAAGCAACGTGTCCCCAGCTTCGAAATCTTCTTCGACCTGCAATTACAAGAGAGTGATGCCAAGGAAAAGATTAAACCGAGTGCTAAAACTGAACAGGGCATAGAAAGTGACTCCGACAACAATGAGCTTGGAGTAGGGACAGCACTGGCATGTCTCCTTTCAAATCCTCCGGTCGACTCAGAGAGCTTGGGGGATAACCTTAACATCTCCATGATCGGGGAAAAACCGGGTATGAACCCAACTAGTGGCATTTTGGATGCATCAGAGGCACCATCTCTTACTTGGCAGCTGGAGAAAGGCTACATTTCCAGTTCTAAATCGGATAATGAGCTAGAATCTGATTCCACAGTCTGTGGGGTCAGGATCAGATTCAAGTCAGTTTGAGGGGTCTGAGTTAGGCATTCCCAGGGGTGGTAACCCAGATGCCAAGATCCTGTCTAGGTCTTCATTTTCTTTTGCTTTAGAGTCTATTGTAACCGAAGAGGTGAACCTGTTGAATGAGAACTCTGGAGATTTTAAGTACTTCTCCGTGCCACTTATTTATTGAATTGACCAAGATTTTCAAACTCTTAATGAAAACGAAGAGGAAGAAATTCCTCTGGCTTTGAAAAACTTGATTAATCAAGAGGATGAGAGGTATATTAAGCCCTGTATTGATAAAATCATTGCCATTAATGTGGGTACTGAGAAGGATCCACGCATGGTCCAGATCGAGTCCACGTTATTTTCGGAGGAACGCGAGCACTTAGTCGCTTTATTAAAATATTTCAAAGATATTTTTGCGTGATCCTATGAAGACATGCCTGGAATCGATCCTGAGATTGTACAGCACCGAATCCCTCTTGACCCTGAGGCCCGACCAATCAAGCAAAAGTTGCGTAAAATTCACCCGAATTGGGCATTAAAGATCAAAGAAGAGGTCACCAAACAGATCGAGGCAAGTTTCTTGTAAGTATCCGAGTATCCAACCTGGTTGGCCAACATCGTCCTAGTGCCGAAGAAGGATAGTAGAATTCGGGTTTGTGTAGACTTCCGGGACTTAAACAAAGCTAGTCCGAAGGATGACTTTCCTCTACCACATATTGATGAGTTGGTAGACTTCACCGCAAGCCATGCATTGCTTTTCTTCATGGATGGGTTTTCCGGGTATAATCAGATTCTGATGGCTCCCGAAGACAGAAATAAAACTGCATTTACTATGCCGTGGGGAACGTATTGCTACCGAGTCATGCCATTTGGCTTGAAAAATGCCGGGGCTACTTATCAGAGGACTGCAACCACCATTCTGCATGATATGATCCACAAAGAGGTCAAGGTGTACGTGGACGACCTGATTGTCAATTCCAAAGAAAGAGAGGGCTACTATACCGCCTTGGAGAAATTCTTTCAACGGATCAGAGAATACAGACTGAGGTTAAACCTGCAGAAGTGCACCTTCGGTGTAACGGCAGGGAAAATGCAAGGCTTTTTGATCACACAGAGAGGCATCGAGGTAGATCCTTCCAAAATCAAGGCCAACCTAGAAATGCCACCACCAAGGACTGAAAAGGAGGTACGAGGCTTTCTGGGTAAAGTGCAATTCATAAGATGGTTTATCTCCAAATTAACCTTGACTTGTGAACTACTATTTGGTCTTCTGAAAAAAGGAAAGAAATTCTAATGAGATGATCGATACCAATTCGCTTTTGAGCAAGTCAAGCAGTATCTTCAGAATCCGCCTTTGTTGTCGCCACCAGAGCCGGGAAAGCCTTTGATTCTGTATCTGTCAGTAACAAACACCACGATGGGATACATGCTTGCTCAGGAATCTGAGGATATGGTGGAGAAAGCCATCGATTACTTGACTAAGAAAATGTTGGATTACAAGACCCGCTACACCCCACCAGAGAAAGCTTGCCTAGCCTTGGTATGGGCTACCAAGAAATTGAGGCATTACTTGTTAGGTCACTCTGTAATTCTGGTTTCGAGATTAGATCCCATCAAATATCTCTTTGAGAAACCAGTACTTACAGGTAAGCTAGCCCGTTGGTTGCTTCTTCTCTCTGAATTTGATCTGAAGTATGTTACTCGCAAGTCGGTCAAAGGGAGAGTGGTAGCGGAGTTTCTGGTAGATCACTCGGTAGAAGGGGACGAAGCGGTAGAATACCTCTTCCCAAATGAAGCCATTCTGCAAGTTAAGGAGGAGACTTGGACAATGTACTTCAACGGAGCATCAAATCAGTATGGCTATGGGATCGGTGTGTTGCTGATAGCACCTGACAACTCCCACATACCTCTAGCTTTCAAACTCTGGTTCAAAGTGTCCAACAACCAAGCAGAATATAAAGCGTGTATTGCTGGTTTAGAAGCTGCCTTAGAACTAAGGGCAAAAAGGTTGGATGTTATCGGAGACTCGAACTAAGTTGTTTCTCAAGCAAATGGAGACTGGAAAGTCAAGGAAGAAAAGATGAAGGTCTATCACCAGACCCTGGACGTTCTAATTCCTAGGTTTGAAAAGCTGACTTTCACACCTCTACTGAGAGAGAACAACAGGTTCGCTGATGCTTTAGCAACTCTATCTTCCATGGTAAACATCCCGCTTAGAGTCCGGATATGTCTTATCTTCATTGAGCAAAAATACATGCCGGCCTATGAAACTATCGCCATAATAGAGGAAGCGCAAGACAAAAATCCTTAATACTTCGATATCTGGAACTTCTTGGAAAAGGAAGCATATCCACTTGGGGCAAATGCCAAGGACAAACGAGGAATACGGCGAATGGCTGTTCAATTTATCATCTGCAGAGGCAAACTGTACAAAAGAGGACATCTGGGAATGCACAAGTTATATGTCGAGAAAGAGGAATCAAAGCGCCTAATGGAGGCCATCCATAGGGGAGCGTGCGGAGCGCACATGAACGGAGTAGTGTTAACCTAGAAGATTCTCAGGCAAGGTTACTACTGGTCCACCATGGAGGAGGATTGCATTGGTTTTGTTTGGCAATGCCACAAATGCCAAATTCATGCTAATCGCATGAATATCCCACCGTCAAAACTATATAACATGACTTCACCATAGCCTTTCTCAGTCTGGGGAATCGATGTTATTGGGGTAGTCACAACGAAAGGATTGAATGGACATGAATACATTATGGTGGCAATTGATTACTTCACAAAGTGGGTGGAAGCTCAATACTATGCAGTGTTGAAAGTAGCGCATGTGGCTAAGTTCATCAGAAACAACATTATTTGTTGATATGGAGTCCCAAACGAGATTATATCAGATAATTGCTCCCACTTCAAAAAGGAGGTGATAGACTTGTTGGAGAAAGATAATGTGGCTTTTCATAAGTCATCTACATATCGACCGCAAACCAATGGAGGTATTGAGGCCGCTAATAAGAACATCAAACATATTTTGCAGAAGATGGTTGAGACCTACAGGGACTGGCCAAATAAATTGCCATTCGCACTTTGGGGCTATAGAACTTCAAACCGAACATCTACAGGGACAACTCCTTATTCTCTTGTTTATAGTATGGAAGCTGTTTTGCCAATTGAAATTGAAGTACCATCACTGTGGGTTATGGCTGAGTGTCAAATAGCAGAGGCCGACTAGCAACAGAGTAGATTTGAGGAGTTAATGATGTTTGATGAAAGAAGGCTGAAAGCATTGTATCATATCCAGGGCTACCAACGCAGAATTGCTTAGGCTTTTAACAAGAAGGTTAAGTCTAGGAATCTCAACGAAGGAGATCTAGTGCTCAAAGACAACCGAGCTCTCATCCATGACCTTAGGGGCAAGTTTAGACCCAATTGGATTGGTCCTTACATCATCAAGTCTATTTGGTTAGGAGGAGCAGTCATTCTCATGGACCGAGACGGCCTGAAATTTTCACAACCAATTAACATGGACAAGTTGAAGAAATACTACCCCTAAGAGGCTCACTAGGCCGAAACCTGAAAGGGCGACCGAGGCAAAAGTTAGAGCATGAAAAATTAGAAATGAAGAAAAACGAGCTCGCAAGGTTGAAAACCCTAAAGGGCGACCTTGGCAAAAGTTGGAGCGCAAAAGGAGTGAGTTAATACTCGAGTGAATCTGAACCAAACTACGTAAGGCCTGATTCTCATCTTCGGGATACGTAGGCAACTTCATCCTGAAGTTCGGATGTAATCAATTCCAGCTCAATTGTCCTGTCCATTTTGTTGATCAGGTCATCTTTGTCTGTTCTTTACCTGAGGGTTCAGTTGTGATCTTTACTTTGAGAGAAGAGTCTGGGTACAATGCAGAGCAATGGTATTCAATCAAAGGGCAGTTATGATTTTGATCTAGCATTATACATCTTGAGGATTGATTCTGTGTGTGTCAAGTGGTGATCCTTTTTGAAAATGGTTTTTGAGAAGTTTTGATAAAAGTTGATTTCGGTCAAATTTTACCTTTTACAACTTAGACCATTTTTTGACCAAAAGGAAAATTTTCAGCGCTCATAACTTTAATTTCATTGATTTCAAACTTAAAGTTCTCCAAATCTCTGATACAAATCAAAGTTGTTTTCATTACAATCAACAAAAAAAAAACTTGAAAAGAAAGGTCGAAGCAATAAACTAGTGGCATAGAAGGAACAATGCATGACAGCTAAATAACACTGACCGACCTCTTTTTGAAGCCCGGCTGAGTCTAGGTGGTGGCCTAGACCAGTGCAGATGCAGCAAAAGCTGGCCCTTTGTCCTGGCATGTCGCGGCTATGTTTTGAGTACTGTTTGTACCAAGTGTCTTTTAGTATTTTCGGATTGTTTTCATTTCGTTTTCCTGTTATCGAGTTACATTTTACATATTTGTCCGGTTATGGGTCGTTACCCGATTCAAGAATGAATGCAAGAGCAAATATTCACAATTTTAAGTCATGTACAATGCTACCATTCATCACATGCCATTCATCACACATTATGCGAGAAGATCATCCAAACTGGTGGGTCCAACCCCGATCATTGTTTTATAAAGCAATAAAACAAAAGAAAAGTCTTCTAATACAATGAGTCTATTTGAAGCTAGTGTTTAAACTACAAAGGAAAAAAATAATAAAACCAGTTTTGTTCCGATAATTCGTAAGTTGTTCTGTTATATTGTGTGCTGGTATTCTGTCCTATACCCGTACTATCGAGTTTTTATCGCCGGAATGTGTTCCCAATGAGCGACCAACTAGGTGATTGACTGGTATTACTCTGTTTTGCATCCATTTTGTGTCTATTTTATCACGTTTTGTCATTTCATCGAGTTTTGATTTGTGTTATAATTAGTGAGAGGCTTAATTTTTAGTTCGGAACTGATTGCCACTCAGATTTGCAAAAAGAGAAAGAAAAAAAACAAACTCGTAGGGATTAACCCCAATCAAATTTGTAAAAATATATATACAAAAATAAAAGAAAAAAAAAACAAAATCAACAAAAAAAAAAAAGAGAGAGAGGGATCTTTTTCTTCTTTCTTCTTCGGCAGTAGCCCGGCAGCGAAGATTACAACCGGCTTCATTTGTATACAACTTCGTTGCTTGACTTTACCATCAGTTGCCTCGCTTCATATTTACTCTTTTGAAACTCTTGAAGACTCTGCCTCGGCCTTGGGAGAGCTTCCGAAGGAGATTATTCCTCGCCGGCCATCAAATTGGTTCTGCAAAGAAACTCCGAATCGAGCCACAGAGGTGGCTTGTCGTTTCAGCTCTTTGTTCTGCTTTTTCAGTGCACTAATTTCTACTCGAGTGTCTTTGTACATACGTTGGAGGAGGGAGAGATGTGTATTTAACTGATGTACCTCATACGTCCTGTTCTGCAGTTGACGGGACAAGTTAGAGACCGCAGTCACGGTCTCCACACATGACCTCAACGTTATGAGTTTGCTTCGATGTCAGACTGTGCCACCATTATTTGTTCAACTGACATCGTTGGAAAGCTAAAAACAGGGGAAGAAGGAGGAGCCCGTGGTTGAGGTTCGGGGAAGTCAGAATCGGTCATCTCTATCGTGGACTCATTCAAGTCTGAAAAATAGTGAGAGAACTGTGTGAAGAAGCCATGGTAGAGGAGAGTAATGCAAAAGAAAGAGGTTGCAAAGTGGTAGCAGAGAAAGTTTGCAGGCTTTTGCTCTGCCTCTCTCTCTCTCTCTCTCTCTCTCTCTCTCTCTCGCAGGTCTCAACTTAAGAAGAGAGCGAAGAAGAAGAAGACAAAGAGGGAGAAAGGCCGAGACGATCATTGGAAATCAGGGCAGGATTGGATAACCTATCGGTCAGGCGCCGCGATTGTTGAAATTGCGCGCCAGACACGACACTCGAAGAAGATGAAGGAAGAGAGAGTGAGACAAAAACAGAGAGAGAGACGGGTATATATATGCGTATATGTATTGTACATCTATGTATTATATATATTTGTTTGAATATTTGGTCACAAGAGTGGCTTGAGCTCAGTGGTTTGGCTCAGTGGTTCAGGACTCGGAGAAGCCTGAGTCAGAGGTTCGAACCCCCGTATCCAAGCATTTGTGTTTTTCCTTTCTTTTTGTGTGTTTTGCGTACGCACGTGGATGTCAGCAAATGAAATATGTGTAGACACCCCATTTTTGACCGTCCTCAAGACTTAGTTGTACTTGCAGGTACATCCAACCACAAGTTCGATTGCTCGTCGAGTACTCGACTTTCACAGCAGAATGTCACAGGTTTGAGCTTTCCAAACCCTGTATCCTTTCTGCCCCTTTTTTGGACCATGTGTTGGTCCTTTCAGTGTGATTCTCATAGTGCACTGCCGGCCACTGTGTGGCACTACCGACCATGCATTTTTCCCTGCCTGCTATTGATGAAGCCTGCAGACCATCAATGAGGCATTGCCGGCCACAGCTGATGGCCGGCAGAACCCTTTATCTCAGCAGATTTCACTCCAGATCTTTTGAGTCAGCTGGTTTTCACTCATCTCTCCTCCATACACGTGTATGGAGGGATGAGGCTCTTTTCAAGCTTGTTTAACAAGCTTTGCATTGCATCTTTTCTATATAAGGAGAGGCTCCTCCTTCATTTCAGAGGTTCAGAAAAATAGGCTGAGATTATAGATATAGCTTTGTATCTATATCTCTCTTCGTTCTTGTTTTGTGCTTCAAAAGTGTAGTTTTGTTTTAGTTTAACACACAAACACACACTCAAACACCTTGCTTGTATTGCTGAGGCTTCTTGAAGTTATTTTTGGTGTTCTTAGGTTGATTTGAGCTTGAAAAGCTTGCTGGAGCTGTAGTTTTAAAGAAGGCCTTCAAGGGTGAGTTTATATCCCTTAAAACCCCCATTCTTGCTTAAGCTTTTAGCCCTTCTTGCATGCTGTTTTAAGCTTAGCTTTCTACTGGAAAAAGTTCTTTTTTTGTATGCTTAAAAAGCTTGTTTAAGGTCACTTTTTCGTTGGGGGTGATCTACCCCCTCTTAGGCCTTGTTTTGAGCCATCCCTTTAGGCTCTTGATGCAACCTTTGCATGACCTTTCTACCACTGAAATCCAGAGGATTTTTAGTGGTGGAAATGTGGTTTTGGAGTCTTAAATAGAAGAGGGTCATCCCTTCTCCTTGTGTCTTGTTTACTTGTTTCATATGTCTCATGTTTGAGCATGTTTACTAAGCTTGTGTTAGCTTGTTCTTAGCATGTATTTGTGGTTATTTTGCTAAGGCTTGTCACTATTTTTGCTTGCTTTGGTCACTCCATGCATGGTTTATACACTTGTAGTATAAATCACACAAACTAGCTTTGAATACTTCATGAAGTAGCATGTCTTTCTAGCCTATGTTGTGTCCATTTCAGCATGTTCTTGGACTTGTTTTACCATGTCATACCTCTGTTAGGGTTTGGTTTAGTTGGCCTTTGCATGTTCCTTGCACTTGTAGTGCATTTCCATGAATTAGCCTAACATGCATCATGCTTTAACATGTCATTCTAGCATGTTTTTGGCCTAACTTCATGAAGCTTTTGTCCATGTTTTAACATGCTTTAGCTCTGATTTAGGTTGTTTTGGCCATGCATACCTCGCTTTGTATAGCTATAGTGCATTCTAGTTTGTTAGCTTTGTGTATCAAGTCCACTAGCATGCATTGCTTGGCTTATTTCAATGATTTGGCATCATTTGTAATGTGATTTCAGTCTATGTTTCATGGCCATGCACTTGTATCTTTCACTCATTCAATGCGTTGGAGGGTTTGCCCCTTTATGCCTTAACATGGATCATTGCATATGCCTTCGTGCCTAAGCTTGCGAGCTATCATTTCAATGTGTTTTTAGGGTTATTATGCCATGATATAACTCTAATTTTTGTTGCTTAAGTCATCTCATGCTTGGTCCTAATAGGTGTAGTGTAATCCACCTTATTCGCCTTGTATGCATTGTGCCTTATGCCCTTCATGCTAGCATATTTTGGCTTCCTTCTATACATGTTTTAGTATCATTTTAACATGTTCTAGGACTATTTTGGGTTGCCTATGCCATATGCTTCATGCTTTGTATAGCTGTAGTGCAATTGGCCTTGCTAGCTTTGTGTTTTGATCACTCATGTATGCTATCTTTGAGCTATTTAGATGATTTGGTATCATTTAATACTTTATTTCAGAGCTTATAGCATTGCCATGTTCCCACTTCTTTCATGCTTTGAGTGCCTTTGAGTGTTGTGCATTGTTGCCTAGTTTATAGCTTAGCTTGTATGCTTGCATGCCTAGGTATTTAGGCCCTTATCTCAGCATGTTTTTGGTCTTTGTTAAGACCTATTTAACCTCTGTCCATGTTTGGTTCAATCATTTGTGCCATGTATTGCATGCCCTTTGTGTAGTCCCTTTAATGGCTTTGTGCCTTAGGTACTCTTGCATGCTTTACTTGTGTTGTTTGAATGATTTGGCATCATTTCACACTTGATTTCAGAGCCTTTAGTGTTGTCACACTTCCATGTTTATCGCTTTTTTATCATGCTTGAGGTTTGTGTTCTGAGGCCTGGTTGTTAGGCCATTGCATTGTGCATGTTTGCCTTGCCCTTTTTGTGCCCTTATTTTGGTGTTATTGGCCACTGATTTGGGCATGATTGAGGTCTGTCCATTTTGGTTTAAGTCCATTGAGCATTGTGTATGCCATGTAGTTCATCACATTGTGTATGCCATGTTCTACCATTGCATTTGTGTATGCCATGTTCATAGCATTGTGTATGCTAGTTGTTCGTCTTAGCAATGTGCATTGTGCATGCCATTAGCCTTGTTAGGTTGTTCATGTTGCATTGGATGTTTGCAAGTTTAGGCTGCTTTGCATTTTGCATGCTTGATACATTGCATTTGGCATGCTTATGTTGCATTGCATGACATCTCCATGTTGCATGCATTGCATTGTGTTTGGCTTGGGTGTTAAACCAGGCACGAGAAACGAAAGACGTTTCATACTTGAAGTGATGAAACGTACCTCAATTCTCGGTCACCGACATTCTTGACAATGCATGATAGAGTTCTAGGCATTTATATGTTTATTTGTCCATTCATTTTACATTGAATTTGCACAAGTTGGATCTTTGGCCATCATGCATCGGGATGCGTGATTGATGGTCTTGGATCTGATTATGCTTCTCCCTTGATGTTTTGAGGTGATATGGAGTGGCATAGTGCGTACATATCCTTGGGAGACCCTCTATTTCCTCTGTTTTGTGCTCTGCTGCAGCTTGGTGTCACAGTAGACCAGTGGCCGGCACCCCCTTGTTGTTGGCCGGCAGCTCTTCACCTTTGGTCGGCAGTGCCTACTTTTGGCCGGCAGGGAGGTCAGCATTAGCTCCTCATGGCCGGTAGGCCACTGGTGCACTCCTCAGCCTGTTTTGGTAAGATCCAACAGCTAGTTCTCAAGGACACCCTGCAGACAGAGCCTCAAGAGAGCAATCAGAGAGCTTTTCGGGGCGACAACCGAACATGCATCCTCTTCTTCTTCAAACAAAGCTGGAGCAGTTTAGTTTTATGCTTACTTGTTAGTTAGCATTGAATTTGTAATTAATTAATTAATTTGTTGATTAGTTAAATGTTGTAATAATTAGTAAGTAGATTGCTTATTATTCAATTTGGTTTGTAATAATTAGTCTAATTAGATTATTAGATTAGTTGATTAGCTTAGCGTAACTAGCTTAGCGTATTCATTCGGACCCTCCGTCGAGAGGGCTAATTTTTGTAATAAGTGTGCGTGCGTGTGTGCATGTCTTCCAACTCCCATTTCTTTCTCCCTTTTACTTACCTGCTTTCAGTGGTTAGTTTTAGGGCATATTTCAATTAGCATCCTTATGCTTGCATGTTTGCATTCATTCATCTGTATTGCATGCACCGGGCTCGGCGCATTATACTAACTGTATTGTATTTCAATACCAAGTTGAATACATGATTATCAAGTTGCATTTCACATGCCATTTTAGAATAGCCGAGCCTATTTCTAGATGCATATTTGCATGTCTTGCATTAGCCATCTTAACATGAACTAGGATCATGCATTAATTTCTAACTAGTTCTCTGTTTTGGCTCGGAGTACACTGTGAGTGTTTATGCTTCAGCATACTACATGTGTGTTATTGATTGCCATGATAGCATGCTTGCCATGAAGCTAACTGCTTAGTTGATATAACTGCCTGAATGCCTATGGGTGAAGGTTGGATTACTTGAATTGGAACAATTCATCAAATCCCTGTTTTAGCCTACTTGCGAGTAGTGAACTTTAAACCATTTTCAAACAAACAAATGTGCAATGCTTTGTTCCAACTTAGGCGATCTAGTCTATACTTGAATGTTGTGCGCATCACATAGTAAAGCTAGCTAATAACTGGAATAAGAACGCATGTGTTTTCAAAAATAATATATAATGTTAGTAAAGGCCGATCTTTGATCGGGCGAGCGGGGGTGCTCATTGCATGACCTTCCCCTCTCGTACCCAAGTTCCCGAGCCGAGGCAACTTTGGTGATGACGGACTCGTAGCCTTAGGCACGAATCAGGGTTTCCTAAATTCTCCCAAAACAAAATATTTAGGTGGCGACTCTGTATCTGGCAAAGCAGTCCATGTTTGGCACTTCTTTACAAAAATCAGTTTTCCGAAACGATTTGCCGGATTTGGACTCTTTGGTGATTTATCGGTCTTGCATTGCACTTTGCGAGATTAGATTCAGAACCGTGACATTGAGTCCGAACCGTAGTAAGCCCAAATGAACAAAACGGATTTTCGCGCCATTTCGCGCGCGGAGCTCGAGACGTTCGGGCACGTCTACAATATGCCTTCTCAGTAACAGCATTTTCCCGCTGACGGCCACAATTCAAGCAAACAGAATATTCCCCGAATATGTATATATATACTATATGTATATATCTGTGTGTATTTTGTATACGGTATTTGGTATTTATAAAAAAAAAAAAAAATTTCTTTTCGATATTTTTTTGAAAATAAGAAGAAGAAAAAAAAGAGAAATCATTCTATTATACCTTCTTTCACTCGCGTGAGACGCGTTTGGACTTCAAATTCACCTTTGTTCTCTTCATGTGAAACGTGTTAGGATTTGATATTTACTTGGTTATACCACCTTTGTTCCTTTCACGTAAAACGTGTTACAATTTAATGTTTACCTAGTTAAAACCCCCATCTCTCCGTATGAGATACGATTAGGTACGTCTGTTGGTTATGTTACAACCAAACGATATTGTATGTACGGTTCATTCAGAGGAGTTCCGGATAAGTTATTCGTGTCTCGTGTCTCGGTAGGAGAACCTACATGGCTTTGTAGTTGCGATCACTGTGTGCATCTATCGCACTCGATCACTCTGTGCATCTATTGTACTCGTTCACTTTGTGCATCTATTACACTCAATCACTTTGTGCATCTATCGCACTCATTCACCTTTACTTTGTGCATCTATCGCTCTCAATTCACTTCGTGCATCTATTGCACTCGATCACTTTGTGCATCTATCGCACTCAATCATTTTGTGCATCTATCGCACTCGTTCACTTTGTGCATCTATCGCACTCGTTCATTTTGTGCATCTATCGCACTCGTTCACTTTGTGCATCTATCGCACTCGATAACTTTGTGGATCTATCGCACTCGATCACTTTGTGCATCTATTGCACACCTCATTTACTTTGTGCATCTATCGTATTTGATCACTTTGTGCATCTATTGCACTCAATTACTTTGTGTATCTATCGCACACCTCATTTACTTTGTGCATCTATCGCACACCTCATTTACTTTGTGCATCTATCGCACTCGATCACTTTGTGCATCTATCACACTCGTTCACTTTGTACATCTATCGCACACCTCTCTATTATTTCTCAGGACGCGTGAAACGCGGCCTTGGGTGTGTTTGCTCTTGGGATACGTGAAATGCTATCCCAAGCGATTTTGTTTCTATCTTAGGATGCCTGAAGTGCAACCCTAAGCTGTTTTGTTTTCACCTCGAGACATGTGAAACACGACCCCGAGCGATTTTCGTCTTCTTGTTTCTTAGGATACGTGAAATGCAGCCCTGAGCGATGTTTTCTTTCCTCGTTATGTGCTTTGGCATAGGTAGAGTTTTGTTCTGTATCTTTTCGCATTAAGCTTGAAGCTGCTCATTCATGTGCTATTAGTTTTCTATCTTACATATTGTATTCATTATTACTTATTGCATCTGTTATATATTATTATATTATATGTTTTGGCTTATATAAAGAATGAGAGGCTCAGCAAATAAGGGGAGGTTTTTGATTAAGGAGAATTAAGAGAGTTAGAAGAAAAAGGACAGTAACTTTGTCTACATTTCAACCTTGAGCCAAAACACTTCCAAGCTTCTATAGCTACTGAGGATTTGAGAACACACTTCCTACACTTGAGGGTGATCAAAAGAGAGTTTATAAACTAAAGAGTTCATCCTTTCCAGGTGAATTTCATAAACCTTTCAGTTTCTTGCATTTCTTACTTATTTTGCTCTTTTGCTTTGATTTATTGTTATATTGTATATTGTTGTAATCTAATTGAAAATGGTGAATTGAAATCCCATATATGTTGTTTTTAGCATGACAAAGAGACCTTCCATGCTAAATGGTTTAATCTCTTAGGAAGTTTATTACTAGGGCATTATATCTCTCTCATGTCAAGAACAACTTCTTATTTGACACTTTCCTCCTTTTAGAGGACTTAATAATCACTTCGGACAAATGGACTAAAAAATGAAAATGACTAAGAAAATTGATTTAAAAGCAATCAACATACATAAGAAAATGAGTCATTGGGCTTGGCTAAACGTGATGCCAAGTTTATTGCATCAAGGCTTGTCTAAACGCCAATTCATGATGTTTTAGACGAATCTTGAAGCGTCACTTCTCATCCATTTCTTTAAATTGAGAGTGATTTCAAATGGTTGATAGTTATTCAAAATACGAGCTAGAGATCTATGCTTAACGGCTTAATCTCTACGGAGGTTCATCACCAACGGTATAATCTCTCTTTCATATTAAGAATTACGTCCTATTTGGCGCACTTGTCATTTAGTGGACATAATCGTCACCTTGGACTTAATGAATTAAAGAATGGAAAGGACTAACAAAAATTGCTAAAATGAATCAACCCACATAAAGAAAATAAAATATATTGCTTGGATTCGGCCGGACGTTATGTTGAGTCTATTGTGTCAAGGCTTGTCTAAACATCAATTCATGATGATGGTTTAGATGAACTCTCTACCTCTCTCTTTGACTTCAATCTATGATAGGATGGAGGGGTGGTTCCATTCATTTATTAATTTTTGTCCAAATTGTACCAAAAATCACCAAGCAATCAATTTGCTCATTAATGATTTTAGAAACAATTCACCCTTCTCTCGAGGCTTTCCAATGATAGAGAAGTGTGAAAGGGACAAACAGAATTCGGAACACCCTGTCTACACCGTTTTCACCTTAGGCACAAATAAACAGTCTTCTGCAAAGAAATAAGGCATGGTCGGATTTATTTGAGCTCAAATCGATTGCGGGTCATCCAGACCCCAATATGTGGCAAACCGTACACTTTTGGTTAGCAGTAGTGACTGCAATAGTGACTAAGGGTGAAACAGAACAGTTCCCAACAAGGCAAGGCAGACAGAGTGGCTTCCGAGGAGCATTACGCGAGCATTGCATATGTATTGTTATAATAAATTAGACAGCCCTTTTAATTGTTTATTCATTTGGATTTGTAATAAATAGTTAATTTGGACACTTAGACATTCAGACCCTTCTATGTGATGGCACAATTTTGTAATAATGTATATGTCTTCCAACTGCATGTCTTTCTCCCTTTTATTTAATCGCTTATGATGGTTAGATTAGAGACATCACGTTTTATTTAGCATTATTCATGTTTGCATCGACTTGTCTTACATGCACCGGGACTCGGTTCATCATCTTAAATTGCTTGTTTACATACTTCTTTGAATACATGTTCGACTGCATACTATCAAATTGATTTATATGTCATATTAGTAGCCGAGCCTATTTAATTGCATATCGTATGTGTTACATTAGCCATATTGCATAGTTAGGATCATGCATTTTTCTAACTGGTTTTTGTTTTGGCTTGGAGTACAAGGTAAGTTTTTACGCTTTAGCACGTTGCATAAGTGTGATTGTTTCCATGTCTAGCATGCTTACCATGAGGCTAAGTGCTTAATTGATATACATGCTTGTATGTCTGTGGATGAAGGCTAATTGCTTGAATTGGAATAATTTGAGCCATGCATATTTAAGCCCACTTTTCAAGTGGCAAATTCAAACTCTTTTAAGAAAACAAACATGACTCAAGTGTTCCAATTATTGCAAGTTAGTCTATATTTGTATGTACGCATCACATAGTAATGCTAGATTAATAACTGGAACAAGAACATATAAATGCAAAGTAAGATTCATATCATGATTAGTAAAAGCCAATCTTTGATCGGGCGAGCGGGGTTACTCAATTCATGACCTTCCCCTCTCGTACCTAAGTTCCCAAGCCGAAACAATCTTGGTGATGATGGACACGTGGCCTTTGGCACGAGTCATGGGTTTCCTAAATTTTTCCAAAATAAAACATTTAGGTGGCGACTCTATATCTAGCAAAGCAGTCCATTTTTGACAATTTGATTGAAAATTGATTTTCCAAAAGATTCACCGAATTTGGACTCTTTGGTGTTTATCTATTTCACATTGCACTTGTGGAATCAGATTCAGAACCGCGGAAGTCCGATGCTGTATGGCTTATTTCGACTTCTGAAAGGGGGCACGAAAAAGTCGAGCTACACTTACATAATAAAATTCTTATTTTTATAAACTCCTACCAATTTAAACACTAACAATCAAATAGCTCATGCAATAACAACTAATTAACATAAAATAAATTTCATGAATAAATTATTAGAAATAAACCACTCAAAACAATCCAATAACTTTAAGCAATTAAATTAATTTTAATTCCAAGAGTTACTTGAATAAATTAAAATGAAAACTAAATTGTTTTTTCCAAAAACTATTTATAAAAAATCTGTTTTAAGATTGTTGGTATTTTTCTATAATAATACATGAAAAATATGTAAATTAAATTAAATAGAAATAATAAAACAATTATTATTATTATTATTTATTATTAAAGAATGAAATATACAATAAACTATACAACTTAAAAAAAAATACAAGAATGAATTAGATTATACCATGAAACATATTACAAGATGGATTCAAATAGACATATAAAATAATATACAAGAAATTATTTAAATTTAAAACTTTGAAGAATAACAGATAAAGGCTGCAAACCAAAACTTGTGTGATATCACAGTTTCCTTAAAACAGATTCACCAACTCCCGGTGGGTGCTGGAGGTACGCCGGCGTATATCTCCCAGGATACGATGGTTAAAATCAACTAATGCAGAAGCACCATCTAAATAGTTTCGGCAAACTTAACAATGGATGCATTCTCTCTAACAAGAACCAAATAAGGGATTAGCAAAAGAAAATAGGAAATTTTTTTCTTTGGTGTAAAATAAATATCTCCTACTTTTTATCTCAAAACACCACCTTCATTTTCCATAAAAAAATCTCTCTAAAATTCTTCTTTTCAAGTTGAAGGGGAAAGGCCTCTATTTATACAAGTAGGGGAATCCCTAACCATGAAGGCTATACATCAATAGAGCTATCAAATGTCATTAACCAAGGCCATTAACTCTAGTCATTAGGGCTAGAGTTACAAAGTTTGAAAACCTATGGCCACTAATATGGTCATCAACTCCATCATCAAAAGATGAGAGTTACAAAGGTCTAAACCTCCCATGTGCTTAATATATACAAATAAATATGTATATAATGATGTTTGAATAAACCAACTAGATGGGTCACAAAATGGATATTAATATTGGGTCACAACCCGATCCAAATCCAATTCTCAAACACACGCACAAGCTAAGCCCAACACAACATAGCTTAGTACAAGTTTAAGATTAAGTCCAAGTCTAAGTTCAAGACCAAACCCAACACATGCACAAGTACAAGCACAAGCACAAGTACAAGCACAAGTTTAGGCCTAGTCTAAACGAAGACTAAATCTAAATCTAAGTCCAACTTTATTAATGCACACTTTATGAGACGATTCTCATTCACAACTCAACGGTTTCGGCTCATTATTTTTATATTGTAATATTCTCACTTGAGAAAATACAAAACCACTCAGATCCACCTCAACCGGCAGTTGAATCCCACTTTAATTTTGAATTAAAATTGCTAAAAAATTATTATTTTTCAACAACAGTATGCTTGGAAGCTATTCGGTGGATAGCGGGGTAACGGTTACAAAGTGTTACTATAAAGACAGATTGTCAAGTCCTAGTAAAGTTACTTCAGCAAAAAGGGGTTGTATTGGATTGGCAGGTTACATCCATTATTAAGTGATATCACTATAACAAAATTGAATTTTTATGGCTTACAATGCATGCCGTAAAAACTCTTTCACGACATACACACAAATGCCGTTATATGACATGCCGTGAAAAGTTGAGGATCATTTACGACATACAGATAAAGTTGTAAAAAGTAATAAATTAAACATTAATGGCATACTTTATATGTCGTATATAATTTTTTACGACATTTTTGTCATGCCATAAATCATCATACTTTCCATGGCATAATTTTGCATATCGTAGAAGGTTATTTTTAATATATTTATGACATACTTTGTATGCCGTATATGATATTTTACGGTATTTTCTTGCATGTCATAAATCATCACACTTTCACGACATAATTTTGCATGCCGTAGAATGTCATTTTTAATATATTTATGACATACTTTGTATGTCGTATATAATTTTTTACGGCATTTTCTTGTATATCATAAATCATTACACTTTTCATGACATAATTTTATATGCCGTATAAGGTTATTTTTAATATATAATATATATATACAAGAATATAACTTTGCCTAACAGTAAGTAGACAGTATCTTATAAAATACAACCTGTTAACAAACCAAGCAGAAGCAGCAACTAATTTTCATCATCAACTTCTATCATATCAAGCTGATAACAACCTCAAACATACAAGTCAAAAAAAGTATTCAAATCATAAGATTCATTTATCAACATAATGTACACTATGAAAGATGGCAAATTTTTGCCATCTGATTATGCATTTATCTAGAGTTTTAAATCACATGATCTACACTATGAAAGCACTGTCCAAGTTTTGGGATCCAATAGAGCCCAAGAGATGATTATGATCACTATCCTTCACAGTTGTTGGCAATGCAACACTCATCACTTAGCTATAACAATCAGCTTTCTTGTTTATCAGATACCATGGTGTCAACATCTCAAGTCTCAGTCAATGAATTATCATTATCATCACCATCTTCACTTGCTGCAGATAACACAACAACAAGCCATTTTGAGTTCACCATATCTCCACCATTTATAGACTTTCTTGGAGTTGGAGCTACTTGAACTACTTGGAAAAAAAATAGAGAGTTTTCAAAACTAGAAGGAAAAGATTTGGGTGCAAAAATGTATGACATATCATTAGAGGTGAAGAGAAAGGATAGTTGTTCATGAAATGGTGACAGAGAATCAATTAGTATCATTTCCTTGTAATCTTAATTATCTTTGTAACCATTCTGACCTGAAATCATTTTCAAAGCTGAGACTGATAAAGAAGTGCCATAGTTTATTCTCTCAACAATGCTAAAAGCATGGGAAAATTTGCACAAAAAAATCAATGTCTAGGTCTATAGGGTCATGCTTTTAGAAGAAGAAAAGGCCGACAAAGTTAGAATTTCAATATAATTTTTACACATTATTTATACATTTTTTGTTGTTATTTACAAGCCAAAGGGCTGCTATTGGCATTTTCTTTGTTATATTTATCTTCTTTAGAGTGTTTATTTAATCTGAATAAGAATAGAGGGATAACTAATCCTTAAAAAATATATGATAATTTCAAGATTAAATTTCTCTGATAGGAATATATATTATTCAATGTTTAAGATAGGATGAGGTAAATAGTAGGATAAGCTATAGGGCCAACCATTTCTGACCACTAGATGGTGTATGGGTGTGCCAAATTTTATTTTTCTCCACTAGTCATAGGATATGCCATTAGTTATATCCTCCATTAGTTGGAAGGTTGGTTAGACCCAATTTTGGGTAGCCAAAAGTTAGAATATGATATTATAGCTATTTGGATGAGGCATAATTGAAACAACTCAACTGTTAATTTAGTTGTGAAAAAACCTGAAATACTATGCTCATCACTTCTATCATTGAACCACATAATCCACTGAAAATAATGCATGAACATTAAGTCATGACATCAACTGTAACCAGCAAAACCTCTACCCTTATTCAAAGTGAAAGCAAATCCTATGACTAGTTAAACTAGCATATGTCATATTTTGGTGATGAAATGTTAAACTAGCATATGCCATATTTTTATAGAAAGGCAGAGCAAGCACAAGCCCCCAAAACCATAGCTTTGATTCATAACAACAACATGTAGCAGCAAGTAGTAACAGCAGCCAGCCCCAACAGAAAGGAAGGAATGCAGTTTTACGTTACCAGTTGAAAGAAATAAATGATGGTGTCAAAAATACCTTTATATCAGATATCATCCCATCAAAATCCAAACCAACTGTTTTTGGATCATAGTAGCGGTATTCAGACCAAGGAACTCTAGCATCGTTGAAAATATTCTTGTGGTTACCTGGAAAATTGATCTTTATTTTAAATTATCAGACCTTTAGACAAATATTACTAATTAGACTGACAATACTCACCCCAAGTTGGGGATGATATTAGAACTTTTGCCCCAGGGAGATATATTTCAATGAGTGCAACAGCAAGTCGAAGAGAACCAGTTCCTGAAAGACCTTGAACAGTAGCAACCTGCAGAATTTTTTTGTTTAAAAAAATGATTAGTTAAAAAGGCCCCTTGACTGCGTCAGAGAAATTTTAAAATCATGCATACCCTTTGCTGTTCAATTACTGGGTTATCTGGGTCATAGGCACTATGGATCATACTAATGCTAATGTCCAGCAAAACACCAATGTCAAGCTACATAGAATAAATTGAATTCCTTTTTTGTTTTCTTGCATTTCTTCTTCTACATGAAGACTGTTGTTTTTTTCCTTATAGATATCCATAAAACAATGAAGTAATAGAGTCTGATGTGATCCAATCAATACTCTGAAATATAACCAAGCATTCCCTATAATTACCATTTTGTATTCTCCATTCATTTTTTTTTTTTCTTCTATCTCACTTTCAAAAAAAAAAAAAAAAGGTGTTCAGGTATCCATAAATTTTGACCTATAAGCTAAACATTTAATTTTATTAGTTTCAACCTATTTACTTTGTTTGAACAATCCACATCATGATATATAAAAGACTATAACACACAATTACTTCTCTAGAACTTGTTAATCCCATGATCGCTTACGTCTAACAATTTTAGAGTAGAAGGGATGATATATGTAAATGGCATGGAGTACCTGATACAGCAGCATTCTCTTGAGTGCTAGAAGAAAGTTCTTTATCAATTTTTGCTTTCATGGCTTTTGCATCATCCAGCATTGATTTGTATTTTTCCCACTGTCTTTTTGCCCTCTTTGTAACTAGCCACTGCTTCCAAACGATGCACAACAAGTATGATAACTAATTCCAAAATAAAGACCAGATTACTAAAGAAACTTAAAACCAACATATTCAAGAAAAAAGATTGATGTATAAGGAAATGGAAATTTAGACAGCTACAACAAAAAACTAGGAGAGTTTATTTCATCAACCTCCGATATACTTGCCAGCAAATGAATACCCTTGGATTTTGCCCACATACGTGCACCTTCACCAACCAAGAAGCTAGGAAACACAAAAAATGCCTTATAAGAAAACAAAAATCTGAAGGAGAACAACGAATGGCATGCCCTAGTTTGATGCACTAACTCCTCACCAAGGATCACCAGTGTAGCCAAGAAAAAGAGGAGTTAGTGCATCTCATTAGGGCATGCCATTTGTTGAAGTAAGAAACTAATTTATCGTAAGCTTGGAATGGACTCCTCAATAAATCATTTCTTTCAAATTTTGAATTAAAGACCAAATCACTGTAACTAATTTCACCCATACCCTTCATGGTTTCACTTTTATTTGAGTTTTACAAACACTAAACATGTGTAGAAGGCAGATTCATATTCACTATTCACACATAATATGCATTACATAACATCTCTAACAAAATAATGTTGCATACTCATAATTTCCAATGAAAAATCCCCAACTCCTAACTCATGGACATGATATATAATATGAAATATAAACTGAGATGCAAAAGAAATAAATAATAAGTACTATGACAATGCTGCCAGAAAGAGGTAATTTGTATATCAAAATTCAAAGATAAACACAGCCATGATTACTAACAACAAAGATGGACTAAACATGCTCCAATAGAAATCCATATAACTTCTTCCATAAGGTCTCTATTCTCTCATTGGTCCCAATTCCATCTGCAACCAAGTCATCCAACCATTGATTAAACCTTTCAAGCTGCCTAAGGAAACTTGCAATTTCAGAGTCTAGATAAAGGGTGTATGATCTTACGTAGTTTGATGAGAACCTGCATTGCTTATTGCTTTGTGGTTAAGATTGTGACCTTGCGAATCTTAGGAATGTTCTGATCAGAGATAACAAGCAAATATGAGAAAATCACCATAAATTGGGAAAATCAGAGAAAAACAAAATTCATGATGAGCAAGAACAAGAAAAACAACCCTCACGTCAAGTATACATGATTTAAGCTCCAATCATAGAAAAACTCGAAACTAGGGTTTCGATTTCCAAAATTTCAATCAATGAAGAAGAGAGAATAGATATAGAAATTACATTGAGAATACGAAGGTCGAGACTTCGCAAGTGTCTTCGATGGGGGAGAGAGAGAGAGAGGGAGAGAGAGAGAGAGCGAGGATCACAGAGAGAGAACGAACCTGAATCTAAAGTGAGAGAGACCCAATCGCCGACGGCGACGAAGATGGAGCACTGTTTAAATAGTCGATTTGTTGTGTTTGTTGTATATGAGAGAGGAGACCTAACTAACTATCAATGTGCCTAAATAGAGTGGGTATACAATACAGAGACCTCGACCTTGACCTCTTCGACTGTGCCTCCATTCTTAACCTCATCCTGTTCTTCTTCTTCTTCTTCTTTTTCTTCTTCTTCTTCTTCTTCAGCTTTTAGGTCGACGTTGAATCAGAGAGGAGATTGTAGAGAGGTTAAATCACTAAATATTTTTAATTGAGAAATGCCTGAGAGCTCGAGAAAGCTCCAGCTCAAATCCCCCGAAAGAGAGAAACAGAAGAGAGAAAGGGAAGAGGAGAGAAAGAGAAGAGAGAAAGGGAAGAGGAGGAGATGGACAGCCCTCCCCCGCCGTCGCCCTCCTCTGCCGTCGCCCTCCGCCGTCGCCTCGTCGCAGTACCTCGTCGCAGCCCCGCCCCTCCGCCTCTGCCTCGCAGCCTCTGCCCCTTGCCTCGCAGCCCCGCCTCCGCCCCCGCCCTCGCCCTCGCCCTCGCCCCCTGTCTCTGGTTGATGCCCCCTCCAGTCCTTCTTCTTCCCTTCCTTCTTCTTCTTCTTCTCTTCTTCTTTCTTCTTTCTTCCGTCTTCGTCTGCTTCTTTTCTGATTAAACAAAAAAACGACGTCGTTTTTCATTTTCGGAGGATTCGACCTGGCTATTTTCGAGCTACCAATCACGGCCCTTTTTAATTTTCTAAAAAAATCACTAAATTCAAAGAAATATAAATTTTAATATATTTTCATATATTATATATATATATATTTTTTTTTTTTACAAATATTTTACTTTTTATTCAGATTAGGCACATCTAAAAAGTTAAAAACATAAAATTAAATTATTAAAAGAAGGGAAAATATCAAATCAAGATAATTTTTTTAAAAAAATAATTACAAATCAGTGAGAAGCAATTTAAATATTAATAATTAAAATTATAAACTTTTTCATGAACATGTAATTTTTTTCCCTAAAATCCCACTGGGTGTAATTATCTCTTAAAAGAATACACTATAAATAATGTATAAATTATTTTTTACGTTGCCCTCAATTAAGAAAATTTAATGTGAGAAGCTTGATTGAAAATTGTTAGCTTTTTAAAATTAAAAGCAAATAATCGGATTGAAATTTTTTTTAATAAAAGTTTTCACAACATCCTAATGCATGCCAAGTAAAGTTATAATATTTTACGACATGAAATGTATGCTGTCTTAAGTGCAAATATTTTACGACATATTTTTGGATGCCGTGAAAATATACATTTTTTATGACATACTTTTGCATGCCATAAAAAAATCGGATTGAATTTTTTATTTTTTATTTTTAAAAGTTTTCACGACATGTTCATGCATGCCATGTAAAGTTATAATGATTTACAACATGAAATGTATGTCGTCTTAAGTGCAAATATTTTATGACATATTTTTTAAGTCGTGAAAATATACATTTTTTACGATATACTTTTGAGTGCCATAAATATATGAATTAACGATTTATATGGTATGTATGTCGTTATTGAAAAACTATTAACGGCTTGCAAAAAAAAAAAAAAAATGCCATACAATGTACTACTTACGACATGCATTTAATGTATACCATAAAGCTAAAGCCGTAAATAGTTAGTTTTATTGTAATGTATAATATGTTTTAACAAATTTTTAATTTTTTAAGGTAAGGAGAAATGTAATTAAATCGGTCCATGAGTTGACAACTAATGTAATTGGTTTTAATGTTTAATGTTATGTGTGTTTCGTCCTTAAAAAAATAAAAAAATTGTCAAATAAACTTGTTGGATTGTAGAATTAATGTAGGGCCTTTCATGTTAAAATCTCTGTTTACTGTTCATTTGAACAAAATTAATTCAGTGTTGATATGATATTTCGGTTATAATAATTGGACCTTGTTGGATCAGTGAATCCCAATTCATGTATGTACGATTCTACTGAGCTTATTTTCAAGTCTTATTTTACCTTGCATATATGCCTTCTTTTTGTTTTAATAATGTTTGTGACTTCAATACTAATTTTGCAAAGTCCAAATTAATAAAAAAATTTAAAAAAAAATCCTATTGAACCCATTACAATAATAAAATTCAAAAAATAAAAATAAAATTGGAATGCCACATGACTTTATTCTAAGATCACCATGGATATCGTGTCAGTGTAATCAAAAAGGGGGGTCTCATGTAGATTGTGGAAAAGTTATTTGGTGATCTTAATGCATTGCTTTACATCATTTATTGAGTTACACTTGTTCAGTTATCTCTTTGAAAGAAAAAAAAATACAAGTGATGGATTCTATTGTTTCAATCAATAGAAATCAAGACAGAACATCACCTCAACTTGTGCCAGAAGTACCAAATAATTTTTCTGGGTTCACTGGGTGGCCCAGCCCGTGTTGGGTTAATTTGAGGGAGACCTGCTAATACAGATTTATTCTTGGACACTCAAAAACAGATAAAATCATCCAAACCAAAGTTGGGACAATGAAAAGTTTGCAATATGCCAAAGTTGACTCACTTCTTGATCAATTGGATTGGAAGTTACTTTAGATGTACGATAATATTATGTGTTTTTTACTGTCAATTTTTATTAACTAACTCTTCATTTTTATCACTAGGTACAAAAGATATACCCATAATTCTTTTTTTTTTTTTAATCAGTAGACAAAGTCAATGGATCCCACATGTATCAGGTAAAAATTACCTCTAGATATGAAATTAATGGACTCCACAAATGTTTTAAAATGTGATCATGTGCAGAATGACTATTGGGAATGGTAAGATTGTATATAGATTTCGAATTTGTGAAACAATTTGTAGAGAGAAAAATTAAAAAGAAAAGAACAGAAAAGAAATTTATAAAAAAATTGTAACTTGTCACTTTCTGTTATCAATTAGTATTTTTTTCTTTGTCAAAATTCAATCATAGCCTAAGAAAACGATAATCATAACTAAGGACGTAATCAATTCGGTATGGTTGGTATTTATTTAGATAAAAAGTTTTACCAAATTGATAATATCAGTTTTATTATTTTGAATACAGATACAAATCGCTTCTCCCATCAAAACGCAGCGAACTGAACTGATTGATACGGTTTGATTCGGTGCGATTTTATCGGTCTAAAACTTTTTAAACTTTAGGCACTTTTAAATATAATTATTAATATATATATATATATAAATATTAAATTAGTTCTTGGTCCACCATATCCACCATTTCAAACATATCCAATCCATTCATTTAATAAATACTTTTTTAATTCTTAGATTAACGAAAATAAAAATAAAAAAAGTTAAAAATATTAAGGTTTTAAGAATAATGAGTTAGAATTAAGGTTATATATAATAATGTTATATTTGGTAGGGAAATTTGGAAAGGGATTTAGAAAGAAAAAATAAAAAGATAGGTGAAATGTGAATAAAATATGCTTACATTTCACTTAGTTTCACACACTTTTTCTCTTTCTCTTTCTCTTTCTCTTTCTCTTTTTAAATCACTTTCCAAATCTCTCAACCAAACACAGTGTAAGAGTTTACAAACTTAGGTTATAAAAATGATAAGGTTAATTAATTAAGATTGATAATTTATTATACTTATTAATATCATTATATTATTAAATTATATATATATTATAAATATAATATATGTTGAAATAATTGGTTTCAATTTAGTCGGTACACAAGCTACTTGAGCTAATACTGAATTGAAAATTTTAAAAAAATCAAATTTAAAAATTTCACAGGCCGATTCTTGTTAAAAAAACAAATTAAATATAGTCAATTTGATCCGATTTAATCAATTTGTTCAATTTTTTTAATTTTTTTTTTACATCCCTAATTATAACTGATCTAATTGTGGATGCAATTAGTTTGATATTTAGGGGTTGTTTGGGATAACCTAAATAAGTGTACTTTTTGTCTTTTTATGAAAAGATGTGCAGAAAAATAGAGAGGTAATGTGATGAAAAAAAGATAAAAAGATTGATTATTTTGATGTTGCCAAACTTAGCCTAAATTTGTACTTCCCTTCATTTTCTTATTGAGACCTTTTCTTTATTTATTTCTTATTTTAATTTCAACCATTGTTGTAAGAAGTCGTATTGAAACGACCAATCAAAGTGGTGACCATTTCCTCTCACCAAGCAAATCACTAAAATTAGTGAAATTATTGCTATTTGTGAGCTGACTTGACATCTAAATACTAGTACACAAATTAATAAATTTTGCAAAAAAAAATTTAACTCACAAATATTATATTAGTTATTCCTATTTTAAATACAAAATTTTATTATTACTTGTCATATGTGCAAGTAAATTTTTTTTATAAAATTTGTTACCCCACAAGTTATAGGAGGAATTTAAACTAAAACAATTTTATTCCATTAGGAAATTTTTGGTGAGGTAGAATAACAATATTATAATCTCTTTACTTTGTTTTTTTTGTCAACATTTTAAATAGTTAGATTTGTAAGTTTATTAATAAAGTTAGTATCCTACTTAAAGGATTGCTGTTATTTTATCAATTCGAGCCCTTGATTTTTTTCCACTGCACTTTAAGATGAAATTATACGCAAACTTGTCACAAAGGCCTTAATCATCTTCACCTTGTGTGGAACCGCAAAATTCAAGTATTGTGACAAATTCAAGAGGGGAATTTATATGTAAATTGGGCCGAGCTGGGCCGTTGTGGGCCTCAGTGCGAAGGGTGGAGTAAAAATGCCATAAAATTACTCCGGTCCCAAAGAGGTTAGCTTGGTCACCATACTAAAACTTGTACCGATTGTCACAGTATGGTTAGTTCGGTCGCTACAGTTAGTTCGGTCATGGCATAGGGAACCGAAGTATACTAAGCCCTCTTCAGGACTTGGTTTTTGGTTAGTTCGGCTTAAACTCTTCTATGGATAGCTCGGTCTTTGCATGTGAAGCCGAGGTAGGAGAAAAGGAAGGAAGAGCCGAACTAACAGTTAGATTGGTCACACCAATTAGTCTAGCAAGGCAATGTTATTTCGGTCGTATGGTAGTCCGGCCATGGTAAAACTATCTCACTTGGTTTAAGCAGTGAGGGAGGTGTTAAAGGATAAGCGTTATCCTTCAGGAGTATGAATCCTAGGAGGACTCTGCATGGAGGAGTAAAAGTCCTACTAGGATTGTGCCACACGAAACCTACAAAAGCTCACAAACATCACCTATGGAGAGGTAACGCAACTTTGATTCCCGAATACACAGAGCTTTTATCTATTTGCCTAGCTTGCTGACTTAGGCATCGAAGAGGCTTCTGGCACACACCCGCCGGCTAGCTCACGTTTGTATTTTCAGGTAGTAGAACGACGTTGTACGGAGGAGCGCAGACTTGATCAACAAGATTATACGAGAAGGTTTATTTCTTTCCCGTACAATTGGCGCCGTCTGTAGAAATTCAGATAAGAACAAAACCTCTTGATCAAGCTTTTCCTCTTAAGAATCAATGGCGCACAACGAAGATTTATCACAGTCCGCCATCGACGGACAAACACCAGAAGGGGATGCGAGGCGCGAAGGTCTACCTCTCATCCCTCCTATGGCGGATTTGGAGCCACAACGACAGAATCCCAGGAGGGATAGAAGGGGAAGAAGGCGGACTAACAGCCCTCGTCACTCTCATTCACAGAGTCCAGAGAGACAAAGGCGGAGGACTGACCCTCAAGCCTTGGAAGATTGCGTCAAGGAGCAGGACGAGTTAATACGACGAATGGCGACAGACATGGAATCTCTAAAGCGCCAGATGAAGGGAAAACAAGTGGCGACAAGAGAGGGGCGCATAAGCAAGACGCCCCCTCGCCACCCCGGAAGATCGTGGTAGGAATACCACACCCTCGCAAGCAGAGAGTAAAAGCCTCAGGACAGGCGATACTCAATCCAGGTCTTCGAGAACTCGTCACTCCAGGTCTGAGAGGACAAGATCTGAGAGGTCATACACGGAAGGGAGCACTTATTGGCCTTCACATACGCACAAAAACAAGATCCAGACAGACAGGGTTGCCCAGATCATCCGACTTACGCGCCGTGCTCGAAGAGAAGGCACGATGGAAGGAGGACGCCAAGGCACGCGATCCACACAGAGTGTCTGCCTTACAGCGGTTGGCTCCTCGATCGCATGGAAGCGTCAAGGTTGGAATGCCAATACCGCGCCCTGCCTACGAACCGACGGACAAAGCATTAGCAAGGCTGCAGACTTCGCCGTTTATTCCGGCAATTGAGAACGCGCCCTTACCTTCAGGCTTCCTTCAGCCCAAATTCACTACATATGAGGGAAAGACGGACCCCTATTCGCACTTGAGCCACTTTCGCCAGGTCATGGCTGTGTACCGGCGAAACGAGGCTTTGATGTGCATCCTCTTCCCATCTAGCCTTGACGACCTAGGCTTGACTTGGTTCGAAAAACTTCCTGAAGCCAGCATAGCCTCCTGGGCGCAACTGGCGGAAGCGTTTGTAACCAGGTTCAGAACAAACACTAAAACCCCGGTGGAGATCGACCAACTACTCTCCATCGACATGGGCGACAAGGAGACCTTAAGATCCTACAATAGTCGCTACTGGGAGACCTTCAACCAGATTGGGGACTGCCCCACCAATCTCGCCATTGCACAGTACAAAAGAGGCCTTCCAGTCGGCAACAGACTAAGGGACTCAATCACCATGACACCGCCCCTCACCATGGAAGCCTTGATGGAGAGAGTGCATCAACACATCAGGGTGGAAGAGGATAGCGCACGCGCCAAAACAAAATCTGGCACGACCGCAGTACTAGAGAAGAAGGCCTCGGCAAAGGTCAACGCGATAGACCGCCCGAATAAAAACGAACGAGGCAGGAGAGACAACGGAGAGGACCAGGATAAAATATGGTTAAGAGTCCGCACTACCATAACCACGGTATTCAAAAAACCGATCTACCGAATTCTAAGTGAAATACAAGATGAGCCTTTCGTCAGATGGCCAGCCAAGCTTGGGGAAGCTCAGACAGACTATGACGAAAGGTCACGGTGCACCTACCACAAAGAAAAGGGGCACCGCACTGAGAATTGCACGCCATTGAGACAGCACTTGGAGGAGTTAGTGGCGGCCGGTCACCTGGATAAATACATTGAAGGAGGGACGCAACCAACCCCCCAGGACCACAATAACCCCAATGAGATGCCAATCGACGCCCCACCCCAAGGCATAATCAATGTGATACATGGAGTCTTTGAACCTGAGCGTGTATGCGAACTCAGAGGATCAATCAAGAAGGCTGAGCACTTAAGAGAGGTACTAAGTGCCCAACCTGCCATCAAGAAGGGGAAGACAGAGGCCAGGAACGTCATGTCTTTTTCGGATAAAGACTTGGCAAGGATATATTGCCCTCACAATGATGCCCTGGTCGTCACTCTTCGAGTCAAGGATTTTGACGTCAAGCGAATTTTGATCGACCAGGGTAGTTCATGTGAAATAATGTACTACGAAACATTTAAACAATTGAAGTTGCAAGATAAAGACTTGGCACCTGCCGTATCTCCCCTGATTGGATTCAACTCAATGCCAGAGTGGCCAGTCGGCAAAATAATCCTCCCAGTTAGAGCAGGAAGCGTAACGAAACAAGTGGAGTTCTGGGTATTGAAAGTCCCTTCCACTTACAACATCATCTTGGGCAGAACATGGCTGCATGCCATGCGATCGGTGGCGTCATCCTACCACCAAGTAATGCGGTTCCCTAATGAAACCGGAGTAATTGAAGAGGTCTATGGAGACCAGATCATGTCCAAGCAATGCTTTGTTACGGTAAATGGCAGCCGCGCTGCAAAGGGATATGTTCATCCGGTGGAAGAACCTGAGAGTAATGAACTATTCGCAGATGTCGGCAAAGCGGCTAATCAAAAAGCAGTGGAAGACTTGGTAGAGGTGAGAATAGATGAAAAGAACCCAGATAAGTTCTTTTTGCTCGGTTCGTCGTTGTCCAGCACTGAGAGGTTAGAGGTCTTAGAATTTTTGACCTCTAACATCGAAGTGTTCGCTTGGACTCCATACGACATGCCAGGCATTGATCCAAACTTCATCTGTCACCAACTCAATGTCCACCCATCCGCCAGACCAATCATTCAGCGAACTCGCAGATCGGCACTCCACCACGCCGAGATAGTGGCGGAAGAAGTAGGAAACCTGTTAGAGGTAGGGGCAATCAGGGAAGTACACTACCCAAGATGGATCTCCAACACAGTCGTAGTGCCAAAAAAGAATGGCAAGTGGCGTGTCTACGTCGACTACAAAACAGTCAACAAAGTATGCCCAAAAGACAGCTTTCCTCTACCCCGGATAGATCAACTGGTAGACCTAACGGCAGGGCACAACCGACTTAGCTTTTTAGATGCATACAGAGGCTACCATCAAATCGTCATGCATGAACCAGACCAGGAGGTCACGTACTGTATTGCTACAAGGTCATGCCCTTTGGCCTAAAGAATGCAGGAGCAACATTCCAGAGAATGGTCACCAAGATGTTTGAGCCGTTGTTAGGCAGAATAATGGAGGCTTACATCGACGATATGGTGGTCAAGAGCAAGGATGAGAATGACCATCTCAAGGACCTAGGTGAGATGTTTGAGATCCTGAAGAAGCACAAGTTGCGCCTCAACGCGTCGAAGTGTGCATTCGGAGTAGGATCTGGCAAATTCCTGGGCTTCCTGGTGACCAACCGGGGTATTGAGGCAGACCTATCTCAGATCAAGGCAATTCAGGATCTAGAGAGACCAAACTCAGTAAAAGAAGTACGGTATCTCACCGGCATGGCAGTCGCGCTTAATCGGTTCATAAGCCGATCATCAGACAGACTGCGACCATTTTTTCAGGCTTTAAAAACCAAATTTGAGTGGGACGAAGAATGCGACCGCGCTCTAGAAAGCTTAAAAGAATACATGTCTTCTCCACCACTACTTGTCACCCCAATCCCTGGAGAAGAACTCTTCCTGTACCTGGCAGTCTCTCAGCACGCAATCAGTGCAGTGTTGGTCCGTGCAGAAAGAATCCAACATCTGCCCATCTATTATGTCAGCAAGACACTGCTGGGCGCCGAAACAAGGTACTTGCCACTGGAAAAACTGGCATTGGCCTTGATGATGGCCTCAAGAAAGTTGTCGCACTACTTTTACACCCACACTATAGTTGTCCTCACAGCCTTCCCATTAAAAGCTTTGTTCGAGAGGGCTAACTTCTCTGGGCGAATCTTGAAGTGGGCAGTTGAGCTGGGGTAATACGACATCAAGTTCCAACCTAGAACCGCAATAAAAGCACAAGCCTTGGCAGACTTTGTCGCCGAATTCACCCCAAGAAGTCATCATATCTGCCCAGTCGACCAGACTGAAACAACCGAACTAGGGATGGAAGTTGACGTCGGAATAATGCAACCCCTGGTACTGGTTACTCAGTCAGGTCCCAAGGCAGACCAGAGTAAAGCAAGGAAGGAAGAAGCGAACCATGCTACGCCAAGTCAAGACTCACCAACAAAACAAGATTTGGTACAACCAGGTGGCAAGGGGCAGACAGTAGGCATGAACCATGAAGAAGAAAACACCAGCAACATGGAAGACCCCAAGGCATCATCTGATCCCTCCACTTGCTGGATGTTGTTCGTCGAGGAGATGTGGAAGCTTTTCGTGGATGGAGCATCCAACCGGCATGGAGCAGGACTTGGCATAGTCCTCATCTCCCCAGATGGCCTAGTAGTGGAACAGGCAGTCAACCTTGGCTTCCCAGCATCAAACAACGAAGCGGAGTATGAAGCACTTCTTGCAGGCCTCAAATCAGCATTCTACATGAAGGCCACCGAGCTAATGGTCTACAGCGACTCACAGCTGGTGGTAAACCAAATATCTGGCGACTACGAAGCAAAGGATGACAGGATGGCCAAGTACCAAGAGTTGGTCAGAACAGAAATTAAGAAGTTTGAAGTTGTAAAGATAGAACAGATTGGCAGGGAGGAAAACAGCAGAGCAGACGAACTAGCAGGCTTCGCCTCAATGGCAGATACCTCCATCCCTCATCCACTACTGATCGACTACCTACCTAGACCAAGCATTGAAGACCTAGAAGCAGAAGAGGTATGTTGCGCCGATCTAGGCCTTTCTTGGATGGATCCCATCATATTGTTCCTAAAAGATGGCACCCTACCAGAAGACAAGAAAGAGGCCAACAGAATAAGAGCAAAGTCGCTGCGATTTTGGCTCTCCCCATCATTGGCATTATACAAGAAATCATTCTCAAGACCCTACCTAAAGTGTGTTCACCCCGGCAAAGTGAAAGCATTCTTGTTCGAAATACACGAGGGCGTATGCGAAAGCCATCAAGGAGGAAGATCATTAGCATATAGAGCAATCTCGCAAGGATACTGGTGGCCATATATGCAAGCAGACTCAGAAAAGTATGTCAAAAAATGCGAAAAGTGTCAAAAGTTTGCACACCAAATACACCAACCTGCCAGAGAACTTCTACCTTTCACTAGCCCATGGCCCTTCGCAATGTGGGGCTTAGACATAGTGGGACCACTTCCAACAGCACCAGGCAACAAGAAGTTCTTCCTTGCAGCAACCGACTACTTCACAAAGTGGGTAGAAGCAGAAGCCTTGGCATCAATCAAGGAAAAAGATGTGAAGAAGTTTGTTTGGCAGAACATCATCACTCGGTTTGGCATACCAAAAGCCCTAATCTCAGACAATGACACTCAATTCGACGGCAGAATTTTCAGAGGCTTTTGTGAGGAATACAAGATAGAGTTCTACAATTCTACACCGGCATATCCTCAAGCAAATGGCCAAGTAGAAGCATCAAACAAGGTCGTCTTAGATGGATTGAAGAAAAGGTTAGAGAAAGCAAAAGGCAAGTGAGCAGAAGAACTCCCTCATGTTTTATGGGCTTACCGCACCACACCTCGGCGATCGACAGGAGAAACACCATTCTCCTTAGCTTACAGCATGGAGGCAGTAATCCCACTGGAAGTTGGCCTCCCCACAATTCGAAGCGAAAACTTTGACCCAGACTTAAACAGCGAAGCCATATCATTGGAGCTTGACCTAGCGGAAGAAAGAAGAGACAGAGCATTGGTTCACATCGCCTCCTACCAACAAGAACTGTCCAGAAAGTATAACAAAACAGTGCATCCAAGGCAATTCAAGATCGGAGATTGGGTGCTGCGCAAAGTAATGGGAAACACCTTGGTGCCGGGAGATGGCAAGTTAGGGCCTAATTGGGAAGGACCTTACAAAGTGGTCGGATTAGCAGGCAAAGGGGCATACCACTTAGAAAATAAGGACGGCAAAGCAATTCTCAGGCCATGGACCACTGTCAATCTCAAGTTATTTTATTTTTAGCTTTTTTCTTTTTAAGCATATGTAATCTTTTCTTTTCTCAATAAAACAAGTCAATTCTTTTCAGCATAATTGTTTTCTGTAAAAGATAGTTTTAGAGAGTTAGGAGCATTGTAAACATTTTATTCTAAGTTGGCTGGAAAAACTAACTTAGAGGTTGGCTGGATTAAACCAACACCCCTCCTAAGTCCAGGATAAGGATCCAGGCTGCAGGACGTTTGGTCGGAGTAACCAAACATTTTATTCTAAGTTGGCTGGAAAAAACCAACTTAGAGGTTGGCTGGATTAAACCAACTCTTTTTACTCTTCAGCCAAAGTAAGGGTATGGGCTGAAGAGTGGTTGGCTGGATTAAACCAACTCTTTGAACTCTTCAGCCGAAGTAAGGGCATGGGTTGAAGAGTGGTTGGTTGGATTAAACCAAACTCTTATTACTCTTCAGCCGAAGTAAGTATATCGGCTGAAGAGTGGTTGGCTGGATTAAACCAACTCTTGATACTCTTCAGCCAGAGTAAGTATATCGGCTAAAGAGTGGTTGGCGAGTAGTCTTAGTCAGATTGATCAGCTAGGACCGGAATAAAATATCTCAACCAAACTGCAGTTAGAAAGCAAGCTCAAACAGGAACTTAAACCGAGATAACAGTTGGAGCAAAAAGATCATGGAAAAGTCATTACAAGCATACAGATCAAACCGAAATAAGTGTTGAGCAGAAAAGATGATTTTCATTGATCAAGTTCAAAAACAAATACAAAAGAGGGGCCACAGCCCGGTTACACAAGAAAAAAGAGAAATTACAAAATTAGTTAAAAAGATCATCTAGATCGGCGTCTACGTCAACGCAGAGCTCGGTGTCAGTTGGTAGTGCGGTCTAACGAGGCAGCTCGGTGTCAATGGGAAGCACGGTTTCGGTCGTAAGGTCTTCAACCGTTGGCTCCAACCGGACTGATTGATTGTTGGCTTGTTCATTCACAACCGAGGTATCATTGGGCTCGGTATCTTCATCTTCATCATCTGAACCTTGAAGAAATTGTTGTTGAACGGATGCAGCGTACTCCGCCAGTGAGCTCGGTATGAAGTACTGAGGAGGATTGTATACCTCGGTCTCAGGTTCACAACCGAGCTGCACCACCGCTGCCCGCCAACCGCACTTGAAGAACAAATCTTTTGCGGCCTCACATTGCGGAATATAGAGGGCTTCCCCCTTCTTGAAACCTGCGGCGTTCGCATCGTCCGCCTTTTTTTTCAGTTCGGCAATCTCTGCGTCTTTCTTTCCTTCGAGCTTGGCTAGCTCGCGCAGATATTTGTCTTTGATCAAAGTTGCAGCCTTTTGTTTTTCAGCTTCAGCCGAGCTAATGAGTCCGGTCAGACGACCGTTCTCGGATTTTAGCTCTGCTAGCTGCTTCTTGGCCTCTTCTAGTTCGGCTGTTTTTTCAGCCACTTCGGCCAGCGCCTGCCTCATAGTCTTGCGAAGTTCGAGCACTCGCTTGTGAGCGATGTAGCTCTTCTGCATGGCCTACAAAAGAACGGAAAGACTTATGGAGAAACCGAAATTAGAGTTGCACAATTCAGAAAAGTTAGCAAAAGAAGCTACTTACAAGCACCATGGAGTTCGTGGCCGAGCGGATGGCCCTTAGTTCGGTCAGGTGCTGGTGGTGTTCCATGTCTGCTGGAAGGCAAACACTCTTGGCAAGGTTGAATGCCATCAAGTGATCCTTCTCAGCAACCACCGAATCGGTATCCTGGATATCTCGGTTCTGAAAAATCAGTTTTGGTGCCCACTTGGAAGAGCTTGCTCGGTTGGGGCGCTCCGGCTGCAGGCTTGGTAGAGGGCTTGGTGGAAGTGTAGTTTCGTCTTCGTCAGCAAGGCGTGGCTCGGCTGGTGTAGTCTGGGCACGTTTGTTGGGGCGAGATGAGGAGGGTTGTTGAGAAGGAAGTGCCACCACGGTTTCCTGGGTTTGGTTTGGTGGCGGTACTTCGGCTCTGTTTGTTTCGGTCAGAAGGGCCCTTACTCTGTTCCTTTTGGCCATTTCTTGTTCAGCTGTCAGAGGGGCAAGATTAATTTGTGGCAAGGTTGGATCCGGTTCAGGGGCGTCCTCTAGCAAAAAGTCGGTTACTCTGGCTTTACGTCGGCTGCTATATCAGTATGTCGGCTCAACGTTCAGAAGCTTGGCCCAACTTCTTTCAGGGTATCATAGTGTGGCACGAAGTGTGTCTAGGTTGGGATAACTGTACAATGATTGAAGATGAGCTGAATCTGCAAAAGAAGACAACTGTTAGTTCGGTTCAAAAGGAGGAAACCGAAGTAAAGAGAAACATACAACAAAGCCGAAGTAATTATACCGAGGATGCCTTTATTCCAGTTTATACTACGACCAGGGATCTGGGCTTGGTGATCTTCAAAATTCCCAGATACCCAGAAGAAGTCATCATCGTTTAGGTCTTTGTCCGGTGTATCCTTTATTATTTTCTCTCGGTGGCGGCGTATTCTTAAGTAGTAGACCCAGCCGTCTTCTTTTGATCCTATGGAGTATTGGTGGAATATTTCGGCTAAACCGAGGTTAATTCCAGCTCGGCGGTTTAGCTCGGCTATACCCATTATTATGCGGTATGAGTTGGTGGAAAGCTGGGTTGGGCATATTCTAGTCTGCTTAAGGAATTCACAGAGTAATGGTTGAACTGGAAATCTTAGTCCGGTTTCTCTTATTGACAGAAGGGTAAAGGGTACAAAACCTTCGTTCCCCCATGGAGTAACGTCTTTCTTGGCTAAGGTTAGGTGGACATCGTCAGGGATGTTGTATTCCCTTCGGAATTCGGCTAGACCGCCAGGTGTCTCTACTAGGAATCTATACTTCCCCATTTATTTTTTAAGTTACGAATAAATTAGATCGGTCGAAAGATTTGGGCTCAGTAGCTCGGTTGAGCGCTCAAAGGAGTGCCTGGGCAACCTAAAGTCTGCAAAGTGAAAAAGCAAAGGTGTTAAGCACAGATCGTTGGACCGTGCTACAAATTAGAACAAGAAAAATGAAGTTCTACTTCGGCTGTGTGAAATGTTGCAGGTCCTATCTCGGTTTCGGCAAGGTGCTTGGTAGCTTGGTTGGGGCAAGTGATTTGTTAGATCGGTTGAAATTCTAGGAGCAGCTTTCTTAGTTCGGTCTGAACTAAGAGTGCTGGTTTAGCCCCAAGACATAGTTCAGACGGAATTGAGGCCTTCAAATACACTAAATGCAGACTTAGTTCGGTTTGTTATCTCAGCTGAGATAAATCAAAAGATGGTTTTTTGACTTGTTAAAACTACTGGTACAAATGTTGGTTCGGTTGAATGGTCTGGCTAGACTTACACATAGCATAAACAGTATCCTAGTTCGGTTGGGACGTGTTTATGGATCAAACAGAGTGTTCTACAGATTGCTTCGTGAAGTTCATGGGGTTCTCATGAAGTTTTTTCCCAGAAAACGTGAGGCAGAAAAAGCAAAAACAGTGTTTTATAAAAACACATGAACAAATTGTTGTGGATTGTATAAAAGCAAATACGAAAACAACAAAAGCAAGAAAGATGGATTTGAGTGACTTACTAGATGAAGGGGTAGAAGCACTGAAGATAAAGCAATGGCAATGAAGAACACGAGCTCCTTAGTTACAAGAAGGAATGCGAGAAAGAGAGAGAGAAGAGGTGAATAGGAAGGTGTAATGATTTGGAAGGGAAAACAAAAAAGATTTGTTTTCGTGGTTAATGGCGGGAACTGTTCAAATTTTGCGAAGTACGAGGGCGGCGTGACAGCTGCAAAGGGCCAATCAGAGCCTGCCACGTGTCACTAGAATGTGAAGCGATTCAGTTTCTGTGACTGAAGAGACGTTTTGGCCAGATAAGGATAAGCTCGGCTAAAATGTAGCTCGGTTGGAAAGGCTTGAGAGTTTTTAGCTCGGCTGGAAAGGTTAAAACTTTAGCCCGGTTTATAGATAGGTAATCCCTATCATGCTACGTAGATGGAATTAAGGGGCAATTGAGAGGGGAATTTATATGTAAATTGGGCCGAGCTGGGCCGTTGTGGGCCTCAGTGCGAAGGGTGGAGTAAAAATGCCATAAAGTTACTCCGGTCCCAAAGAGGTTAGCTTGGTCACCATACTAAAACTTGTACCGATTGTCACAGTATGGTTAGTTCGGTCGCTACAGTTAGTTCGGTCATGGCATAGGGAACCGAAGTATACTAAGCCCTCTTCAGGACTTGGTTTTTGGTTAGTTCGGCTTAAACTCTTCTATGAATAGCTCGGTCTTTGCATGTGAAGCCGAGATAGGAGAAAAGGAAGGAAGAGCCGAACTAACAGTTAGATCGGTCACACCAGTTAGTCTAGCAAGGCAATGTTATTTCGGTCGTATGGTAGTCCGGCCATGGTAAAACCATCTCACTTGGTTTAAGCAGTGAGGGGAGTGTTGAAGGATAAGCATTATCCTTCAGGAGTATGAATCCTAGGAGGACTCTGCATGGAGGAGTAAAAGTCCTACTAGAATTGTGTCACACAAAACCTACAAAAACTCACAAACATCAGCTATGGAGAGGTAACGCAACTTTGATTCCCGAACACACAGAGCTTTTATCTATTTGCCTAGCTTGCTGACTTAGGCATCGGAGAGGCTTCTAGCACAAACCCGCCGGCTAGCTCACGTTTGTATTTTCAGGTAGTAGAACGACGTCGTACGGAGGAGCGCAGACTTGATCAACGGGATTATACGAGAAGGTTTATTTTTTTCCCGTACAATTCCATTAGGAAATTTTTGGTGAGGTAGAATAACAATATTATAATCTCTTTACTTTGTTTTTTTTGTCAACATTTTAAATAGTTAGATTTGTAAGTTTATTAATAAAGTTAGTATCCTACTTAAAGGATGGCTGTTATTTTATCAATTCGAGCCCTTGATTTTTTTCCACTGCACTTTAAGATGAAATTATACACAAACTTGTCACAAAGGCCTTAATCATCTTCACCTTGTGTGGAACCGCAAAATTCAAGTATTGTGACAAATTCTTGGAATGGTCATTTCACCCTTGAGATAGGAAACATCATTCTATTTATTGTTGGAATAAAAAAAAAAAAGGACAAAATCAACCAAAAAATAAAAAAAAAAATTGGACAACTCACCATAATATCCAATGGTGAAAAATCATCAACGAAAACTTCTATTTAGAATTGTACTTTTATTCTCGTACCATTTATGATTTGTTTTGAGTAGTTAAAGATTAATTTTTAATTTTTAAATTTTTTTTTTTAAAAAAAACATGTAAAAAAATATAAAGATGATATGACCCAAAATAGATTAAAAAGTAAAAACACCCCAGTTTGACAAGCAAACAGTAGTAAAGTGAGAATAGCTTTGGTGAATAAAGAAGTCTTGACACATACTTGCTCCAAGACTATGGTATGAAACAAGAGCAATGTACTGCACTTATGGGATGAGTGAGTGTTTGGGTTTATTTTTTTGGTAATTTTTTGTTGGCTTATTTTCATATTTAGTGAATTTTTTATAAAAAAATTTCAAAAATTTTAAGTTTCTATATTCTCATTGACAAAACAAAACGAAAATTTAAAAAATAATAATAATAAAAATTCTATAAAAAATAAATGTTCAGAAAAGACAAAAAAAATCAACAAAATATTGGATTTTTTTTTAAATTTATTTTGGCTTTTTCAATTTTTTAAATTCACCTACACAAGACTGACCAAAAAAGTTATATATATAAAAAAAAAAAATTGACATAATTTTGAAAAAAAAAAAACACTAAGGACAAAAAAAAAATTTGAAAAAAGAGGTGGCTTATTTAAGAGTTCCCAATAGCCCCTAAAATGTGTTTGGATCATAGATTTGAATAAAGATTTAAAAATAAAAAGAAAAATATGAGTGTTTTTCAAATCTTTATTTAAATTAAGAATAAATTACAAATACACCCCTGAGGTTTAATTAAAATATAAATTACCCACTATGATTTTGAAAATTACATTTCACCTCTTGAAGTTTTTAATTTCATAATAAATCGTCTTTTTTATTGATAAATCATCAAGTCAATTAACAATTTTTAATGATAATAAAAATATGTTTCAATTAATAATTTATATAATTTTATTATTGTATAAGAGAGCAATTATGAATTTCATTTTTTTAATTAATTCTATTAAATAAAAAATATTAACAAGGAAATATTTGTAATTTTTCAAGTTACAAAAAACAATCTATACTTTAAACAAACTTCAAGAAGTGTATTTATAATTTATCTTTAAATTAATGGTCCAAACACAGCTCAACAAAATAAAGAAAATCAACTTTATTTGTTTGGTAACTTAGATGCCCGTCGCCCAGTGGACGGAGCGTTTGTTTCCTAAGCAAAAAGTCGTAGGTTCGACCCAATATTTATTATTTTTTTGCTACATCAGAAAGAAAAAAGAAGTCTCACCCAAAATATAAAAATTAAATTACAAAGACAAATATTGCACAAGGCCGTACTGCTGCTACTCCCCTAAAATAGCAGCAAAACAAAAGTAACCATAAGGCCAGCAGCCATGCCTTGTAAAACCAAAACGAAAACTCCAAACTTTCGTGAGAAGGAAAATTACAAGTGAATTCAAAATGGCAAAAAAAAAATCCAAAAAATTGAGAGACTCCCAGGAAGACGAATGTGCCCAATGTCAGATACTAACATTAGGCAGCCATCACTGGAAATCGTTTGTGCCCTACAAAAGCCTGTCGAAGCCGATGATACCCATTCCTATAATGCTCCAGAGAGAAGCACAGTTGCCGAATTGCCTCTCGTTTCTCTTCTGCCCCTTCTATTATCACCTCTCTTTGCTTCTCAACCTCCTCCTCAAGTTCTCTGACTCTTGATCTCAGTTCTTCACCCTTTCTATGTGCACCTTCAGTTCCGGCGATCAACTCAATGTGTTCCATGTGCAATTGCTTCAAATGCTGATCCATATGTTCAATCTGATCATCTCTAGCACTTACCTCAGCAATGAGTGTCGCAATTTTTGCATTGAGCTCGTCTCTCTCTTCCATCAGTGTGTCATATTCCAATTTAAATGTAACCTTCAATTGCTCCATTCCAGCTTGAAGTAGCCCTTCCATTTCTGTTTTACCAGCCTTGACTCGTCTGATCTCTTCCTCTAGAGATTGGCACCGATGTTCCCATTCTTTGAGATTATCCTCTAAATAAGAAAGTTCCTTCGACAATTTAGTAATTTCAGCCTGAAGCTGTGTGTTTTCCTCAGACAAGCTCTGGTTGGCGTTGGAAACCGTTTCTTTCAACCCCCTAATCTCTTGATCGCGATCTGACAAACTGGCTTTGTACCTCAACATTCTATCTTGCAGCTTTGAAACCTCTCTTTGCTCTTTATCAATCTTGCCTTTCCAAGTAGCAACATCTTTTTGGGCTGATCCTAGTTGATCTTGCAAACGTCGAATAGTGGATCCGCTATTCTCAAGTTCATTTCTCAGGTTTGCAATTTCTCTCTCCGAACCTTTAAGTTTTTCTTTTGTGATTTTCAGCTCTTCCTCAAGTGTCTGAATCTTGCAATCGGGGTCTGAAACTTCTGCTTTCAACCTATCAATTTTTTCACTGATCTCCATTGCCTGTTTTTGCTCTGTTTCCAAATTGGCTCCCAAACTCCTGACATCTTTCTCTGATAATTCAAGTTCAGCTTCCAAATCGTTGGTAACTTCTTGGGATCTGTTTGTCTGGACCTCGATCTTCAACCTGGCAATCTCTTCTTCTGAGAGCCGGAGCTTTTCTCTTGCATCTCTCATCTCTTCCTCATATCCTGCAATCCTCATGAGTAGACCTTCAGAATGTACTTTTCTAATTCCCCTTGAAGAGCCATCTGTATTCTTTTCCTGTTGCATCCGAAGCTTCTCTTTCACATCACGAAGCTCAACCTCCAATTCAATAATCTTCCTACGCAAACCTTGTTCCCCACCATTGCCCGGTGCAGCTGAGTAATTGTTCACAGAGGAATCATCTGACTCTGAATCAGAATCCAATGTAGAGGAGTCATCTCCTTCTTTGTTGCACAAATCTGAGCTACTTCCACCAGAACCAAGGAAAAATTCAAAACCAGCAGCCCGGGGGCCAGATTTACGCCGAGTAAGCTTTTGGTCAGGCAAAGACCATGTGGAGGCCGGCTCAGAACCAACATCAGAGATGCCTGAACCTTGCGATTGGAGATCTGAGGGAACGGTCTTCCTTAGCTCTCCGGTAACATGATCATAACGCTCAACCAATGAGCGGTACAAGCGGTAGAATTCTTCAACACGAGCTATCAATTCCGGCCTCTTCTGATAATACATCTCAGCTTTTTTAGCAAATGAATCTCCATCCTCTTCGATCAGTTTCAACATCCGTTTGACACTTTGGTCCATATCTGAGATCAATGACTTTTTTGTCAATTTCATGTTCTTCATTTGGCTTCCCAAATTATTAGAGCAAGCAATTATTTTGTAATTTTAACTCTATAATTTAGATCTCACTCAGAACAACCTTCTAACACCCCCCGAATTGATGGGATCAACACATATCAATAGCCATTTTAGGAAAGTGTAGCTATAATTATCCAATTGTGAGACCTATTTGCCAATTTTATAATGCCTATATATATTTTTTATGTTGTCTAAATGTTTCATATCAGATTTCACAATGCAGGTGATTAATATTTCAGCAATGAATCTTTAAACTACTGAGTTACTCATGCAAAGAATGACATTTCTCATCAAGAACATCTTAGCTTGCCTTCATGCAACATAAAATTAGATAAAATTCAATGAACAGGAAAATAAAAAAAAAAAATTTAAAAATGCAAAGAACTGGTGATGCAAAATTGCTTAACAAACATAGTTCGTGAAATTAGTTTCAGCATGTATGCAATCTACTGATTTAACAAGACAAAATAAAAAGGTCCCATTAAGCGTTAAGGTTGCACTTGTGATCAATTCAAGACATCCATAACAATATGTTGTAGAATCAGAAAACAACATGAGGTTTCTAGTTCAGTTGATGGTTGGTCCCAATTTAGTCTTAATCATTTGTACGAATTTTATATAGCATATCTTTGTTCTCTTCACCCCAGCCATTTTAGCATTTGATCTCTTTGCCAGGTGTGCATGGGATAGTTATGCATACAAACTATTAGCAGGACAATGTAATTTCAGTTGCTTACCCTCGAGATTTTCTACTAGCCACTTAGAGTTTTTGGGACTGATGTGGCTATCCCACCACCAGGAATGTGACTTTTTTGATTCTGTCCTCTTCATGAATTTATTCGACTTAACCTGAGATAAGGAGAAACAAAAGGGGAAGAACATTAACCATTTTAAGAAAAAAAGAATGGTCATATCATAAAACTGAATAGCTTAAAGGGTGTTTATATGTCATATAATATGTAAAATGCCTACTAATTCTACTTATGGAAAAAACATTTTAACAAATACATTGATATTGTCAGATGAAGACAACATCATAATCAATAAAAGGGTACATATGTTGAAATTATAGAAAACGTCTTATTAATGCTTGCAGCCAGAGTTTCAAATGTTTCTGTATAAAACACAAGAAGACAGGATTCAATGCTTTCTAATGGGAAACATTGATATCTTTATGGCCAATAACAATATGCATCATCACAGAAGAGGTTTAGAAAAGCATCAATGAGTATGAATAATGGGGAATACATCACTGAAGAACAAAAATTAAACCATTGATTGAATCAGGTAATTGAATCAGCACTTGATGAAATGGACCCCGAGAGGTGACAGTTGACTTAAACAAATCTTGTCGGGGGATATTAATTATGATTAACAGGAAGCTTCTTCTTTTTTTTCTTTTTCTTTTTTTTGATGAACAAAAATTAAACCATTGATTGAATCAGGTAATCCAATCAGCACTTGATGAAATGGACCCCGAGAGGTGACAGTTGACTTAAACAAATCTTGTCGGGGGATATTAATTATGATTAACAGGAAGCTTCTTTTTTTTTTTTCTTTATTTATTTATTTTTTTTTTTTTGAGAGAGAGAGAGAGAATTATTAAATATTATGATGATTTAAGACCAATCATCAATCATTATATGAGACCAAAATTGTCAAAGATAATTCGAGCCCATAATCATCCGTTAGCATAGTTTTCCGAAAAAAAAAAGAATATTAAAAAGAAAAATGAATTGTTATAATAGAAGAAGTGAAAAATTGTAATCTAGGAAGCAGTTCGATAACAATTTTTTGCTCAAATGAAACGGAAGTTTGGAATTGTTTATTGCATCCAATTTCCTACAGGCAAACCATGTATACACAAAATACTGCCATGAAAAGTTAAATGCTAAGAATCTAGCAGCTTGCTAGGGTAATTTGTGTACAGGAAGAATAGTTCATTGAAAAGCAAAAGTGCTAAATTTGCAATCAAAGGCCAAAACCATGGATTTTTTCTTTTTCTTTTTTTTGGGAGCTGATCATATGACAATTCCAAGGATTCCAATCATGTACTATAACATCATTAAAGGATTTTACATGAGATGGCGTTTAGTATAGTTAACTTGCTTACCAAAGATGAAGCCATTTCTGACTTGGTGACACTTCAGAGTTGATACAAGGACCTGGGTCAAAGAAGTGAAAAGGATAAGTTTTCATAACAACCTTAGCTGAAAAATGCAGTACAAATTATTAAACTACAGTGTAGTTGTAATGCCAGTCTTGATGATGATGTTATGCAAATCTTCAAAATGAATATTTTTAGTTACATTTTTTGTGAGCAGCATTTTCCTTTAGCATTATTAAAGACTTGTCCACAGATCAAATCTTCTTAAAGAAATATGGGGTGTCCCTATTATTTCATAAACCTCAATGGGCATTAACCTTAAATAAAGAAAGATTAACAAAAAAGACTGAGCAGCATGCCTTCCTTAGGGCGTAGTCTCAAGGAAGTCATGGGTTCAATTCTCCTTAGGAGGTTGAATTAAGAAAGTGCAAGCACTTTGGTACTTTGCCAAGGGTAGGGAGATTTTCTCCCATATGTGCTAATCTAACATCTAACAACTAATATTTGCTGATAAAAAATATAAAAAAAGACTGAGCCAACTAGGGATGGCAATTTAAATCCGGCCCGACGGGGACCCGACTCCCCGACCCCGATTTGAGCGGTTTTTCTCCGAAAAATATCCCCAACGGGGAGGGGATGGTATTCAAAAATTAATCCCCGATCAATTTCGGGCCAGGGACGGGGATAAATGTCCCAGCCCCGGCCCGTCCCCGTCCCCGTTCCCGTTTTATCCCCTAAGTGAAATTACTCTTTTACCCCTCTATATATATATAAACCAAACTTATTTTTCAGTTTCACTTCCTCTGTGTCTCTGTCTCTCACCGTGCGTGGCTCTCATCTCCCTCTCCCTTACTCACTGACTCAAATCTCAGTCTCATCTCTCTCCCTCCCTCTCCTCTCCCTCTTTCCCTCCCCCTCCCTCTCCCTCTCCCTCTCCCTCTCCCTCCGTCCGTGAAGCCCTCCGTCCGTCAAATCCCTCCGTCTGTGAAGCCCTCCGTCCGTCAGATCGTGAAGCCCTCTGTCAGATCGTGAACCCTCCATCTGAACAGATCTGAAGAAGAAAAAGCCCTTCGTTCGATCGTGAAGCCCTCCATCTGAACAGATCTAAAGAAGTGAAGCCCTCCCTCCATCCGTGAGCCCTCCCTCCTTCCGTGATGAACAAATTTTTTTGATGATTGTTGTGTATATATATATCTGTATATATATCTGTTGTTGTTGATGATTAATTTTTTTTTATGATTGTTGTGTATATATATCTATGATTAATTTTTTTTTATGATTGTTATATATATATCTGTTGTTGTTGATGATGTTGTGTGGTTTTGTTGAACAGATCTGTTCTGTCGTCCATTAGACAGTTTTTTTTTTGTTTTTTTTTTTTTTGGGTTCTTGTGTGTTGAACAGATCTGTTGGGAAATTTTCGGGGTTGGGGAAACCCGATCCCCATTAGGGGACGGGGGTGGGGGAAGTGATGGGTTCCCCGCCGGGGATCGGGGCCGGGTACAGGAATTTTTTTACCTTCGGGGATCGGAGACGGGGAGTGGCATCCCCGGCGCCGCCCCCGCCCCGCCCCGTTGCCATTCCTAGAGCCAACCCTCCCCAAAAATAATAAAATAAAAGAAAATATATTCCCAAACTATAACCTGATATAACAAAAAATGTTTAGTTATTTATTTAATTTTTTGTAAATGTATTTCTATTTTTTTAATCAAAAAAATAAATGGAGTACCAGTTTGTGGCCCATAAAGCATGAGGCACAAGGATCAGCAAACACTCCTTCAAGTAAAAGGAAGTAAAGACTGTAGGTGAGAATGAGCTTTCAAGCACCATCTAACCTCATGTGGTTTTGGTAAATGTGTTTCACAAAGTCAGCATATGAAGTTACAAGAAATAGAGTTCAAAAAAAGTTACAAGAAATAACTTCCGTATTAATTACTGTTAAGCCACCACCCTCGGGGCTTTTCAACTGAACCTGTAATGAGTAAATTACTGTTTGTATACATTCTTTCTCACATATACGTTGGATCTACAATGGGTGAATTCTACATAACTCTGAGAAAAATAAATATATGCATTGCTTTTTCACATATACATCCCGATCTTGAAAGGTGAAGCTACCCAACCTGAGAAAAATAAACATACTACAATATATACTTGTTGCACAAAATATTTTCTCTACACCCAGATATGAACAAAGTTAATCCTAACCCACCTAATAATAATAAAAAAAACTGAACACAATTATCAAACTATTATTCACTATTTCCCAATAACGCGAGTGCAACTATTCCTTATTAAAAAATAATATAATAATAAAACACTCCAATGGTCCATTGTCCAGTCCATAACCAATTAAGAGCCCAGACTGAACATAATTTTTTGGGCAAAATTACACTCATAGTCCCTATAGTTTGGAGGGGTCGTGTCACTTTGGTCCCTGACTTTTCAATTGTGACACTAACAGTCCCTATAGTTTGGGGCTCGTGTCACTTTGGTCCCTGACTTTTCAATTGTGACACTAACAGTCCCTGAATTTTGAATTTTGTTCCAAATAAGGACAATTGAAGATACCATTACTCAAATTTTAAGGATAAAGTCATCAATTTGATAAAATATTAAACTAATTTGACAAAAATAAATTGTCAAAAAAAATATTTTTGAATTTTTAAACATTATTTGCTACCCACTAGAGATAAAATTATACAAAATTAATAAATCTTTTAAGCAATTTATTTATTTACAAATTAATTCTTATTATGTCTTTGGTGGGTTAGAAATAATGCTTAAAAATTCAAAAATATTTTTTTTGACATTTATTTTTGTCAAATTAGTTTATATTTTATCAAATTGATGACTTTATCCTTAAAATTGAGTAATGGTATCTTCAATTGTCCCTTATTTGGAACAAAATTCAAAATTCAGGGACTGTTAGTGTCACAATTGAAAAGTCAGGGGACCAAAGTGACACGAGTCCCAAACTATAGGGGACTGTTAGTGTCACAATTGAAAAGTCAGGGACCAAAGTGGACACGACACCCACAAACTATAGGGACTATTAGTGTAATTCGCCACCTAATTTTTTAAAAAAATTAACCACTGAACAAATATATAACAATTCCCATGGATAACTCAAACTCAATACTTCAAATCTTATTCTTAAATTTTTAAGCCTCCTCGAGGCCAAAGTGAGCATAAATTTGAGTGAGACATATTTACTTAATAAAAGTAATGAAATAAATCGACAGAAGTACCAGCTAAATAATGTTAGGGTTTGCTTTGAAAAGTAAATTAACAGCAGATTAAAAGCTGAGTTTTTATTTTTATTTTATTTTTTAAAAATATATCAAAAATAAAGAGATGATATAACTAAAAAAAAATTAAAATGGACCTTAGTTGATCATTTGATCAATTTCAAATTATTTAATAATTGATTTTCTAAAGCAGATAAAAATAGGTATATGTCCGGGCCTGGATAATAAGGGTAATAATGGTAGGGATAGGGGTGGTTTGGGATGGTCTAAATAAACACTTTTATAGAACGATAGAGTTAAAATTATTTAAAATAAATAATTAAAATTAAAATTATTCTTTTCTAATCTAAAATTATTCTTAGTTTAAGTGTAAATGAGTGTAGTTTTTGACTTTTTATGAAATATGAATTAGGCATGGATTGGGTTTGAAGTAATGTGATAGAGAGGTGATGTGATTTAAATACGATAATGTAACTTAAATAGGATAGTGATTTTTTAATTTTTTAACTTTTTTAAGTTATGACAAATAAGACTTAAATTTTAAGAGGTTATTTGGAAGGTGTTATATTTTTTTATTTTTTACAAAAAAGAAAAACGTAAAATATAAATTGAATTTAAAATAATAAAATAAAAAAGTGATAAAATTTAAACAAGATGATTGTATTCTAAATAGATAATATCTAAACAATCATGCATGACCATGTGTGTATTCTGTAATTTTGTGGACCTCCAAAGACATTTAGTAATTCATTTAATAGAAAATTTGGAACGTATAATATTTTTCGGATCATAAAGCGGTCCAAGGACACGTGTCAAGATATAAAGTTAGAAATGAGCACGTACCTTGATTTAAGTGGACAGTGGAAGACACGTCCCGCCAAAAGCGCGCCAAGGCTTATTCGAGAAGATATATACTAAAATATATGGAATTTGGACCGCTTGTTTCACAACTGTCCAAACGAGGCCTCCAGCTATATCCACGCCATTCGGTTCCAATCGTCTCACTCTGCAAGACACAAAACACCAAAAACACAGGAAGACAATACCCCAAAAAAAAAAAGAAAACAAACAAACAAAATATCAGACTTGCATAAATAAATAAAAATTATTAACGAAAAATAAGGAGATTGCCGTGATAAACACTTGTATTATGCCCTTGTTATTCACGCAAAACACGAAGACAAATGAATTTTCGAGGAGGAAAATATCTAAATATGGCCCAATTACTTTGATTTTTCTCGTAAATGTAAATCCTTACTTCGAAGAAAATCAAGCTTTTATATGAAGAACTCTCTCTTTTTGGTTAGGAAGACACTAATATAGATAAAATTAGAATCGAAATGTTCAATATCGATGTGAGAGGGTAAAGTAGATATATATCTATAGAGAGTGAGACGCTCAGTTTGTACTTGAGAGATCAGGGCTTGTGAATGAAAATCAAACTGTTTATTGACAATTATTAGGGAGAAATCATGGGAAAATGTCCAAATAATTTCGATTACAATCGAGAAACAGCATTACAAAAAGAAACGACAGATTAGGAAATTTTGAAAAACTCTGGAAATTACAAAGACAAAAAATATAGAACAAGACTTGAGCTGATCTGACCTTTTTCTCCGAGAATCTTGCAGATTCAGCAACACCAAAACTATAGGAGGACGCGAATCAGATTTGTAAGAAGAATGAAGAACGAATCCGAAACTCTGAGAGAGAGAGAGAGAGAGAGAGAGGGGCCCGATTGGGGAGCTAGTTTTTGATGGACAGAGGAAAGTGTAGAGGGTGGGAAAAAACTGACCTTTCTACTACGACGCGTTGCTCCTCACTCGTATCACATGGAATTCCAAAGTCAAACTAGAGCTTTCATTCCCTATAAATTTATATATTCGGTGGTATTCATACCTTTTTTTTCTTTTTCCTTTTTCCTTTTTTTTTTTTCTTCATAAAAACACTTTACACTTTTGCCATTCCAAAAAATAAATACACTTTTGACCTTATTTGGGAGGTTGATTATTTCAATTAGTTTTTTTTAATTATTTTAGTTAATTAATTTAGTCAGGCTAAAATAATTATATTCAAAAAGTTAATTGGCTTTTTGTTATAATTGATTTGATGATTGTGAAAAAAAAAATTAATTATAAATTACATATGACATTTTATCTAATTCACTATTTTATTTTATTTTGTCTTTTACTGAGCTATTTTAACCCCACTCTTTTTCCAAACACTCCCTTTATGTTGTCTTTATTCTACAAAAATATGTCTAAAGTGTCTAAAGTAATGAGTAAAAAAAAAAATGGATACTTTTTCATAAATCATTTTCACCTACGTATATTCCATTTAGTTCACATTATTTTCTTATATTTCAACAAGTCTTATAGGTGACATAGTTAACAAAATATCTCTAATAATATTCACATTTACGGTGCGAATGTTCCGTGATGTAAATGTTCACATCGTCAATATGAATGTTAACATGTCAATGTGAATATTCATATTGTCAGTGTGAATACTCACACTCATCAATCACACTGACAATATGAATATTCATATTGTAAAATATAAATGTTCATATCACCAAATTGTTAACCGTTCAAAAAATATTTACAAGGGTATAAATGTCTATAAAATATCTTAAATACGAGAATTATGATTTGATAAATCAAATGTTCAAATAATAAGATTTATTATAATACAAGAATATCTTATAGACTAATTGAGATACAAACAGTTAAAAAATAATTTTCTAATAAATCTCAAAAAAATAAAGGAAGGAAAATTAACATAATATATAGATTTATCATAATATATATAAATAACACCATCTTATATAATATATAGATTTATCATATTTTTGTATCTATGTTTATTACTATCTTAAATATTGAAAATGAATATAAATAGTAGAACATGTCATATTAATTTTTGCCTAATTTTGGAACATAGTTAAAAATTAAATTTTAACTTTTAACCTATTTTGGTTCATATCACTTCTTTATTTTTAATTCATTTTATTAAAAAAATTCGAAAAATCAACATTCAACCAATTTTTCAAAACAGTCATTTATGTTAACAAATTAATGATAAACATAATAGAATGAATCTAACATTTATTTTTACATTAACCATGATGACCGTATATCATATCAATATTTTTCAAAATGTTTTTCACAATTGATTTTATTTTTTTTATTTTTTTTGAAATTTTATAAGTGAAAATGTAAGTTTTATTGGCGGTGAAATGCTAAAAATGGTAAGATGAGAAGTAATTTTCGAAGGTAGGTTTATATAATAATAAGTAATAAATTACAGTTCGGAACTTCCGTTTCGTTTACGTGTGGGTCCCGAACCTCATTAGTAAGTAAGATTGACATGACGCCCTTCCTTCCTTCCTTCCTTATTTCATGTCGCGATTTGCAGGCCTCAACCAATATCACTATCTTCTTCTTCTTTCATTTTATTTTTTAGGGGTTGTTTGGAATGTCTTAAATAAGTATATTTTTTGATTTTTTAGACTAAACAGTTGAGGAAAAAAATATGATTATTTGGGTTAATTTTTTGACTTTTTATGAAAAAATGTATATTAAAAAATTATATAAATTAGTGTGTATGGGAAAATTAGGATTGAGAGTTGTACAGTCGTACTTTTTGACTTTTGATGAATAGTGATAATTTTATAATTTTTTAAGTAACTTTTTGACTTTTTTTCAACTTACCAAACTTGGTCTTAATTTATAAAATACAAACAACTCACAATTCACGAAGTATTATAATGTTTAGATTTGGAACAAACTTGCAAATAATCATTTTTGTTACCAAAGTTATATGGCTTGACAATATTTTTTGAGTTAATTTAAAGAAATTTATATTTTTTGAGAAATTTATAAATTATTTCATCCTCACTTTTTGTGGCCCCCTTTGTCGAAATAAGGCCCATTTGGACAACTTTGGCTTTTTTTTAGTTTTTTTGACTTTTTTTTTTAATCATATCACTTTTTTACTTTTCTATATATTAAAAAAAAAAAAAAAAAAACTAAAAAATCAACTTTTAATCTATTTCCTAAAATATCCTTATCCAAAAATTCATAAACATCCTTTTTAACTTCAACATTCAACATTATCTTGTTGCTTACTTGTCAATAAAAAAGAGAAGGGGATTTAGTTAAAATCCCCTCATAATAAACTTTAATATATTAAAAATAAGCACAAATAATTTTGGGCAAATTACAAAAAAAAAAAAAAAAAAACCTTAAAATTTCGCGTGTTTTTCAATTTAAACCATAGAGTTTCAATGTTGACAAATTAAATCCTGTAGTTTCTTCCGTGTTTCAATGTGAAACCTCTGTCCATATCCATTTGATTAAACTAACAGAATTTGGACAAAATTTTCAGATTCAAACACACATGTTCAAGCATTTGTATCTCCTTCGTCGTATTCTGTTTTGCCTCATTTTTGTATCGTTAGATTCACCTCATGGCCTAATTTTCATTCCACCCCTTATACGTCTTATTCCACCTCTTTTTGCATGTTGTTAGAGTTCCGAAAGTTTGCCAAAAATAAATTTTTCTCTCTCTCTCTCTTTCTTTCTTTCTTTCTCTCTCTTTTTTTTTCCCTTTTTTTTGCTTTCTTTTTCTCGTCTATCTTATATCTCCATACTTCTTCCTTCCTCATTCCTTTCCACAATTATTCTCTCTTTTCCTTTTCCTTCATGGTCCTTCCTCCACTCTTATGATTCTTTCCGTTCTTGTAAATTATATACATTCATACTTGACGACATCGCCACCATCAAAGGTTCGGTAGCCACCACGAGCACGGTGGAAGGGCCATGAAGGAAAAGGAAAAAAGAGAATAACTGTGGAAAGAAAGTAGGAAGGAAGAAGCATGGAAATAGAAAATAGAAGGGGAAAAAAAGAGAGATTTTTTATTTTTGGCCAATTTTTGAAGTTTTGACGGCATGCAAAATGAGGTGGAATAAAGAGCATAAGGGGTGAAATAAAAATTATGCCATGAGGTGAATCGAACAATGTAAAAATGAGGCAAAACAGAGTTATGATGAGAGATATACAAATACTTGAACATGTGGATTTGAATATGAAAATTTTGCCTAAAGAGAAAAAAATCTTATTTTTGGCGAATTTCGGAGCTCCGGCAGTATGCAAAAAAAGATGGAACAAGGTTTATAAGGGGTGGAACAAAAACTAGGTCATAAGATGAATCCAGCGACGCAAAAATGAAGCAAAACAGAGTTACGACAAAGAAGATACAAGTACTTGAACATATCTGTTTGAATCTAAAAATTTTGCCAAAATAGAGAAAAATCTTATTTTGGCTAACTTTTGAAGTTCCAATGGCACACAAAAAGAGGTAGAACAAGGTATATGAGGGATGAAATGAAAACTAGGCAATGAGGTGAACCCAACGACACAAAAATAAGGTGAAACAAAGTTACGACGAGGGAGATACAAGTGTTTGAACATGTATGTTTGAATCTGAAAATTTTGCCCAGATTCCGTTAGTTCAATCAAACGGATATGGACGAAGGGTTCACATTGAAATCCTGAAAAAACTCCAGGGTTTAATTTGTCAAAATTGAAACTATGTGATTTAAATTGAAAAAATGCGAAATCTTGGGGGTTTTTTTGTAATTTGCCCAAAAAATTTTCTTGAAAAGTCTAACACATATCACTATTACCAAAATATTAAACTTTAAAATAATATAACTTTTGAGGTAGATGTCAATTTTTAATAAAATTAGTATTTTTAAGATCCTCTCATTAAGATCTATCAAATAAGATTCATGTTGATTATAAAATTCTTAAATAAAAAAATTTTTATTACTGTCGAAATTGATATAAACAGTAGCACGCTACTCTATTTAACAGTAACATTTATTCTGTCTCACAGTAACATTACTCAGTTTGACAGTAACATAAAACTCTGGTAATATTGTCCAAAAAATATATATATATATATATTTTATTTTGTCCTTACTCAATTATGTGTTTCTTTCTTAAGAGATTTATGAAGTAAAATAAATTAAGTTGTTCTTTTCACCAAATAAGGGTCAAATGGAGAGGTTTTGGCTAAATTTCTCAAAAGAGAACGCCGCTTCTAGCTCTCTTATATTAATAAATAATAACTAAGAATTAATACACGCAATACATATACAATTTAAATAAAATAAAATATTTTATTATATACTGTATATCACCCGAGTGATAAAAAAAAATTCCTAAAAACTTGGTTGTTTGGGGTGTCCTAAATAAGTATACTTTTTGTCTTTTTAGACTAAAAAATTGAGGAAAAAAATATGGATGTTTGGATTAACTTTTTGACTTTTTATGGAAAAATATATATTAAAAAATTGTATATATTAGTGTGTAGAAGAAAATTAAAATTTGGAATTGTGCAGTCGTAATTTTTGACTTTTGGTAAATAGTGATAACTTTTTAACTTTTTGAGTAACTTTTTAACTTTTTGACTTTTTTCAACTTGCCAAACTTGGCCTTAAAAACAAGATTTACGTCTCACTTTTCTTATTTATCTTTTTTTTTTTTAAATAAAAAAATAAGAGACGAACACGACCGTAAATATTTGGACACAAAATCCAACTTTCATTTAATAAAATAATAATATAAATAGTATAGATAATAATAATAATAATAATATAATTTTCGTAAGCTTTCAACATGCAACAGGTTACATATAAAAAAGGTTTCATAAATAAATAAGGGGTAAATTACACTGACTTTTCTGAGATTTTTTATAAATACAAAGACCTCCTCTATAGTTTCAATAATTATAGTAATCTCTCTTACTTTGCCTGACATTTTTCAAATTTCTCCTTCTGTCAAATTAGAACAAACGGTGTTACTTTTTATTTTTATTTTTATAGTAAATGACTTTATTGTCCTTTCTTTTAAAATATTAAAAAATATTTTTGGATTAGAGAACAAGTTTGGAAGAAGCAAACAGTGTCTGGAATAGTATTTTTGGATTTATTTTTTAAAATATTAAAAAGTGTTTTAAAAATTTTATTTTTTTATTTTAAATATATAATTTTTATTTATTTTGTAAATATTTTAATTTTTTTTATTTTAATATTTTAAACTTGAAACAAAACTTCACACTCAAATCGTAATCAAACACATAACTCAAAACTCAATTCAAAAATTATTTTCAAACTTCATAACCAAACACATAACTCAAAACTCCACACTATTTTCAAAACTCTACACTCAAATCATAACCAAATACATAACAAAAAAATTAAAATATGTAAAAATATATTTATAAAATAAAATAAAATATTTAAAATAAAAATTATATATTTAAAATAAAAAATAACTTTTTTTAATTTTTTTAATATTTAAAAAATATATTTAACATAAGTTTGTGTTTGGTTTTGAGTTTTGAAAATAATTTTTAAATTGAGTTTTGAATTATGTATTTGGTAAAGACTCTATGAGTTTTGAAAAGATCTTGGAAAATTTCTAATTGGAATTGTGATTCTAAAAGACAACCAAACATGTTTCTAAAAAAAATCTTTTTTCGAAACATGTTTTTACTCAAAACTCAATTTAAAATTTATTTTCAAAACTCATAAACAAACACAAACTTAAAATTTAATTCAAAACTCTTTTCAAAACTCAAAACCAAACTTTTTCCAAAACTCTATTTTAAAAGAAAAAATTATTTTATTTTTTAAAATTATCTTTAGAATCATGATTTGAGTGTATGATCGTATTTTGAGAAATGAATTTTGAAAAGAAAAAATTTGTTTGATTCTAAGTTTTGAAATTTTTCGAATTTATTTTTTTAGGGGAAATATTTTATATTTTAAATATTTATTTATTTATTTTAATGTGCATTATATTTCATACATTTATGTGTTGTATTTTTTTAATATTTTTAATATATTTTTTAAATATTAAAAAAAATTTTAAAATCATTTTTTATTTTAAATATATAATTTTTATTATAAATATTTTATTTTATTTTATAAAAATATTTTTAAATATTTTAATTTTTTTGTTATGTATTTGATTACGATTTGAATGTAGAGTTTTGAAAATAGTGTAGAGTATCAAGTTATGCGTTTGATTATAAGGTTTGAAAATAATTTTTTAATTGAGTTTTGAGTTATGTGTTTAGTTACGATATAAGTGTAGAATTGTGTTTTGAGTTTAAAATATTAAAATTAAAAATTAAAATATTTACAAAATAAAATAAAATATTAAATAAAAATTATATATTTAAAATAAAACAATAAAATTTTCTTAAACATTTCTTGATATTTTAAAAAAATAAATCTAAAAATACTGTTCCAAACGCTGTTTGTTTATTCCAAACGCTGTTTGTTTATTTCAAACTTGTCCTCAAATTCAAAAATATTTTTTAATATTTTAAAAAGAAAGGCAATAAAGTAATTTACAATAGAAAAAGTAATATCATTTGTTCTAATTTGACAAAAGAAAGGAATCTATAAAATGTCAAATAAAATAAAATAAAAGTTACTATAATTATTAAAATTATAAAAAAAAAATTACTACATTTGTCAAAAATCTCAAGATAGGTCAGCGTAATTTACTCATAAATAAATAAATAACAATGAGAGAGAAGTTGTTTGTTCAGTGTGCTTCCACGTGGGGATGCAGTATTCCGGGAGCATTGTTTTTCTAGACCGGATGCAGGCCTCTCTCACTTGTCTTTTACTCAGTCGCTCCATCCATCCCTTCAATTTGTTTTGGGATGGGGGATGGGTCAAGTTTAATGCAAATTATTTGGCTTATATTGGCACGTAGATCATACGTGCTGTTTAGCTAATGAAATTGGGAGGTGTTGGTGGTAGATAAGCTAAGCAAAACCCAACCCACACATATGGCTATGTTTGGCGTGAAGGTTTGGGTTGGATTGAATTGCGTTGCAATTATTTTAGTTATAAAAATATAAAATAAATTTTTTAATTTAATAAGATAAAATATCACATTAAAATTATAAATATTTTATTTTTTTTCTCATAAAAGTCATAAAAGTCAAAAAATCTATCCTAAATGAGACTTTTTAACCTCAAATTATAAAAATCAATAAGTTAAAAAGCTAACTCATATCCCAAACGAAGGCATAATACTCTCATTTTTTTTTTTTTTCCCATGAAATTTAACTTCTTGGTAACCAGGCCCCCTCCGTGGACAGTTGATATCTTTGTTTTGAGTAAAATAAAAGTTAACAACAAAGTTTTTCGATTAAGGCTAAGTTTGGCATCTCATAAAAAATTTAAAAAGTCAAGAAGTCACTATTCTATTTAAGTCACATCATCTCTCTACCACATCACTTCAAACCCAACCCATTTTTCATAAGAAGTCAAAAAGTATACTTATTTAAAATATCCCAAACAACCCCTAAGTTTGAACAAACAATTTATTTTCAGGATACAAGTATCAAATTGTAGACAGTAATTCTAAAGTTTCTTGCAAAACATTTTACGAAAATTATATTTGAACATTAGAAAATATGAGAGAGGAGGAGATTCAAATCAAAGTGACTAATTTGCTTTTTATTTTGAGATTTTGAATTGAAAGCTTGTTTGTTTTATTAGGTGTGGTTTGGTAACACTTACGTTTTCAGTTTATATTTATAAAAATTTTAAAAACTCAAATAAAAACTTGTTTGATAAATTTTTGACTTATAAATTAATGGTCTCAGTTTATAAATTTGGCCAAAAAATATAAATTCAAAAAATAAGTTTACGTTTTGAGTTTTCAGTTTTCAGTTTTTTTTTTTTTTACCACCCAACACTAACCACCACCCGCCACCATTTTCCGCCACCATTTTCCACCACCGTATTTCGCCGCCACCACCACTCACCACCCACCCCCCACCACCACTTGCCACCACCACCATTCACTAGCCACCTGCCACCACCAACCACCACCCACCACCCGCCACCACCAGCCACCTGCCACCCCCTCGCCACCACCATCCACCCCTCGCCGCCACCGCCGCTACCACCATCCACCCCTCGCCACCACCTACCTGCCACCACCCATCACCCGGCACTACCATCCACCACCCGCCACCACCACTCACCACACACCTGCCACCACCATCCACCACCCGCCACCACCAGCCACCTGCCACTCACCCGCCACTCCCCACCACCACTCACCAGCCACCTGCCACCTACCCGCCACCTACCACCACCACTCACCAGCTACCTGCCACCTGCCACCTACCCACCACCACCACCACCACCACCACCCACCCACTTGCCACCACCACCCACCACCTGCCACCATCACCACCACCATCCACTCGCTACCACCCACCACCACCCGCCATCTGCCACCAACCTGCCACCACCACCCACCACCCGCCACCGTCACCCACCCACCCACCACCACCACCCGCCGCCACTACTACCACCACCCACTCGCTACCACCCGCCACCCGCCACCGTCACCCATCCACCCACCCACCACCACCACCACCACCCACTCACTACCATTTTCCACCACCGTCTTCCACCACCACCATCCGCCATCATTTTCCACCACCGTCTTCCGCTGCCACCACTCGTCTCCACCCACCATCCGCCACTGCTTGTCATTTCTCATTCTTTTTTATATTTAAATTTTTTTTTGAACATTTTGTCTAAACCAAACGCGCTTGTAGTTTATGCTTTTCTAAAAATAAACAAAAATCAGTTTATAAAATTTTTGTAAATATAAACTGAAAACGTAAACGTTGCCAAACAGACCCTTAGTAATTAAGTTCATATATTTGCCACAACAACAAAACAAAAACAAAAACAAAAACAAAAAATAGTAATGAAGGCATCAATAGCACTTTTGCTACGAAATCCACTACCTAATTTTTAGGTTACACCCACCTCCACATCTCCCTATCAAAAAATAGGTGCAGAAAGAAATAATGCCTGTATTTGGTTTGTGTTTTGAAATTAATTTTCAATTTTTTTTTTTTGAGGAGTCTAAAATTTTTTTTGGTTTGTTTAATTGTATATTTTGAAAATAGTTTTGGAGTTTGAAATGATTTGATATTTTGTTATAGTTGAGTAAATGTGTGTGAAAGAAAAAGTAATTGAGAAGGAGAGAAGAGAGAAAAAAAAATGTGATTGATTGATATGTAAGAGAGATAAGTGATTTTGAAAAAAAAAATTTAAATTTGAACAAAACAAAATTTTAAAAAATATTCTCAAAAATTAAGTTACGTACCAAACAAGCCCAATATACCCTACCACTTCTAATGTTCACATGGATAAAATTCCTCCTGTCCCAATACTCAATAACTTTAAAAATTAACGAAAAATTCCAAATCTTCATAATGACTCAATAGCATTATTGATGACGGACCCAAAATCACCATTTATTTCAAGAGAATCACCATTTATTTCAAGAGAAGGCGACTGATCATTCACTTTATACTTAAATGACCCATCAACCTCCAAAAATTAGTGTTTTGGCTGGGAAACTAGAATTCTCATTTATTTAACATAAATCCCCACAGCATATATCTCAACAAATTAACAAGCATTAGCAGAATGAAAAAAGCTCCTTGCTATCGAAATCACCTCATTGTCTTTTAAAATGTAGACAGAAATCATCCCCCCCCCCCCCCCCCCCCCCCAAAATTTTTTTTTTCTTTCTGAAACATAGTATTGAAATACCGCCCAGGTTTATATCGACTACATGAAAATCTTCTGGAGAGAATAAATGTAACTTGCCACATCATGTTCCAGCCTTCCGGCAACCAACATTGGGCTACAAAACCAGCCTTGATTGGAGCAACTGATCGCCCAAAACCACACTACAAGTGAATGAAAAAATAATCATAAACAATAAAAGTGAGTCAATTTCCCAGAAAAGGAATCAAATTTTCAACTCAGCAATAATTTTCACACTTCTAGATCAGAATGCAATAACCACCATGTGCTTTGGTTGGTCATTTGCAACTAGTGCACATAAATCTACCCCTCAAAAAAAAAACTTGCAAAAAGATGATTCACAAGCTGATGTAAGACAAGATTTTAAAATTTTTTATATTTTTAGTTTTAATATTTTTGATATATTATTTATTAATTTTATTATTTTAGAATTAGATTTTGACTAGGATTTTAAATAGTTTAGAATTTTAGTTTCCTATTCTGTTAGGTTTCCTTATTTGTATTGATTTAAGTTTCCTAATTTATTTTAGAATTATTTTTCTTACAAGTATTAGGTTTAGTTTATTATAAATATCTATGTAAGCCTCATGGCAAATGAATTTTTATTCATTCAATCAATAATATTAAGATATTTTCTCTTTCTTGTGGATTCAAGGTTATATTTTTCTCATAGATTCGAGAGTCCCTTTCGTCTACTAGAACGATATCTAGTCCCCATGTATTCCGCTACGTCAAGTGGTATTATGATCGTGAAGATATATTGTCATATACAAATCAAGATACCTCCATGGAGTTGATAAAAATTTGCAATGAAATTGTAGTTGCGAAATAAAAGAATTCACATCCAAATATTACTTGTGGTGAGATTGTTTGTAAAACTAATGAAGAACATACAAAGTCTTGTTCGAGTGTTGATGATGCATCAACACATGGTCATTTGAATATTGGGGAGAAAATTTTTACAAAAAAATCATAAAAATATTGAGAAAAAAGGAGATCTAATTAAGCCTAGTAACAAAGAGAAATTAGAAGAAGAGATAATACAGCCGCTGAATGCAACAAAGAAATTGGTTGATGCTACACTTGATATTCCAAGGTATTGAAGGATCAATTGAATCTGGGATGGTGCAACATCAAGAAAGCATACAAGTTATACATGAAGTAAATTTGGTTGATTTTCCTGATGTAAAGCAATTCAATTTAATTTTCAAAGTTTGTCTAATTGATCTTGTCAACCAGTTGAAGCATATAGAGAATAACTTTCAGAAAGTAGACTTCTTCACATATAATTTTTGGAAGAGGGACAAACAACTGAAATATTCCAAGTATCTTTTTATTTGGCATGGAAGATGGCAGATCTCTAATATGAACTCGAGGACAAGTTCTTTCAAAGAAGAGGAGTCTGATGTAAGATAAGATTTTAAGAATTTTTATATTTTTAGTTTTAATATTTTTGATATATTATTTATTAATTTTATTATTTTGGAATTAGATTTTGACTAGGATTTTAAATAATTTAGAATTTTAGTTTCCTATTTTCTTAGGTTTCCTTATTTGTATTGATTTAAGTTTCCTAATTTATTTTAGAATTACTTTTGCTACAAGTATTAGGTTTAGTTTATTATAAATAGTTATGTAAGTCTCATGGCAAATGAACTTTTATTCATTCAATCAATAATTTTAAGATATTTTCTCTTCCTTGTGCATTCAAGGTTCTATTTTTCTCGTGGATTCGAGGGCTCCTTTTGTCTAGTAGAACGATAGCTAGTCCCCGTGTATTCTGTTGCGTCACAACCACAACTTTGATTGAATTTTTTAAGACAGGTGAGCATTCATGTGGCCTCAGAAAAGTTCAGATTCCTCCGTCATGGATATGATCTGACAATGTAAGAAAATATTTAGATCATCATAGGCCTCAAAATAATTAGCAAATAAATCTGCCAAAAAAAAAATACAACAGATCAAACACAATTTTTTATACATATATTTCTTGGGTTCAATATATAGACAGGTAAGCAGTCATTAACAGGCCTCAGAACAATTCCAGGTTCCTCCATCATAATATGACAAGATCAGACGATGTAGGCAGATCTTTAAATCATCACAGGCCCGGAAAAAATGAGCAAACAAAACTACCAAAATAAAAGTCACTAACAAGGTCAAAGCACAACTTTTATTTGCTTCCTAAATTCAATTTTTAGGACAGGTGAGCAGCATGCATGTGGCCTCAGTACAGTTTACAGATTCCTCCATCATGACATGCAAATCGGACAATGTAGGCAAATCTTTAAATTATCATAGGCATCAAAGAAACATTGCAAGTTTTATCATCACTTTAATATGAAAAAGGTGGAAATAACAAACTTCTTACATCTTAATACCAGGTCACATTTCTCACCCAAAAAAATGAAGTTGCAAAATTTGCAGCTTTTCAAGTTAAATGTACACACACAGGAACAACAAAACAACAACAATATGTTCAGTAAATGAAACAACCTTATATTTTAATTGGTTATTCCAGCCTCATTGAATGGGTGAATCCACCCCAAAAAACAAAAAACATTAGCACTACACAAACCAAATAACAAACTTTTTGAGACTATTTATGTGTTTCAAAGTGTTCTATCATATTTTAAGCTAAAAGTAAATGCAGAGGAAGATCATAAGCCACCAAAGGGTGCCTGTAAATTAAATAGAGCTATACTACAAACCCAGTATTTGCATTGGTCATATCAACTTGTTTAGATAAATGAATGAGTCCAGCCAGAACATAATGCAACAGAAAGCTAATAAAAAAATGAAAGAAAAAAAAATTGTCGATCACACCCATGAAACTAATGTAATTTCTGTCTCTTTAACTTTTGTTTGCTGCAATTAAAGGGTGATGCAAAATAATAACTGTGGGGATATATTTTTGAGTACCAACACGTGGCAAAGGTGACGCCGACGTATCAGCCAAGGTGCCAGGTGTCTTGGTCATGACGCCGAGGTGATCTCGGCATGGCCGAGGTTATCTCCGAAGATATCGGAATCCGAGATAAGCGGATAAGGGATAAGAGTCCTAGAATGAGGAAAAACTTCAAGATAGATAAGGATAATGTTCTTAGGGAGTATATCCTTATCTCTTGAAGAGTCCAAAGTAAGCACTGAATGGAAGTCCATAGAAGTCAGGCTTCTATCGGGACTAGGATTGAGTTAACTATAAAAGAGAGGTACCCCCGTGGGTCTAAGGTACGCAATTTATATTCTGAATAGTGAGATTCGCACCATTGATTATCTTTGAGAGATATACTGACTTGATCGTCGGAGTGCCCCCGGGTGGACAAACCACCGTCGGAATCTTCTCTTTCTGTTGCAGGTTAGCCAGGTGTCATCTATTCTGCCAATGCTCTCCTACTGAATACTAAGTTGGCAATGTGGTCGGAAATTGGTACACACAATTTGGCGCCGTCTGTGGGAAAGAAAGTAGAATAGATGGCCAGTTACGGACAGAAGGAAAAGATTGGGGACGACACTCCTGCTGGGAGTAGGAGACCTATTGACCTTGATGTCGAAGGAGACAGGTCCAACGCAGAAACTCATGAGCAAACTCACGGAGTAAAAGACGTCGGCCAGACTGGCGACGTACCAAAGAAACTTGATCAAAGCGGGTACTACAACGAAGGCGACCTCCAGGTATGGAAGGACAGGTGCCTACGAAGGGACGAAGAGATGAAAGAGATGGCAAACAAATTGGCAGACCTGCAATCGGTCGTCAATTTTATGATGCAAAATAACGTCATGCAGCCACCATACGCGCTGCAGGACACGCCGATTCCAGCGGCCAATGCCCAGAAGGGAGAGCAGAAAGCAATCCCAGAAGCCCCCCAGCACACCAGGAGCGAAAGACACTCTCACCGGCCTTCAAGGGAGGTCAGAAGAGGGGAGTCAAGGAAGGAAGAGTCACAAATGACACAACGCACCAAGAAGGCCGACCCTAAAGAACATCGGCATGTTCAAGGGCAGGCGCTGTGCTTCGATACAACTCATGGAGAGGGGTTGAAGAGGACTCACCACAAAGCTGAAAGTAGTGCACCAAAAAGACTGAAAGCAGGAGATAGCCGAGCTCTTGTGCAGACAAATGAGGACTTAAGAGATTACCTCAAGAGGAAGCAACAAAATGCCTACGGCGAGGTAACCTCCCCAGACAAGCCGAGGACACCATTCTCGGTAGAATTGGACAGGTTTGAGACGTCGAAGAGATTCAGTATGCTGAGGTTCCAAATATACGATGGTAAGTCAGACCCCAACTTCCACGTTGGATTGTATTTGAACTCAATGGCATTGTATAGTGGGAACGAGTTGTTGCTCTGCAAAGTGTTCCCCTCATCCTTCGGGGAGATTGCATCAGATTGGTTCCGCAAATTACCAAAGGGAAGCGTGAAGACTTGGGAAGGCCTGGCCGAGATGTTTGTGGCCAGGTTCATGACAAACAAGCTGCAGCCATTAAAGGTGGACGCATTGATGGCTCTGAAGATCAGCAAGGATGAAGGCCTTACGGCCTATGCAAAAAGATACTATGAGGTGTTCAACCGAATACCAGAATGTAACCAAGAAGTGGCGGTCGTGTCTTTCAAGAACGGCCTAAAAGACAACTGTCCACTACGGAAGTCTTTGGCAAAGACATTGCCAAAAAGCATGGAAGAGCTCATGGCGAGAATCGAGAAGTATGCTAAAGCCGAAGAAGACATATCGGGGACCAAGGAAACAAAGCAAGAGAAAGGAAACGGCTCGCCGAAGCAAGGCCGAGGTAACAATGGATCGAGCAAGCAAGAAACAGAACTGAGGGCTGCACAGGCAGTGAATACTGTGTTCTGAATCCCAATCCACAAAGTCCTGGAACAAATTTGGAATCAACCCTATTTCAGAACACCAGCAAGGGCACCAGGAGAATTTATGGGAAGAAACCTTGGTAGGCGTTGTGCTTACCACAATGAAGATGGGCATATGACTCAGGGCTGTAGAGCCCTGAAAACACATTTAGAAGACCTGGTGAGGCAGGGCCATCTGAGAGACCTTGTCGATGAAGCCAGGACAAGAGAAGAGCAGGCAAGACTGCCTTAGGCACCAGCAGCTCCCCCTCCCCTAGCACAACAACCTCAGGCAGGAGGACCTCGGGTAATTAATGTAATCCACTCGAAGGTCAATGAGAACTAGATTAGGGGGGAGACCCAGAAGGTAAAGCACTTGCAGCACGTCTACCAAGTCAGGAAAAAGAGACATCGGGCAGAAGAGTGCCAAGGACCAGTAGTGTCCTTTTCTGAAGCCGACCTTGAGATGGTACAGCATTCGCACAATGATGCCTTGGTAATATCCCTCCAGGTTGGGGAATGCCAAGTAAAACGCATCCTGACTGATCAAGGCAGCTCTTGTGACATCATGTATGTCCGATGTTATAAGGAGCTCGGCCTTCACCCAGACGATATGGAGCAATCCAATAGCTCGATGGTTAGGTTCAATGGAACGCCGACATGGCCATTGGGAACAACCAGCTTAGAGGTGCAGGCAGGCACCAGGAAGATAACAACAGAGTTTACCGTAATCGACACACCCTCCCCTTATAACATCATTTTGGGAAGGCCATGGTTGCATGCAATGGGGGTTGTTCCCTCAACATTGCATCAACTATTGCGGTTCCCAATATAACATGGGATTGAGGAGGTCAGAGGAGATCAGCTGCAGGCAAAGAATTGCTCCATGGCAGCAATGAAATCCACCTGCAGCATACGAGAACCAGAAAAAGCAGAGATCGAAAAACAAGGACATGGAAGTCCTAGAGGACGTTGGCAAGGAGGCAGCAGAGAAGAGCAAAGAAACACTGAAGAAAATCCCCGTCCAGGAGGGGGATGAAAAATGCTTCTTTCTTCCCGGCTCAGGCTTAACCGAAGATGAGGGCAAGGAGCTGCCAAGGCCTTGGAACACTTGCAATTTAAATTTTTTCTATCACTAGAATCTTCTGTTCTTTTGTCATTTGCCGAAGTAAATAAATAAAGTTTCAGCTTAATTTATCTGTTTGTACACTCATGACCGATCAAGATACTTGACGATTGTTTCTGACATGCATGAACAATGAGAACCCAAGTGAAACTTAGGTTCACATTAGGGGGCAGAGAGAAGACAAGCGATGTTTAACACTTGTTGAAACTTGAGAAAAGTTTACAAGTTAAACCGATATGATGTTTACTTGTTGAAACTTGTGAAAAGTTTACAAGTTAAACCGATATGATGTTTACTTGTTGAAACTTGAGAAAAGTTTACAAGTTAAACCGATATGATGTTTAACACTTGTTGAAACTTGTGAAAAGTTTACAAGTTGAAGACTAAGGTTAAGCACTTGTTGAAATTTTATGAAAATTTACAAGGTGAAACCAAGTTTACGCCGAGAAAGATACTTGGGTATTTGCCGAGGTAAAATCATCAGTTGTATAACCGAGGTGTGTCACCCCGAGAAGGTTGCACAAGGATTGGAGTGTATTAAAGATATGCAAAATATTCTAAGTATGGAGACATACAAGGCAAGCATGCAAGCATTCAAAAGCAAAAGAGTTGTTGTATTAAAAACACATCAGCAATGTGAAGAAGTTTACAGTACTTCAAAAAAAGAAAAACAAAGTACAAAAAAAGGAAGGAAAAAACATAAGGCTAAGACTTCTCAGCAGTAGCAGTTGGTTGAGTTTGAAGTTCAGACGATTGTTGGGAAGACATCTCAGCAGCCTTATCCGCCGCGAGCTCGGCGTCGATTTCTGCAAGGGTTTCATTCAGGCTCTTGTCGACAAGGGAACGTCGGCCAATGCCTTCTCAGCTACAGCATCTTCAGGAACCTCCTCACCATCCTCATCTTGAGTCAAGTCTAGGACTTACTCATTCAGAGAAAGGGACTTGGTCCCAGTAGTCTCTTTTGATTTCCTCACCAAAACTTCCTCATCAACCTCATCCTTAGAATCAGACTCATCGTCAGATTGATTGGGAGGTGGAGTTGGAGGGAATGGCAGGGGAATGGCATCGACATTCTTAAAGGAGGAGTCCTCGGGGACATCAAGTTTCTTCAGCAAGGTCATCCAACCAAGGATGAAACCCTTGTTGCATGCTTGTTTGACTTGCTTTTCGTAGGCCTCCGTAACATCGGCCATGCCCTAAGCATATGCCTTCTCATCGGCATCTTTGATTTCGGCCTCTTTGGTGGCCAAGGCGTCTTGAAGCTCCTTCTGGGCCTGGGCCACTTTTTCCTCAGCCTCCTTCAGCTGGGCTTAAAGGACTTTATTTATCGCCTCAGCAGCGCCAACCTTCTCTTCAGCTTCATCTCTGGCTTTATAGTGACCTCGGCCTGATCCTCCAGGGTCTTCATCTTTGATTGCAAGTTTTTATTGGTTTTTTGAAGTGTGGAGACCTCCCTCTTCTTCTCGGCTAGCTTTTCACCGTTCTCAAAAGATTGTATTGAAAAAGAGTGGGCATGCTGGACGGCCTAAAAGAAAACAGAAGTATTAGAAAATATTCAAAGAAAGAAATGAAGAGAAAGACAGACAAATTACCAAGTAAAGATACTTACCCGAACAAATCGCTGGAGCATCAAAGCATAATTTTCGTACTCACTCAACTCGGCGTTCGGGTCGAGATCGCCGGGAAGAAGTAGAGCAGTACTGAGGGCGACACCGACGTTGATATCATTTTCACTATCGCTAGCTATAATAGGCTTATTTTCCAGGGTAATCTCGGGGGTCCAGGGGGCATCAGGCTTTTTAGACCCCGAGGTCGTTGCAGAGGATGACCTCGGCCTTTTGGATTTGGTAGATTCGAATTGAAGTGTTTCAGCGGACCTCTTCACGGGGATAGAGGCAGTTTTCTCACTCGGAGCCAGTTTGGAAATTGGCAAGGTATCCTCAGAATCGATATGAGTCACCTTTGCCTTGGGCTGAGCCTTTTTGATTCGTTTTGGCTTTGGTGGAAGTTGGGTTTGTGTTGATTGTGCATCAACGTTAGAAGGAATGCTGGCCAAGAGGTCTTTTGCAACTGGTTTTGGGCGACCCATCTCGGCAGAAGAAACTGTTCGGCGTCAACAGCGGCGTTGGGATGTTGGAATCAAGTATGGAGTCGAGGTTGACAATTGCTCAGTTGGATCAGAGGTTGATCCTTGGTCTGTCCGAGATGTGGACGCGGTTTGTGGAGTTGTGGCAGAGGGTGGAGAAAGGCTTTTCTTCTTCCTCCTAGGGACGTCCGGCAGAGCTGACTTGTATGTTGGAATAAAATTGAGAAGCAGAGGCGCCTTCCGTTTATGGACTGGCAAGTCCAAAAGTTTCTTCAAATCCTTACTGGGAATGAAGGATTGGCGAAAGTTTTTTGATGGCTTAAGAACAACTGCAAGAAAAGCAGACATTAAGAAATAGATAAAGTACGAAAGACTTTAAAAAACAAGTAGGTATGAATGTAGGGCTCTTACCATTACCCTCTACAAAGACTGATCGAGGGAGAGGGAAGAGATGGAGGTCTTCATCTGGGGCGAACTCCCAGTTCCCCGAAGTAATAAAATAATCGTCCCCAGCTCCCTTGTTGGAGTTAGGGAGGTCGGCAACGATTTTGTATTCAGTGGACCTCAGCTTGAGGTAGTAAACGTAGCCGGTGTCTTTTTTGAGGCCACACATAGTGTAACAATATTGGATGTCAGCTAATGTGATCCTAGCGTTTTCTTGTTTGGCTAAAGCTATGATACCATTGATGGTTCGATAGGAATTGATGGAAAGTTGCATTGGGTTCAACTTGTAATAATGAAGTATTTCAGGAAAAGGGTGTTGAGTGGGAGCCGAAGTCCACACTCAATGAAGGCTACCACAGGGAAAGGCATGGAGTCATCAGTAGGCATGATAGAGTCATCATCCCCAGCCAACCTCAGATGGACGTCGGCTGGGATTTCAAACTCTTGTCTAAAGAATTCTAGTTTGGATGGGGTATCTACCCTATATTTCCACATACCCATGATATCGGCTTAATCGAAGATGTTGGATTTCAGAAGATGTTTTGAAAGGGTTATTGGGACCTCGGCAAACACTTAGGTAAATGCAGGTTTCAGTTTTTTCCTAAATTGTGGGTTTTACAGACAAATCCCAAACCTAAGTTTATGGAAACGAAGATTGAAGACACAAATCTGGAAAAGACACCAAAAACAGAAAACAAGAACAAGTTTCAGAATCAAGAACAGAGATGGACTATCAAGAACATAGTGAGTACAAAGGGTACAAGGTCAAGAACAGTGGTAAAAGTGCAAGAAAATGGTGAACAATGCGTGTATTCAAGACATGGGCAAAGGCAAAATCATGGAATAAACACACTCAGATATGAGATTCACAGATCGAATGTTTAACAAGTAGTAAAGAGCATCAGAGAATTGAAAACGAAAGGAACAGTGGCTTATCAGAAAAAGTGAAGCCGGTATGAAGATCGCCGAAGTTAGGCGGCGGTTACAGAAGTAACAGAACGGCGAAAGCTTCACCAAGAGGGAGGAATGAAGGCAGTTGCAGAGCTTGAAGTCTGGAACAATGGTGGATTCAAGAGAAAAAAGTAAGAGAGAGAAAAAAGCAAGAGTATCGAATAAAAAGTGAAGAAATGAAAGAAGAGGGAAAAGTTTCTGTTAAAACTTGAAACGACGGCAAAAAAGAGTAGTTAATGCACCTAGAGCAGCGAATGCGTCAGACGGCGCACGCAGGCGCAAGACGGCTTACAGGTGTGTCACAGACACGATCCAATGAGGATAAGACGCGTGAATGAAGCGATTGAATAGTGATTCATGACAGCTTATACGAGTGAAGAAATTCACTGGAATTCTTGTTCTTTAAGGGAGGCATATCGGCCTTAAAACAATGATCTCGGCTAAAATGATTTAAGCCGACGTATTGGAAGGAGGCACCGATATAGGTTCCATCACCTCAGAATGCCGAGATAATAAAACCTAGGAGGCAGTTGTGGGGATATATTTTTGAGTACCAACACGTGGCAAGGTGACGCCGACGTATCAGCCGAGGTGCCAGGTGTCCTGGTCATGACGCCGAGGTTATCTCCGAAGATATCGGAATCCGAGATAAGCGGATAAGGGACAAGAGTCCTAGAATGAGGAAAGACTTCAAGATGGATAAGAATAATGTTCTTAGGGAGTATATCCTTATCTCTTGAGGAGTCCAAAGTAAGCACTGAATGGGAGTCCATAGAAATCAGGCTTCTATCTGGACTAGGATTGAGTTAACTATAAAAGAAAGGCACCCCCGTGGGTCTAAAGTACGCAATTTATATTCTGAATAGTAAGATTCGCACTATTGATTATCTTTGAGAGATATACTGACTTGATCGTCAGAGTGCCCCCGGGTGGACGAACCACCGCCGGAATCTTCTCTTTCTGTTGCAGGTTAGCCAAGTATCATCTATTCTGCCAGTGCTCTCCTACTAAATACTAAGTTGGCAGTGTGGTCGGAAATTGACACACACAATAACAAAGCCAGCACAGCATGTCAACGCAAACAATGCTAACAAACATAACCAAAACCTTCATCACACACACATAGGGATTACAGAGTAATACCTTCTCACATCTGAGAAAGAAGAGACGATTTTCCTTTGAGAGAATTGTGTCAGGACTTTTGCAACCATTGCAGATGACATACTCATCTGCACAATGCAAAAACATATATAACCACCAAAATACAATTCAAGGGTGCAAAGAACACAGCCGAAATGTGGTATAACAAAAATTAATAAAATGCAGAGGACACCAGAATCCATGCCATTAAGTTTTAGCTTACTGGTAAGCAAGCAAGAAAGGAGCCCACTTAACTATTAACACCAAATTTGGCAATTATCTGAGTTATTACTTCTAACTTTATACAGATGGAACTTACTGACATATCTCCGCAGGATGCCCTCAAAATTTTTTGGTGCAAATCTTCCCTTCACAACATTTCAGCCAGCAATATTTGTAATAATCTTGGCTGTCCATCAAGTGACCCACTCGTCCCCATTTCAGCCAGCAAGAATGTCATAACATGCTCTGGTTGCCTATGCATACTGGAGTAACAGACAGAACTTAAAAAGACTCATAATAGAATATTTATAATTATAATAACAACAACAATAATAATAAAACAGAAAAAGAACACAAAACCAAGCAATATGTTTTCTGAATTAGAACTATATCTCATTTTTAGTTCAGTAGACCCAAATTAGACTGTACCTCATTTTGCCAATTAAGTAAACTATTAGCTTGATCAAACTACTGAACCAAATCTTTCTTAAAATCCCAATGTCCACGCAACAATCAAATTGCTGTTCACAACCCACAATTCTATTTTACGAACAATCTAGCCCTTCTAATGTTTCATTAACTGAAATGTTCTGTATTTCTCAAAAAGTGATCCAATTTATGGTGTAAATCAATCTCTTGAAGGGTTTCGTAAGCAGCAAAATCCTCTCAAATTAGAACACACATGTACAAGCAAAATCCTTGATACGAGATTTCATCACATCACTATAAATAAACAAATAAATAATCAGAATATGCATTCACATACAGCAAACACATGGACCATAGATAAGGTAAAACAATATCTATCAAATCCATCAAGGATAGATAATGAATAACATTTAAGGAAATCAAAATGATATTTGCCATACGTCTTGCATAGATCCATAAAGTTCACAAATACAGTTTTCTTTGTGCCTTCACAAAGAACTTGAGGAGGCAGCCTCATGACTGTTCTACGTCTATCTCCAGCAAGCTCCGGATTATTCTCATGCAGAATATGGAACACACAATCCAGAAGCCGCACACATTAATGAGAAGATAATTAGATCCATAAATAGAGAATAAGGCTTCATTTGTCTGGATGGAAATCAGATGAAAGGATTTGAGATTAATTTTTATAATAACACAGGAGATTAAAAATTATAGGTGGATTGAAAAACAAGGGGGAAAGATAACTTACAGGTAAAAGAGAAGTATTTTATAAGAATCATTGAAGAATTAGAACACTTGACACGGATGATTTCAAATAACTATTTTTACATTGTTATTTCAAATACACCTAACAAAACTCTCAAATACAATCTTGAAGTCCCATCTAAACCATCAATTATAAATTTGAGCCATTCTCTTTGAATGAATGAGTGACAAATCCTTTCATATAAATAAATCCAAACATAATGAAAAAAGAACAACTTAACATTAATTAGAATAAAAAATCTATATATTTCATAACTTGAACATTAAGATATTATTCATATAACAACTGCATTCCAAAGAATACAAAACAATTGTAACACATTGAATACACATGATGTATTCATTCATCTTAGGAGTATCCGTGATGCTTAGCTTCATGCGGAGACACCAAGTTATATGACAGCCTAACATGTAATAAATTTATGGAGACAAGAAAAGAAAGTCAAGAATTATACAAGAACAGAACATTGTGACAGTATTTTTATCTTTCAACAACTAGGCCTTCTAATATCGGACATAAACTACATAGTGCAGATGTAATACTAATGCCTCACATTTCAAACATGGCAGTCCGCATTGCCATGTGAAACTATCACATACTCGAAGATATCTAGTAAACCTCAGAGTCAAAATTTGATGGATGCTACAAAATTTAAATATTCCATCACTAATGACGAAAATGACATATGCAAATAAATTATTTTACAACCATCATAATACAAGAACAATGAAGAGCAAAGTTATTACAACAGAACAGAACAGTGATGGGCGAAGAAGAGGAAAGGGATTGTACCTCTTCATATTATAATCTCGGTCATTCCCTTCCCATGGAAACTGTGGTTGCAAGACGATTCCTTCTCCTTCTTCATCCTCTCCAATATGATCTACAAAGTGGAGGGAACTTTAATCTTACATGTAACTTATTATACCATATAAACTTAAATCCACCACTTCATTAATTGCAAGTGTTGATAACAGAACTTCTTACCATCTAAATTATCCCCTGCACTTTCTTTCTCATCACTCAACAAGTCAGTATGCACTTGAATTACATACAGTGGTCACCAGACCATCCGTAAATTGTTTTGAAAGAGTCTAATAATTCATTATAGGTATAATAACTAACTGATTTTTTCTTCTTCTTTTTCAAGCCAGAAAAGGTACTCTCAAGACCATCAGAAACTGCAACAAGTGTAAAGTAATGCATGTAGCAACATAATAAGAGATCCTTCAAGAAAGAAAAAAAAAAAACATGTAAAACAAGGTATGTAAATTACTTTTACAGTAATTCTTCATCGTAAAGTTAATATAACTGATAAACTTTCAGTTTTCTCAGACAAGTTGTCCACAGCATCATTTGCAGGATCTTGAATTATAACCTTCTTCTTCTTCTTCTTCTTCTTCTTCTTCTTCTTCTTAGTTGGATCAAATGGGGCAATCTGCAATGTAATGCAGAAATCTCATAGGGAAGCAATAGATTCACAGGGGGGTCAAGGGGCACAACTTTAAAGCAATGGTAATAAAAATATTGATGCTTAATTGACAAAGTAACAAACTCAGAACGGCTCAGAATCATCTGTCATCCTAACTCTACAGCATTTAAGTTTATTGCATTTCCATAATTACTTGTAAGAGAGCAAAACAGTAATAAATTAATACTAGTTAATATCCCAACCTGAGCATACCAGGGTTATAGGGTCATACATATATAATAATTTTTTTGGGAAACTTATTTGTAGATCCTAATAGATCAACTTATTATCTAATCGGTTCTACGACAATTGATGGCATTTTTATTAAATACAGTTAAAAAAACATTACTAATTATTAATTTTCAGCCATAGTTTGAAAATTGTCATAAAAAATATCACTAATTATAAGTTTTAACAATAGTTTAAAAAAATTATCACAAAAAAAGTCACTAATTTTTCACTTTCTAACCGTTTGAAAAATTTATCATATCACAAATTGTAAGTTTTAATGGAAATTTATAAAAACCGTGCCAAAAAAAAAATTACTAATTGTCAATTTTTAACAATATATAAAAAATCGTCACAAAAAATTATTTTTAGTAACAATTTTACAATAACTTATTTTTAATAGTAATTCATGAAAATTAAATTTAACTATTATGACCTATTGATAGTTTACTCTAATAAATAAGAAAAATGTTAAAGGCTCCAAATATTTTATAAAATGTTATCTCACATGAGTGTGGGACTCACACGACGTGGTTCCCATGTGGGTCTCACATCCATGACATTTGGTAAAATATTGGATTCCCTAGCATTACTCAATAAATAATTAATTTACGGTAGTGCTACGTGCACTAATTAGTGTACTAACTAGTGTATCAACACTAGTTATAATATTATTATTGACTCTACTCATTATATAAATTACAAATACTATTTTTTTTTTAAATTATATCACATTATCAATTAATACACTAATTAATATATATAGCATATTCCTAATCTACATATATAGTATTATTCATTAATGTAATATGGACCCTCGTACCAACAAATAGGATTATCATTACAGCCATGTGGGTCCCACATTTATGTGAGACATTTAATAAAATTTTTGATAGAATTTTTAGAGGCCGTAGCATTTTTGTTATCATTAATTTTGGAATACAGTGAAAGGCGGCTGCCGGATTAGTTTGGCCGGTTGTGAATGGTGCGATGATCATCCATCATTCATCCATTTTCGTATCTGTTTGGTCATCAGTCAAAAAGCAATCATGACCCTCAAAAATAATTTTATTTAGGATAAGCTACAAACACACAAGCTTGATTTATAATATAAATTATTTTTTATAATTTTAAAAATTATAAATATTTTCTTATCATAATTTTTTATTTAATAGAATTAACAGAAAAAATAAAAATTTTAATTGCTGTTTTATATTCTGAATTATTAATTGAAATATATTTCTGATATCATTAAAAACTATTAATTGACTTGATAATTTATTGATAAAAGTAGTCATTTGTTATGCAATTAAAAAGTTAAAAGACAGAATCTAATATCTAAAATCACAAAGAATAATTTATATTTTAATCAAATTTGAAAGAGTATATTTTTAATTTATCTTTTTTTAATTACAGTTACATAGAAATTATGTTTTTTTTTTTATCCCATCAAAAAAATAATAATGTCTGATTTAACCCCTAATTATTTATTACTCATTTCAGGTGGTTCTGATTTGTAGTTTTTTTCTTTTTTCGGGATTGTACCCTCTTTTCTCTCTCTCTCTCTCTCAAAAAAAAAAAAAAAAAAAAAACCAATAAAACCAATCATATGGAGTGGTCACCCTTAAAAAAATTTAAAAAAAAAAAAATTAGTAAATTCCAAACAGAGAGCACGAGTTGTCGGTAACCCATGGCAATGGTAGTCTGTGATCGTCATTGCTGATGCCTTCGTAGGTATCCTATCGAATAATTTTCTATGTATCAATTGATATATTAATTAATGTATTAATAAATAATTTAATATAATTTTTAAATTTTTAAATATTTATAATTTATATAATAGATGAAATGAATAATAATACTATAATGTATGTTAATATAATAATTGATATGTATATAGCATCACCCATATTCCATTAGTTCTGTCCATGTCTCCATATATATGTACAATCCCAACATTTGGATTCAAAAACCAAACTTGTCACATATTTTATCATTTTTTTAATCTCTAAATAAATATTTAATAATGTTATACTTGTCCTATCATATCATATAATATATCATATAATATATAAGTAATAAAAATGTTAGAGATTTTAAAAATTTTATCAAAATTTCTATCAAATGTCTCATATGAGTGTAAATCCCACATAGAATTCATAATATGGTGCGAGTCTCACACCTATGTAAGACATTTGCTATAAATTTTAATAGAACTTTTAAAATCTATAGTATTACTCTATGACCATGTTTGATTCACAAGACTAATAGTGAGGTATTAATAATCCTATCAAATTAGTGTGGTATTCATTATCCAATTGGATTAATAGGATAAATTATTCATTGGATTAATAATCTCACTCCTACCCCATTACTAATAATCCTACAAATTTGTTAGATTAATTATCCATTGGATTAATAATCCTAAACCAAAATGTTAAAACAAACATAAGATAATTGGGCCTACGGATTAATAATCTCAATCTCATACTCTAATCCATCCAATCAAACATGCTCTATAAGTAAAGTAGAGCCTTTTCTTAAAATGAGCCATGTGTCACCTTTTCTCTTAGAATTTTGTCAAGTATAATTTCAAGAATTTATAGCCCCGTTTGTTTGCGGAGTTAGAGGGAGGATTGGGATTGGTAGTGAGGTGGGATCCACTAATATTGTGTTCATTTTGAGAGATGGGAAGGGGATTGTTAGTGAGCTCCGGATTAGGATGGGCTTCTCCAAGGGGATTCGGATGGGCCTCCAGGATTTTGTATTAGAAAAATAGTCCGGCGGACTAGAAATTTTTTGTTTTTATTTATTTTTTATTTTATTTTTTACATGTTGGGCATTTTTTTTTTTAAACATTAATATTTAATTTTTTTGTATTTTTTGTTAAGTAAAAATCATTATTTTATTTATTTTATTTTTCCCTGGAAATTTTTTTATTTATTTTTATTTTTAAAAATTTGTTTACATGTTGGGCATTTTTTTTAAAACATTAATGTTTAAAGTTTTTGTATTTTTTTATTTGTTTTATTATTTTATATAAAAATAATTTAACAATCCTTACACGAACAACTATCATCAAAACAAACACAATTTTACTTAATTTCCTCACTATCAATCCCCTCCATTTTACCTCTGAAAACAAACGGGCCTAAGATATGGCTTTCTATCTTTTAACCTTTTCCTCTTCCTTTTGTAATTTTTTTTTTTTTATCACATCTGTCTTTTCTTTTCTTTTTCTCTTATAATTTTTCTTATTTTCTCTATAATGTATTTTTTGTATATATATTTTGAATTACTCCACCTTTGAAATACTTTTACGAAAGTATGATAAATCCAATGTAAAATGTGATTAAAAAAAATAAAGAAAAAAAGAAGATAAAAAAATAAAAAAACAGAGAGGGAGGAGGAGAAATTTGACAATATACTTATAGGAGTGAATGATATAAATTTTCATTAAAAACTAATTTTTACGAAGACATTCCAGTATAAAAAATAAAATAAAAAAAAAGTTTATGGTCAATGACTCTCATCATTAATTTTCTTACTTCTATTAGTTTTATAATAATTTCACATTAGAAACAAAATGTGAAAATTAAGTTGTGTAAGTATCATAACATTTACACTCATTTTATTTGTTGTAAAATGTTTTCATTAAAAATAATTTTCACAATTTGTGATATTTGACCACATAAAATGTTCATAAAATAACTTTCAACAAATTATTTTACATTGGATCATATAAAATCATTTATAAAATTCTATTTAGTAAGTCATTTTATGGGACACTACATTGTGTTTTGATTTATTTGAAAATATTTTCTAACAAATATTCTCATCAAAGAATGTTTTCACCATGCTTCTAAATAATAATTTAGTAATGGGACAATCTTATTAAAAATTATTTTATTTTAAATATGACGTTTTTGTTATATTTAAATTTATAAACTTTTCTATGGCATTTAAAGTGTTGTTAATTGGAAAAAAAAAATGATTTCAATCAAAATAAATATCTATGTTTATATTAAAATAAATTTAGTTTAGAAAATCTATCTTAAAATCACTATGATCTATTTTATAATTTTCATTTGAGATAATAGAAAAAGTGTTGATAAGTTTTTCTTCTTTGATCGGTATTTTTTTTTTTCTTTTAAAAAAAATATTGAAAATTCTTCTATGCTTTAACTATATAACTAATTGGTATATGTATTCATATTTATTATATAATAATATTTATATTTATAAATATAAATATATTATATTTAATTATTAATTTTGAAAACTGATTTATATTCTATATTATATTTATTATTATTTTACGTGTTAACACAATAATTCCGATGCAATGTCGAAACTTAGACTCACCCATCAAATAATAATTATTACATTTAATCATGAACATTATGCGTGCGTGGCACTCGACATTTATAAAATAAAAAATAAAAAAATTAATGGGACCAACATTATTTGTAAGATATTTGTCTTGTGTGGATTCATGTAAGTGAAAAAAAAAAAATTTTAAATTGATAAAACTTTATTTGGTCATATATTACTGTTATCATATTTGTCTAGTGTGGATGGTTACCACGTCGCTTGCCTAAAGGCAATAATGCCACATTTCTTTTGCCTTTACCATGACTCATCACCATGACTCACCACCACACCTGTATATAGGTAGGCAACTAATGCATGAGTGACAACTGGCAAGGCTAGATGTCTTCTCCAAATTGAAGGGGCAATTCCCCTTTTATATTTATAATTTGACTCTTAAATTTATTGTTAATTATATTATTTTACAAAATTATATATAATAATACAAAATAAATTGTATATTTTTTCAACTGTGATTAAGGTCTCATTTGAGAATTGACTATTTTAATAACTTTTTAGTTTTTTAGTTAAAATATGAGGTAAAAAAAATTAGTATGTTTAGAATGATTTTTTTATTTTTTTTATGAAAAAATGTGCAAAAAGTAGAGAGAAAAGAGAATCTTTGACTTTTTGATATAAATTATAGACTTTTTTATTTTTTTAGTAACTTTTTGACTTTTAAACTAAAACTATAACATATCAAACGAGACCTAAATAATATTAGTATAAATTTTAAAGAATAATTAAAAATCTGGGTTGTTACAAAATGAATATAATTCTACACTTAAATTTTAGGAAAAATTTCAAATTAGTGTAAAACTTGAAAAATAATTACAAATTAATGATAAATTTTATCAATATTAATAATTAAAATTATATATATTTCTCCATAGATATATAATAATTTTTCTCAACTTATCACTAAGAGATAATTTTCTCTAAATTTTAAGTAATTTCAAATATTTTTTAAAAATAATTAAATTACAGAATTATATGATTGGATGGAAGTACATCCCCATTTGACCTCATACTAACAACGGTAGTGCTACGTAGCTTGAAAGGTGGAGCTCGAAATTGGCTCGAATCAGAAGCAGAGAAGGAGAAGAGAAGGAAGGAGGAGGAAGAAGGAGGAGGAGGAGGGACTGGAGGGGGAGGGGGAGGAGGAGGAGGGACTGGAGGGGCCCCAACAAATGGGGCTGCAGACGGGGGGTGGAGGCGAGGCAGAGCCGACGAGCAGCGACGGCGGGCGACGAGGCGATGAGCAACGACGATCCTCGGCGGCGGCGGCGGTGGTCTTGGCTCTTCTCCTCTTTCTCTTCTCCTCTCTTCTTCCTCTCTTCTCTCCCTCTTTCTCCTCTGTCTCTTTCTCCTCTCTTCTTCTTCTCTTCTCTCCCTCTTTCGAGCCAATTCGAGCTACAACTCATTTCCGTACTAACAAATAGGATTATCATTAATTTTGGGCTACAGTGAAAGGCAATTGTCTCATTTATGGATAGCCACGGCACGAGTTTGGAGCGAGTTTGTTATCTTCCGTTTCCACTTTCGCTTTCAAACCTTACCCCCATCCTTGCCCCCCGTCCCAACCCCCTTATAGGTGGAATGTTCCAACCCTATCCCCACTTTCATGGATACCTAATACCTGCGAATACCCGATCACATTTTAAATAGTCAAAAATAAATTGAGAACCATTTAAATCATTAACATACTAAATACTTTCTCTTGTTTCTATATATATAAACAGTGAGATTTTTAAGATTATTATTTATTTATATTTAAACAGAACTATAGACTTTTAGTATTCAAATCTTATATCTAATTATATATATATATATATTATTGAGAGGGTAATTTATGTAAAAATTGGGCCGAGCTGGGCAATAGGCCGTTATGGGCCACAATGCGAAGGGCTGAGTAAAAAGGGCTTTGAAGTTAGTCCGGTCCTAGGAGGCCCTAGAGTTAGTCCGATCCCAGAGAGCCTGTTGTTATCCCGGTCCACGAGAGTATTGCAGATAGCCCGGTCGCCACGGCCGGTATGGTTAGCCCGGTTGTATCCTTTAAACCGAGGTAAGCTAAGCCTTCTTCAGGACTGTTTTGGGTTAGCTCGGCTTAACTCTTCTACGGGTAGCTCGGTCTTGGCATGCGAAGTCGAGGTAGAAGCAAGGACAGGAAGAGCCTAGCTAACAGTTATCTCGGCCCTGCCAGCCAGTTAGGCATAGCAGTGTTATTTCGGTTGTATGTTCATCCTACCGAGATAAAACCATCTCACTTGGTTTAAGCAGTGAAGGGGGTGTGGAAGGATAAGCATTATCTTTCAGGAGTGTAAATCCTAGGAGGACTCTATATGGAGGAGTAGGAGTCCTACTAGGATTGTGCTACAAGAAACCTATAAAAGCTCACAACATCACCTTTTGGAGAGGGAACGCAACTTTGATTCCCAAATTCACAGAGTTTTTTGTCTATTTGTCTATTTTTCTGACTTAGGCATCGGAAAGGTATCCGGCACACACCCGCCGGTTAGCTCACGTTTGTGTTTTCAGGGAGTAAAGTGACGCCGTACGAAGGAGCGCAATCTTAATCAACAGGATTATACGAGAAGGTTTATTTATTTCCCGTACAATTGGCGCCGTCTGTGAGAATAAACAGAACGAACAAAACCTCTTGATTAAGTTTTCCTTGCTAATAAAAAGTAATGGCGCACAACAAAGATTTGTCGCAGTCCGCCATTGATGGACAAACCCCAGAAAGAGGTGAGAGGCGCGAAAGTTTGCCTCCTGTCCCTCCCATGGCGGACTTGGAGCCCCAACGACATAACCCTAGGAGGGCGGCTAGAGGGAGGCAGAATAACAGCCCCCGTCACTCTCGTTCACAAAGTCCTGACAGACAAAGTCGAAGGATTGATCCTCAAGTTCTGGAGGATCGTGTGAAAGAGCAGAACGAATTGATACGACGAATGGCGACGGACATGGAGATTATGAAGCGCCAGATGAAGGGAAAAGGAGTGGCGACAGGAGAGGGGCGCAAAAGCAGGACGCCCCCTCGCCACTCAGAAGACCGTGGTAGGAATACCACACCATTACAAGCAAAGAGTAGAAGCCTCAGGACAGGCGATACTCAATCCAGAACCTCCAGGACTCGTTGCTCCAGGTCAGAGAGAACGAGGACAGAGAGGTCGTATAGTGAGGGAAGCACCTATCGGCCCTCACGCACACACCAGACATCATCCAGGCAAACGAAGTTGCCAAGATCGTCCGACTTATGGACTGTGCTGGAAGAAATGGCACGATGAAAAGAGGATAATAGGGCGCACGACCCTCGCAGGGTATCTGCCCTTCAGCGGTTGGCTCCTCGGACGCATGGAAGCGTCGAGGTTGGAATGCCATTACCACGACCTGCCTACGAACCAACGGATAAAGCATTAGCGAGGCTGCAGACCTCGCCGTTCGTTCCGGCAATTGAAAACGCGCCCCTACCTTCAGGCTTCCTTCAGCCCAAATTCACCACGTACGAGGGGAAGACAGACCCCTACATACACCTAAGCCACTTCCGCCAGGTTATGGCAGTATATCGTCGAAACGAGGCTTTGATGTGCATCCTCTTCCCATCAAGCCATGGCGACCTAGGCTTGACCTGGTTCGAAAAACTTCCAGAAGGCAGCATAGCCTTCTGGGCGCAACTGGCGAAGGCGTTCGTAACAAGGTTCAGAACGAACACCAAGACGCCAGTGGAGATCGACCAACTTCTCTCCATTGACATAGGCGACAAGGAGACACTTAGATCTTACAATAGTCGCTACTGGGAGACCTTCAACCAGATTGGGGACTGTCCTACCAATCTCGCCATCGCACAATACAAAAGGGGCCTTCCAGTTGGGAATAGACTAAGGGACTCAATCACTATGACGCCACCCCTAACAATGGAAGCCTTAATGGAAAGAGTGCACCAGCACATTAGGGTGGAAGAGAATAGCGCCCGTGCCAAAACAAAATCTGGCACGACCGCAATACCAGAGAAAAATGCCTCAGCAAAGGTCAACACGGTAGACCGTCCGAGCAAAAACGGACGAGGCAAGCGGGATAACGGAGAAGACCAAGATAAAAGATGGTTGAGAGTCCGCATTGCCATTACGACGGTATTCAAAAAGCCAATCTACCGGATTCTAAGCGAGATACGCGATGAACCTTTCGTCAGATGGCCTGCTAAGCTAGGAGAGGCTCAAAAAGACTACGACGAAAGGTCACGGTGCACCTTCCATAAAGAAAAGGGGCACCGCACTGAAAATTGCACGCCATTGAGGCAGCACCTGGAGGATTTGGTGGCAGCAGGTCACCAGGATAAATACATTGAAGGAGGGACGCAACCAGCCCCCTAAGACCACAATAACCCCAATGGGATGCCAATCGACGCCCCACCTCAAGGCGTAATCAATGTGATACATGGAATCTTTGAACTTGAGCGTGTATGCGAGCTCAAAGGGTCGATCAAGAAGGCCAAGCACTTAAAGGAGGTACTAAGTGCACAACCTACCATCAAAAAAGGAAAGACAGAGGCCACGAACATCATGTCTTTTTCAGATAGAGACTTGGCGAGGATATATTGTCTCCACAATGATGCCCTGGTTGTCACCCTCCGAGTCAAGGATTTTGACGTCAAGCGGATTTTGATTGACCAGGGTAATTCATGTGAGATAATGTATTACGAAACATTCAAACAATTGAAGCTACAAGACAAAGACTTGGCACCTGCCGTGTCTCCCCTGATTGGATTCAACTCAATGCCAGAATGGCCAGTCGGCAAAATAATCCTACCAGTCAGAGCAGGAAGAGTGACAAAACAAGTGGAATTCTGGGTGTTAAAGGTCCCTTCCACTTACAACATAATCTTGGGAAGAACATGGCTGCATGCCATGCGATCGGTAGCGTCATCCTACTATCAAGTAATGTGGTTCCCCAACGAAGCCGGGGTAATTGAAGAAGTCTTCGGGGACCAGATCATGTCCAAGCAATGCTTTGTCACTGTGAATGACAGCCGCGCTGCCAAGGGATACGTCCATTCGGTGGAAGAACCTGAGAGTAATGAACTATTCACAGATGTCGGCAAAGCAGCTAATCAAAAAGCGGTGGAAGACTTGGTAGAGGTAAGAATAGATGAAAAGAACCCGGATAAGTTCTTTTTGCTCGGTTCGTCGTTGTCCAGCACTGAGAGATTAGAGGTCTTGGAATTTTTGACCTCTAACATCGAAGTGTTCGCCTGGACACCATACGACATGCCAGGTATTGATCCTAACTTCATCTATCACCAACTCAATGTCCACCCATCCGCTAGACCAATCATTCAGCGCACACGCAGATCGGCACTCCACCACGCCGAGATAGTGGCGGAAGAAGTAGGAAATCTGCTGGAGGCAGGAGCTATCAGAGAGGTGCACTACCCCTGATGGATTTCCAACACAGTCGTGATGCCAAAGAAGAATGGCAAATGGCGTGTCTGCGTCGATTATAAGACAGTCAACAAAGCATGCCCAAAGGACAGCTTCCCCCTACCACGAATAGATCAATTAGTAGACCTAACGGCGGGGCACAACCGACCTAGCTTTCTTGATGCGTACAGAGGCTACCATCAGATCGCCATGTACGAACCAGACCAAGAGGTCACGTCCTTTACAACTCCAAGAGGACTGTATTGCTACAAGGTCATGCCCTTTGGCCTGAAGAATGCAGGGGCAACATTCCAGAGAATGGTCACCAAGATGTTTGAGCCGTTGTTAGGTAGAACAATAGAAGCTTACATCGACAACATGGTGGTCAAGAGCAAGGATAAGAACGACCATCTAAGGGACCTTGGTGAGATGTTCCAGATTCTGAAGAGGCACAAGTTGTGCCTTAATACATCTAAGTGCGCATTCGGTGTAGGATCTGGCAAATTCCTGGGCTTCTTGGTGACAAACTGGGGTATAGAGGCAGACCCCTCCCAGATCAAAGTTATTCAGGATCTAGAAAGGCCTAACTCAGTAAAAAAAGTGCAGCATCTCACCGGCATGGCAGCTGCACTCAACCAATTCATTTGCCGGTCGTCAGACAGACTACGACCATTTTTTTAAGCATTAAAGGCCAAGTTCGAGTGGGACGAAGAATGCGACCGCGCTCTGGAAAACTTGAAAGAATATATGTCTTCTCCACCACTACTTGTCACCCCAATACCTGGAGAAGAACTCTTCCTGTACCTGGCAGTCTCCCAGTACGCAATTAGCGCAGTGTTGGTCCGTACGGAAGGAATCCAACATCTACCCATCTTTTATGTTAGCAAGACATTGTCGGGCGCCGAAACAAGGTACTTGCCACTGGAAAAACTGGCCTTGGCCTTAATGATGGCCTTAAGGAAGTTGTCGCACTACTTTCACGCCCACACTATAGTCGTCCTCACAGCTTTCCCATTAAAAGCTCTGTTTGAGAGGGCGAACTTTTCTAGGCGAATTTTGAAGTGGGCGGTAGAGTTGGGATAATTCGACATCAAGTTCCAACCCAGAACCGCGATAAAGGCCTAAGCTTTGGCAGACTTTGTCGCAAAATTTACCCCAGGAAGTCATCATATCTGCCCAGTCGACCTGACTGACACGACCAAACTAGGGATAGAAGTTGACGCCGGAATAGCGCAACCCCTGGTGCAGGATACTCAGTCAGACCCCAAGACAGACCAGAGTAAAGAAAGTAAGGAAGAAGCGAACCATACTACGCCAAGCCAAGACTCAATAACAAACAAAGACTTGGTACAATCAGATAACGAGGGGCAGACAGCAAGCATGGACCTTGAAGAAAACACCAGCAACATTCTTGACCCTATGGCATCATCTGACCCCTTCACTTGCTGGAAGTTATTCGTTGGAGAGATGTGGAAACTCTTCGTTGACGGAGCATCCAACCGGCACGGCGCAGGACTTGGCATAGTTCTCATCTCACCAGACGGCCTAGTTGTGGAACAAGCAGTCAACCTTGGTTTCCCAGCATCAAACAACGAAACGGAATATGAAGCGCTTCTTGCAAGTCTCAAATCAACATTCTACATGAAGGCCACCGAGCTAATGGTTTACAGCGACTCACAGCTGGTGGTAAACCAAATTTCAAGCGATTACGAAGCAAAGGACGACATAATGGCTAAGTACCAAGAGTTGGTCAGAACAGAAATCAAGAAATTTGAAGTAATCAGGATAGAACAAATCAGTAGGGAGGAAAACAGCAGAGCAGATGAATTAGCAGGCTTTGCTTCAATGGCAGATACTTTCATCCCTCATCCATTGCTAATCAACTACCTACCAAGACCAAGCATTGAAGACCCGAAGCAGAAGAGGTATGTTGCGCCGAACTAGGCCCCTCTTGGATGGATCCCATCATAATGTTCTTAAAAGACGGCATCCTACCGGAAGAAAAGAAAGAGGCCAACAGAATCAGAGCGAAATCGCAACGATTTTGGCTCTCCTTATCTTTGGCATTGTACAAAAAATAATTCTCGGGACCGTACCTAAAGTGTTTCATCTCAGCAAGGTTGAAGCATTCTTGTTCGAAATACACGAAGGCGTGTGTGGAAGCCATCAAGGGGGAAAGGTTATTAACATACAGGGCAATCTCGCAAGGATATTGGTGGCCTTACATGCAAGCAGACTCAGAGAAATATGTGAAGAAGTGCGAGAAATGTCAGAAGTTCGCACACTAAATACATCAACCTGCCAGAGAACTTCTACCCTTAACCAGCCCATGGCCCTTCGCAATGTGGGGCTTCGACATAGTAGGACCACTTCTAACAACACCAGGCAACAGGAAGTTCTTTCTTGCAGCCACCGACTACTTCACAAAATGGGTGGAGGCAGAAGCCTTAGCATCAATTAAGGAAAAAGACGTGAAGAAGTTTGTCTGGCAGAACATCATCACTCGGTTTGGCATACCAAAAGCCCTAATATCAGACAACGGCACTCAGTTCGACGGCAGAATCTTTAGAGGCTTTTGTGAAGAGTACAAGATAGAGTTCTACAATTTTACACCAGCATATACCCAAGCAAATGGTCAGGCAGAAACATCAAACAAAGTCGTCTTAGATGGATTGAAAAAAAGGCTAGAGATAGCAAAAGGCAAGTGGGCAGAAGAGCTCCCTCATGTTTTATGGGCTTATCGTACCACGCCTCGACGGTCAACAGGAGAAACTCCATTCTCCTTAGCCTATGGTATGGAAGTAGTAATCCCACTAGAAGTCGGCCTCCCCACTATTCGAAGCGAAAATTTTGATCCAGACTTAAATGGCAAAGCCATAGCATTGGAGCTCGACCTTGCGGAAGAAAGAAGAGAAAGAGCACTGGTTCACATTGCCTCATACCAACAAGAGTTATCCAGGAAATACAACAAAACAGTGCATCCAAGGCAATTTAAGATCGGTGATTGGGTGCTGCGCAAAGTGATGGGAAACACCATGGTACCAGGAGATGGCAAGTTAGGGTCCAATTGGGAAGGACTTACAAAGTGGTTGGATTAGCAGGAAAAGGGGCATACCACTTGGAAGATAAGGATAACAAAGTCATTCCCAGGCCATGGAACACTGCCAATCTCAAATTATTTTATTTTTAACTTTTTTCAAGCATATGTAATTTTCCTTTTCCTTTCTCAATAAAACAAGTAGATTCTTTTTCAGTATAAGTTATTTTCTGTAAAAGATAGTTTTAGTGAGTTAGGAACAATGTAAACATAGTTGGCCGGACAAACTAACACCCCTCCTAAGCCCAGGATAAGGATCCAGGTTACAGGACGTTTTGGTCGGAATGACTAAACACTTTACTCTAGGTTGGCTGGAAAAACCAATCTAGAGGTTGGCGGACAACCAACACTCCTCCTAAGCCCAGGATAAGGATCCAAGCTGCAGGACGTTTGGTCGGAATACCCAAACACTTTACTCTAGGTTGGCTGGAAAAAACCAACTTAGAGGTTGGCTGGATTAAACCAACACCCCTCCTAAGCCCAGGATAAAGATCCAGGCTGCAGGACGTTTGGTCGAATAACCAAACACTTTACTCTAGGTTGGTTGGAAAAACCAATCTAGAGGTTGGTTGGACAAACAACACCCTTCTAAGCCCAGGATAAGGATCCAGGCTGCAGGACGTTTTAACCAAACATTTTTCTAAATTGGCAAGAATAACCAATTTAGAGGTTGGCTGGATTAAACCAACTCTTAGTACTTTCCAGCCGAAGTAAGGATATCGGCTAAAGAGTGATTGGCAGGATTAAACCAACTCTTAGTACTCTTCAGCCGAAGTAAGGATATCAGCTAAAGAATGGTTGGCTGGACTGAGCCAACTCTTAGTACTCTTCAGTCGAGGTAGGTATCTCGGCTAAAAGAGTGGTTGGTAGCTATAATTAGATTGCAAGATCAAGACCAAAATAAGTATCTCGCAAGTGAATGTTGTACCTCATCCAAGACTTTGGTTAGAAAGTAAAGTACAAGCATGGAGATCAACCGAAATAAGAGTTAAACAAAAAAGCAGACTTCATTGAAAATTCAAAACAAGTACAAAGGGTGGGGCCTCAGCCCGGTTACAATTTGTTTCCAAAAGCAAAGAAAAGAAAAAAGCAAAAAGAAGAAAAATACAAAGTCAGTTAAACAGATCAATCCAAGGTCGGCATCAATATCAACTCGAAGCCCGGTTTCACTCGGTAGCACGGTCTCGGTTGGAAGAACAGTTTCAGTAGGCAGCTCGTTGGTCAGGTCTTCCACCATTGGCTCCGACCGAACTGACTGATCGACAGGATCATTGACAGCCGGGTATCATTGGGCACGGTGTCTTCTTCATCATCTGAATCCTCAAGAAATTGTTACTGAAGGGCAGCAGCATATTCCGTCATAAAGCTCAGAATGAAGTATGCAAAAGCGTTGAAGACCTCGGTCTCTGGACCGTGACCGAGCTGCTCTACAGCCGCCCTCCAACCGCATTTGAAGAAGAGATCCTTGGCAGCTTCACATTGTTTAATGTAAGTCGCCTCCTCCTCCTTGTAACCCCGGAGCTCGGCGTCATCAGCACTCTTCTTCAGCTGCTCTATCTCAGCATTTTTCTTTCCCTCAAGTTTAGCCAGTTCGCGCAGATATTTGTCTTTTATCACGGCTGCAGCTTTTGTTTTTCTACTTCAGTCGAGCTAACAAGTCCGGTCAGACGACTGTTTTCGGATTTTAGCTCGGCTATTTGCTACCTGGCTTGTTCCAGCTCGGCAGTTTTTTCAGTCACTTCAGCCAGGGCTTGCCTTGTAGTCTTGCGAAGTTCAAGTACACGCTTATAAGCGATGTGGCTCATCTGCATGGTCTGCAAAAGGAGGGGAAGACTTGTAATCAAACCGAGATAAAAGTTGTGCAAATTAGAAAGGTTAACAGAAGAAGCTACTTATAAGCACCATGGATTTCGTGGCCGAACGGATGGCCCTTAGTTCGGTCAGATGTTTGTGGTGCTCTATGTCTGCTGGAAGGCAGACACTCTTGGCAAGATTAAATGCCATTAAGTGATCTTTTTCAGCGACCACTGAGTCAGTGTCCTGAATTTCTCGGGTTTTGAAAAGTAATTTTGGGTGCCCACTTGGAGGAGCTGGCTCGGTCGGAGCGCTCCGGTTGCGGGCTCGGTGGAGGGCTTGGTGGAAGAATGGTTTCGTCTTTATCAACAAGGCATTGCTCGGTTGGAGTAGTCCGGACACGCTTGCTTGGGCAAGATGAGGAGGGTTGTTGAGATGGAAGGGCCACCACGGTTTCCTGAGTCTGGTTCGGTGGTGGTACCTCGGCTACGATTTGTTTCGGTAAGAAGGGCCCTTACTCTGTTCCTCTTTGCCATCTCTTCTTCGGCAGTAGTTCGGACCAGGTTGATTTGAGGCAATGATGGATCCGGTTCGGGAGCGTTTTCCAGCAAGAAGTCTGTTACTCTGGCTTTTCGTCGACTGTTGTATCTGTATGTCGGTTCAAAATTCAGTAACTTGGCCCAACTTCTTTCAGGATATCGTAGTGCGGCGCGAAGTGTGTCTAGATTGGGGTAACTGTATAGTGACTTAAGGTGGGGCCAAATCTGCATAAAGAAGTCAACTGTCAGTTCGGTTCAGGAAATAGAAAACTGAAATAAAGAGGAGCATGCAAACTAGCCAAGGTAATTATACCGGGGATTCCTTTCTTCCAGTTTATACTACGGCCTGGGATCTGGGCTTGGTGGTCTTCAAAACTCCTAGATACCCAGAAAAAATCATCATCGTTTAAATCTTTGTCCGGTGTGTCCTTTATTATTTTCTCACGCCGACGTTGTATTCTTAAATAATAAACCCAGTCGTCCTCTTTTGAGCCTATGGAGTATTGATGGAAGAGTTCGGCTAAGCCGAGGTTAATGCTAGCTCGGCGATTTAGCTCGGCTATGCCATTTATTATGCGGTATGAATTTGTGGAAAGCTGGGTGGGACATATCCTAGTTTGCTTAAGGAATTCACAAAGTAAAGGCTGTACAGGGAATCTTAGTCCGGTTTCTATAATGGACAAAAGGGTAAAGGGAACAAAACCGGGGTTTCCCCATGATGTGGTATCTAGATCGGCTAGAGTAAGGTGAACATCGTCAGGGATGTTATAATCCTTTCGGAATTCAGCCATTCCATCAGGTGTGTTTACTAAAAACCTATACTTTTCTATTTATAAGTTATGAATAAATTAAACTTGTCTTAGCTCGGTCGGAGAAAGGTGTTGAGTAGCTCGGTTGAGCGCTCAAAGGAGTGCCTGGGCAACCTAAAGCACAGATCGTAGAACCGTGCTAAAAGAAATAAAGGCAAGATAAATGTAGTCCTAGCTCGGTTTGAGCAAAGGGTTCGATAGCTTGGTTTGTGCAAAGGGTTTTGTTATCCCGGTTTTCACTAGGGACTGTTATCTCGGTTCGTGCAAGGGGGCTTTGTTATCTCGGTTTGTGCAAGGGTTTTGTCAGCCCGGTTGAGCCTCTAGGGGCAGCACTCTTAGTTCGGTTTGAACTACGAAGGCTGGTTTAGCCCCAAGTTATAGCTCGGCCGTGATTAAAACTATCAAGCACACTATTACGTAGCCTTAGTACGATTTGTTAGCTCGGCTAAGGTAAAATCAAAAAATGGTTAGACTTGTTGAAACTACTGATATAGCATGAAGTGTTAGATCGGTTGAATGGTCTGCCTAGATTGACATCAACTACAAACAACTTTTTACTCCGGTTATATTGTAATTTTAGATCAAATACAGCGTTCTACAGGTTGTTTCATGAATACAAAGTGGTTCTTACAAGGTTTTTTTTCCAGAAAATGCAAGGTGTAGCACAAAAATGAAAAAAATGTGTTTTTACAAAAGCCCGAATACTATGCTATGAGTGGTAGAAAGCAAGTGCAAAAAAACAACAAAAACAAGAGAGATTTGAGTAACTTACCAGATCAAGGCAGAAATGCTAAGGATGGATGCAATAGCAGCGAGAGCACGATCTTGTGCAGTGTTGAAATTGAGGTTTCAGAGGCTTGCGAGAGAGAGAATGTAAATAGTAAAATGGTTGATTCAGAGCATTAGGATGTACTTTGTGAAAAAAGAATGGAAAAAGGCGGGAACTGTTCAAAAAACACGGAGTACGAAGACGGCATGACAACTGCATTAGGCTAATCAGAGTGTGCCACGTGTCCTTGGAATGAGAAGCAATTCAGTTGCTGTGATTGAGGAGACGTTTTGACCGGACAAGCAGAGCTCGGTGTGGTTTAGCTCGGTTGGAAAGGCTAAAAAGTTGTAGCTCGGCTGGAAAGGCTTAAGAGTTCAGCTCGGTCGTAGGACTAAAGTTGTTAGCTCGGCTGAGAGACAGGTAATCCATATCATGCTACACAGATGGAATTAAGGGGCAATTAAGAGGGTAATTTATGTAAAAATTGGGCCGAGCTGGGCAATAGGCCATTATGGGCCACAATGCGAAGGGCTGAGTAAAAAGGGCTTTGAAGTTAGTCCGGTCCTAGGAGGCCCTAGAGTTAGTCCGATCCCAGAGAGCCTGTTGTTATCCCGGTCCACGAGAGTATTGCAGATAGCCCGGTCGCCACAGCTGGTATGGTTAGCCCGGTTGTATCCTTTAAACCGAGGTAAGCTAAGCCTTCTTCAGGACTGTTTTGGGTTAGCTCGGCTTAACTCTTCTACGGGTAGCTCGGTCTTGGCATGCAAAGTCGAGGTAAAAGCAGGGACAGGAAGAGCCTAGCTAACAGGTATCTCGGCCCTGCCAGCCAGTTAGGCATAGCAGTGTTATTTCGGTCGTATGTTCATCCTACCGAGGTAAAACCATCTCACTTGGTTTAAGCAGTAAGGGGGGTGTGGAAGGATAAGTATTATCTTTCAGGAGTGTGAATCCTAGGAGGACTCTATATGGAAGAGTAGGAGTCCTACTAGGATTGTGCCACAAGGAACCTATAAAAGCTCACAACATCACCTTTTGGAGAGGTAACGCAACTTTGATTCCCAAATTCACAGAGCTTTTTGTCTATTTGTCTATTTTTCTGACTTAGGTATCGGAGAGGTATCCGGCATACACCCGCCGGCTAGCTCACGTTTGTGTTTTCAGGGAGTAAAGTGACGCCGTACGAAGGAGCGCAATCTTAATCAATAGGATTATACGAGAAGGTTTATTTCTTTCCCGTACAATTATTAATTATATCAGGTTGTATTTGAATCGGAAGAAACGATACCCGCCCCGCTCCACTCTTGTTACGAGTGACCAAAATATAATTCATCCTATACTACATAAATGTTAAACCGAGTAAAATCTGTTTTATTTAAATGGATATAAACACACCGATCAAATTAAAATGGCGCTCCTTAATCTCATTAGTTAGGCCGGTTGTGAATGGCGCGATAATCATCCATCATTCATCTATTTTCGTGGTAGCTTTTGTTATTTTCGTATCTGTTTGGTCACCAACCGTAGGTCTTACTAAATCCATTTCCTTTTAACATCGTTTCAATGGGTAATTCTTACATATATAAGTACATATCATATGTATGTGGATAAATTTTTACAGATATAAGTAAGTTATCTAATAAAATTATATAAATTTTCATAAATATATATAAGTTATCTCACAAAATTACGTAAATTAATTTATAAAAATTTAAAAAATCACAACTTATGTATATTTGTAAGAATTTACCCAATTTTTTTAATTTAATTTATATATATTTGTAAGAATTTATCTAAGTATATATGGTATATACCTTACACACTCAAACACTTTCCCATTCCCATATTCTATTCATAATTTTTTTTTCTTCCTGCCTCCTATTTCAACCCATTTCATTTTCCATTTTTCACTTTGTAGCTGACAGTAATTTGTGGCTCTTCTTTTATTACTTATTTATTTGGGTAAATTACACTTTACACTCCTGTATTTTGTACAAAATCTCACTTTAGTCCTTACACATAAAATCATGACAGTTAACCCCTTACACTTTTAGTCAAATCCCACTTTAGTCCCTATACATGAAATTGTGATAATCTACCCTTGTACTTTTACTCAAATCTCACTTTGGTCTTTACATAAGTGTCAATATCCATCTTTTGTAATTTCATTTTTAAATATTTAACAAAATCCAATCATGTGACAAAATGTGACTACAAAATGAAAGTAAGGGAGAAGAATCATTCATGTTTCCCATCAATACACTTTGTCCTACATGATAAGCACGTGATAATTATATAATACAATATATATACGTTTATATGGTAAAAATTAGGACAAAAAGACAAGAAAGTAGAACTTTTGAAATAATAAAAAAAATGCAACAAAGAAATCAAAGAGAAAGAAAGATGAATAAATAGAAGACTGTATTACTATGAAAAATAGATTTTCGTGATTTCAATTTATGCAAAACCCTAGTTCATCTTCTTAATTGTTCATAATCTGCGTTTTGTTTTAGCCTAATACAGTCATATTTTGATGTAAATTTTGGAATAAAGTGTGTATTGGTGGAAAATGTAGATGATTTCCCTTTCTTACCCTCATATCATAGTCACATTCTTATCATTTGACTAAATTTTATTAAAGATTTAAACAATTGAGTAATAGAAATGAGACATTGACACTTGTATAGAGATCAAAGTGAGATTTGACCAAAAGTACGAGGGGTTGACTGTCATAATTTTATATATAGAGATTAAAGTGGGATTTGAATAGAAGTGTATGGGGTTAACTATCATGATTGCATGTGTAGGAGCCAAAGTAAGATTTGGTGCAAAATGTAAGGGTCCAAAGCATAGTTTACCTTATTTATTATATATATATATAATGGTAATAAGTCTTATTTCAATGAATTTGGATTTGCTAAATTTCAAAATTTTAACTTGGTCCATTTGAGGCCTCGTTTGGCAAGTAATTTTTTTAGTCAAAAAGTTACTAAAAAAATCAAAAAGCCAACAACATATACTAAAAAGTCAAAGATTCTATTTTCTCTCTACTTTTTGCACATCTTTTTGTAAAAAGTCAAAAAATCGTCCCAAACATACTAATTTTTTTACATCATATTTTAGCCAAAAAGTAAAAAAGTTACTAAAAAAACATGTTCCCAAACAAGGCCTTATTTTTATCTTATATAAATTAAGAAGAGTATGCATAAAAAAATTATATTAATCAAATATAAATAATCATATGACTGAATTACATATATATTATAATAAATGGACAATATATTTTCTTAAAAATGTCTTATAGATAAAGATTATACGATTATATGACAATCGGTATTGGACCTATTTGATTCTTTGCAAGAATAATTTTTCCAATTAGTTGTATAAGATGAATAATTTAAATTATCAAAATAAGTCAAAGTTAATTTCATAATAGGTCAGCTTCACCCTAAAATTCAATTTTACCAAATTTGGATTCCAATAGGATAAGCATAAACCAGATAAGGTGGGTTCTTCATTGTGACATTTGAGCCGCGAGCTTTTCTCTGAATCTTCTCCTGTCCATTTCATTAAAAACTTTGTTGATTAAAAAAAAAATTTGTTTTCATTTCTGTTGTTTTCATTTGCTAATAGCAACTTTCAATTTTTGGCCCTTCGGTGATCCAATAAAATTGAAACGAAAAATATCCACGATGGAAAAGGATTTGGGGGTGGCTGTTACTGTTGCACGGTCAAATGAGCTCATTTCGAGATTCATTATAGCTCCATTTAAAAAGTTAATCTTGAGGTTTTATTAGTTATTTTAGTTATAAAAAATAAAATAGACTTTTTAATTCAATAAGATAAATATTACATCAAACCCATAATCATTACATTCCTTCTCTTACAAAAAAAGTCAAAAGTCCTTCTCAAACTAGGCTTTTTAGCTCCAAGCTAAAGTAGCCAAAAAAGCTAAAAAGCCAAAAAGCCAACCCACTTTCCAAACGAAGTCATGATAATCTGAACCGTTCACATTTTATAATATATCAAGTAAAACATACCTGCAAAAAATCAGGCTAATCAGAATCGTTTACCCATTCATCTACTCACATTTATATTTACAAAAACTAAACAACAATTGTGATTTAAAGTATTAAAATGAATACAAATGTGAGTGGATGAAAAAGTAAACGATATCCGATTAACTTAATTTTTTTTCAGGTATGTTCTACTTGATGTATTTTAAAATGTGAACGATTTGGATTATTGAAATGGATCCATTTGGATACACAACAGTGGCTGTTGTGCACCTCTGTATAGCAGCAACCCCAAATTTGATAGAAAATATCTATATATTGGCCCCGTTTGGTGTAGCTGTTAAAACAGCTTATAAATTATAACTTAACAGATTATAGATTATAACTTTAATCAGAAGTTGTTAATCTGTTTGGTGTAGCTGTTGGATTATAGATTTAAGTTGCTGAGTAGTGTTTGTTAAATAAGCTGTGAAATAGCTTTTTCAATTAATTTTTATTTTTTGTTTGTCTACATTTCTCATAAAAAAAAATAATAATAATCTATAGTCCATTTGAGTGTTTTTCTATTTTTAAAAAAATAAAAAATAAAAAAATTTAAGAGTATAACAATAAATTAACATGTCCACAGCAGAAGCTGATAATCAAAAGTAAGGGGTGAGCAGCTTATCAGAATCAGCTTTTTTGAGTTAAAATAAGCTGTTAGAATCAGAAGCTGTTTGAAATAAGTTTAACCAAACAGTCCAAAATAACTTTTTCAAAACTAAAAGCCATAAGTTGGCTCTGAAAAGCTGAAACAAACACCCCCATTATATAAGTAAAATGAGATTTTTAACTCATAAGACCTCTAAAAATTCTAAGTTCCCAATTGAAATTTCATAATTTTTTAATTTTAAAAATTAAAAAAATCTTCTATTGACTAACTCTTTTAAGCAAAAAAAATATACAAAAATAAAAATTAATATCCCTTAATTTATGACTTTCAAATTAAAAGTATATTAATCTATTTCAAAATTCAAATTTAAAGGTGGCTAAATATGGAAAACAATCTATTAATTTAAATTTAAATTTAAAATTTGAACAATATAAATTTAAAATTATAATGATCTATCCCATGATTTATAAGTTTTAAATACAAATTTAAAATTATTATAATTAGTTCATAATTTTTGTATTAACGAGCAATAAGGGTGACATTGAGATTATTTATATATTTTACAAAAGAATTCTTTTAAAAAGAGATATTATGATAGTTTCAAAATCTCATATAAAATCTACATAGTATTATAACTATAAAACGTTGTTATCTTATTATAGCTTAAAGCTGCAATTCTTTTTTTTATGGGACATTTACACACAAGTCCTAATTTATGAATTTATACTTTATTAAGTCCTAATTAAGATTTTTTGGACTTTTAAGTCCCATTAAATTTTTAATAGTGAGAATTACTATATAGACAATGATTGTTCATCATTTATGATTATATATAAAGGAATATGATGATTTGACATTTATTTTGATTTTTAAAACTTTAAAATATCAACTTTCAAATTAAAAAAACTATTAAAAAAAATTATGTGCAAAAAAAAAAAAAAAAAAACAATCAGCTTGTTTGGTTTTGGTTTTCAGAAAACAATTTTCAAAAAATTCTATTTTTTATTTTTCGTATTTTAATGTTTTCAATTATTTTTTTTAATATTCTAAGTATTTTTTTAAATTTTTAGACACGCCTAACATAAATACACTTAAAAGGTATAATATTTATGAAAAAAAAACTTTAAAAAATTCATTAAATACCAAAAATATTTTTAAAAAATTGAAAATTCTGTACATTTTTCGTATTTTTGTGTATTCATTAATTTTTAAAAATATTTTTCACAAATAATTTACTATTTAGATAAATCTAAGTAAGGTGGATCTAAAATTGAAAAATTAAATTATTTTTTTGTGCACAATTGAAAATTTTGTGTCTATAAAGGAGTATGATGATGAAACATTGATGTACAAAATTGAAAAAAAAAATCTAAAAATGAAAAAACTGATAATGTTCTTAGTTTTAAAACTGGAAAAAACTGATAATGATTTCAGTTTTATTGGATAGTTGAATCAAACAAATAAGTAGAAGGGTAAAAACGTTTAATCTCAGGCTCTGTTTTTTTTATCAGTTAGTGAAACAATTACCTAGAACATTACTATGCAAAATTGATGATATTCTTAATTTTAAAAATTGAAAAAAAACTAACAATATTCTCAATTTTACTAAATAAAACTTATTGATTCAAAATTTTTTTGATAAGACCTGAGTTACCATAACATTTATAAATAAGTCTTTTACATAATTAATTCTTTTTTTATTTTATTTTATTTTATTTTGTTTAATTTTTGTTAATGTGTCACAATATGATTGGTCTATAAATTAATTTTATATTCTTAAAATAAAATTTTAAATTTAGATTATTTCTTAAATTATGTTACCAGATAAGATCAGTATTCATTCCTTAATTGATGCATCTTTTATTTAATTATAAAATAAAATTTTAAATTTAAATTATTTTTAAAAAATTATGTTATTACAATTAGAATGAGATCAATATTCACATATATCATAATGATGTTTCATAATATTATTGGTCTAAATATAATATATTTTTAAATACACGTATTCAAATTATTAATCACTATAAAAAGTTTATATTTTTATTTTTTTTCATTTTTGGTTTTAAATTTTATAAATTTTATTTTTTATATCCTTATAAACTAGAAGGACTTAAACAATAAATTATTTTAATACAAATATTTATTTTTTTAACAAAAGACAAAAACATTAAGAAAATAAATGGCTTTTTTAACAATTGCCAAACACAATGGATTTTTTTTTTTTTTTATGGAAATTGTCAATTAAACAAATTAAAATAAAAAAATACATTTTTATGGCTTAAATAGTTAAGAAATGACTTTTGCTAAAATCAAATACAAATAAACATTTTTTTTTTCCTATTAAAAGTGATAGTTGGTGAATTTTTTTTTATATAATGAAAAAAGAAAATAAGAGTTTCACGTGATAATTTATTGTTCCAGTGATGCTACAGACCCACACTTTTATCCACAATGATGTGGCAAGGGAGTTAAACCCCATATTATTGAGTGTATAATAAATCAAGAATTGACATATATGATACCACATCATTGTAAATACAATTGTCCATTTCTTTTTCTAGGTCTCAAACATTTTTCTTATTGTTCATCTAGACTTTTTTTGCACCTGCAAAACATTGTGGATCTCGCTATGTTTGTTTCCAGTTTTTTGAAAACACTTTTCAGAAAATTCTACTTTCTTGTTTTCTGTATTTTTTTGTTTTTACTAATTTTTTAATATTTTAAGTAATTTTTTAAATTTTTAAACACACCAAACATAAATATACTTAAAAAGTATAATTTTCGTGAATTTTTTTTTAAAAAAAATCACTAAATACCAAAAATAAAAAAAATGAAAATTCAATATATGTTTCATATTTTTATGTATTTATTAATTTAGTAAAATATTTGTTTCATATTTTTGTGTATTTATTAATTTATTAAAATATTTTTTCACAAATATTTTACTTTTTAGATACATCTAAGTAAGGTGCATCTAAAAAAAATTTTTAAAATGTTTAAGATTTTAAAAATATTCACTAAAAATAAAAAAAAAACGAAAAACAAACAAACTCAATTTTCAAAAAATTGAATTCAGAAAACTGAAACCAAACATACTGATTAATTTTTTTTTAATCTAAATTGTCAATTAAACAAACTAAAATAAAAAAGTTTGGCTCAAATTGTTAAAAAGTGACTTTTGCTAAAACAAATAAAAATAAATGTTATTTTTCTAATAAAAGTGATGGTTTATGAAATATCTTTTTTTATTTAAAAAAATTGAGGGTTATAGGTGATAATTTATTAGTTATCTAGAATTATTTTTAGACCAAATGAGAATACTATTCTGAATTTTCTTCTTACCTTTTTTTTTTAATTCTTTTTTTATCCAGATACTTTTATCTTGTAAGAAATTTAATTTTATTATATTTAAATATTTTATTGTAATTTTTAAAAAATTGTATTTAAATTATTTTATGCCATTATAAAATATATTTCTTTTAATATCAACTCATTCAATGATCTATTTCTAAAATGTGTATTTACTTAGTTTTGTTTATTAATAGTAAATTTTTAATTAATCTAATTTGTTATTAAAAAAATAAATCAACAAATAATTTAACATATTTATAAAGACAATTTTGTTTCAATTGCTCAGGTTATTTAGTGTCTCTGCCAAAGTCCATTCAAATTTATTCAAATTTTTGAATTTTACATAGGTTCTTACCGAATTAAAAATTATGTTGCCCAAATTTAAAAATTTACAAACTCGAGTTGCTTGGGTTCAACTTGTCCAAATTTACAACTTTAACAAGAAGTTGAAAGTTACATGATTAAAATTGTGACAAATTAAAAATTGATAAATAAATTATGATAAAATTGTGACACTTAAATTATAAATTTTAATATTTTTTTTGTTATTATAATTTACATATAAAAATCTAACTATTTATATTATTTTATTAATTTTTTCACATCCATAGCATGGATTATCACTAATATATATATAGATAAAACCGCTGAATATGTCTGTGTGTATATCAAAAATGCTAGAAGCTCCAAAAATTCTATCAAAAGTTTTACCAAATGTCTCACATGGGTGTGGGACCCACATGGGACCCACATTGTGTGGGTCCCACACCCATGTGAGATATTTGATAAAATTTTTAATAGAATATTTAGGGTCTCTAGCATTACTGGTATGTATATATATTAGGAATAATGACTGTCAAAATAAATGGGAAGATTTTGAGAGGGTTCAATGAACCTGCATTTTCTTCTTAAAAGACTGCTTGTGTTGGAAAAAGAAACATGTTTTGATTTTTCAATTACTAAAAGTCCATGGGGTAGGTTGGAGGTTAGTTTACTCTTTAAAGTCAAGTTTTTCTTCTCATAGAATAGAAGGTTTATTGTGTCTTGAGTTCCCACGTGATGTGAAATTTCACGGTCTTTTACATTTGTCAATCTCATGTGTTTCCCTGATTTTGTCCCAACTCTTTGCCCCACCTTCTTAATGTTACCATGTCAATACAATTTGTATTATTTTTAATAATTAAACATGTTGTAAAAGTTATTTGGATTTAAATTTTAATAGTATGTCGGCACAAGAAAAATGGGCCAAAATTAAGAGGGTTGCTATATGTTACCGGATGAAATTTTCTATTTGCCCGCCTTCTATATAGATTTACACAATAAATCTTATGTGTGTACGTGTAAAATTTATCATACATAGAAAATAATGGTGAGGTATACCGTAGGAAAAAAAGAAATAAAATTTATCTCGTAATAAATATCATTTAATTATTGAGATTTATTGTATAATTCCTTAAACGAATAGAAAAAATTAAAATTGGATTATCTTTTGTGAAAATTACTCCATCCCTCTAATTTTTCCCCTCAAACTCTTCAATGGTGTGGAGCCCCGGACGGGCCCGCCCGCCCGCCCGCCAGCCACCAAGTGATCACGAGTGATGTGGAGCCTCGGTATTTTTTTCAAACACGTGTCCATTATACCAGCTTCCAATTCCAACCCAGGTAAATTATGGGAAAATTACTTTACAGAGACATAAAAGAAAAATTTATATAAAGGCCCATAAATTATTCAGTGTCCCCATGGCACACGGTTCATTGGGTGGTGCCCAGCCCATGTGACAGGTTGTGTCTCAATTTGTACACAATTTTTTTTTTTAATAAATTATAAATCCACTCCCTAAATTTTATTTAAAATATGGGTTATTTATTGTAATTTTAAAAATTATATTTTTTTTTTTTTTAATTTTTAATTACATAATAAATAATTTATTTTTTAATAAATCATCAATTCATATAATAGTTTTTAATGATATTATGAATATATTTTAATTAACAATTCATATAATTTTTTTATTGTATAAGAGAGTAGTTAGTAATTTCATTTTCTCTGTCAATTTTGTTAAATAAAAATTCTAACAAAGAAATATTTGTAATTTTTAAAATTACAAAAAGCAATGAGTATTTATAATTTATCCAAATTATAAATAACAAACAAGAAAATTCATGCATAAAATTATATACAAAAAATAATTTGTAATTTTAATTCAACTCTTATGTAATTGTTGGCTACATATTTTGTATAAGCCAATTATAGTTCGACACGTGGTAGAGTAAGGGTAATATAGGAAGACTATTCAAGTCTTCGATCTTGATCGTACACGTGGCAGTTAATATTGGTTCTCGCGTGATCTGAGTAGCATTGGATCAGTAAAGAGATGCAAGGTGACGTGGCTTCAACGATTACTCATATTCAAATTCAAATATAAGAGGGAAGTTCAACTACAAGTGATGGCGTAGTGGAAACTACCTATAAGGCAACATGATCGATGATCATGGAGGAGCAGTTCGACGGTTTGAAGTGCAGTTCGAAGGTCATCCTTGACAAGTATAAATAGCAGGGAAGCCCCCAGAAAAAGCCCCCAGACTCAGATCCAACAAACCAGTCATTTACTTCATATTTTCTTTTCCAGTTTTACATTTCCAGTCTTTACATTTCTTGCACTTTAAATACCTGTTCTTTACATTCCTGCACTTTAAATTCCTGCACTGCACTTCATTCATAGGAGTAGTTTCAAGTAGATTGTTGCTGTAAACCTCTACGAGGCTGAGTTTGGATCATTGTAAGTTTTCATTTTAATGAAATACTTCAATTGTTCGTCATTTACCTGTTATTTTGCTTAAATTCTCCTAAGTCAAGCCACCAGTAAAAGTCCTCTTCATTGAGGCTGAAAGAACTAAAACACAATCGTCTGATAATTGGTTGGCAATTATAATTTCTGTAAGGACTGATTGATCCTTACTGGCACGCTCGCATTTACAAAAATACCCTTCGAAAGCTAAAAAGCCAACATATATTTTTGGCACGCCCAGTGGGACTAATTAAAATGGCTAGACGAAGACGACAAGGAGAAAATGAACGCTTGGAAGAAGGCGTAGAAGGAGAGGTAGAAATACCTAATCCAGAGGATAATGTGGTAACACATCCTGTGAAAACTCCCATGTTATCAGAACCTATGGTCGAACAGACCAGTACTTCTGGACAAGAACCATATGTTCATAATATTGGACGAAACCAAGGAATTAGACCATCCACTGTTCCATCTACTCAGCCAACAAATCCATGGGATGGCCTAGTAGATGCCATGGGACAATAATTAATGAACACAATGGAAAGGTGGGCAACATCCTTTTTGGATCGAATGAATAACCACCAACCAACAAACACAAGACACACAGAGGAAGTTTTAAATGTCCCTCAGCAAAGATTGGCTAGAGATAAACAGCCTATGCAAGTTAATGGACATTCTAATGGCCAAACTAGTAATCAGAATTATGAAAGACCATCACCTCAGTCTTGGTATGAACCCATTTCGAGGCCTATAGCAGGCCAAAATGCCTCAGTACTCAACAATGAAGCCACACAAGTTGATGGATCTGGTCAAGTACAAGAAACTGACATAAGAATGGTTACAAATCCCATGTTCGAAGCCATACCTGGCACTTGGGGGTATAATAATCCCTTATTCGAATTTATATCTTGGGGGTTGGAAGGTTTTCCCACAAACGGAAAGGACACAACACCTGTTCCAGCACCTTTCGCAGGTCCTTTCGCAGGACAGGCTCAAAGGGTTTACCCACACCTCCAACAGCAACCTGCACCACAGGGACAACCAGTCCCAAATGTACCACCTTATGGACCAAAAGGACCACAGGCACAAGTTTGTCCACCAAACCCTGTGTTTGTTCCTTCAGTAGTGGTTCAGCAGGCACAAAATATGGTCCTTAGGGACCAAATTGCTGATATTGTTAGGGAGATGTGTGGACCGATGGCTCGGGGGGTCCAGACTCCTGTATACAGAAAACCATACCCAGAATGGATAGATAGGGTACATGAATACCCAAGGGGGTTCAGAATACCAGATTTTACCCTTTTCTATGGGAGTGGAAATCAATCAACAGTAGAGCATATTGCTAGGTTTGCTGCTCAATGCGGTGAATTTACTAATCATGACTATATGAAATTGAGATTATTCCCAAATTCTCTAACTGGGGGAGCATTTGTATGGTACATCAACCTTACACCTGGCTCTATTCAAACTTGGCAACAAATGGAAGAGGCATTTCATGCCCAATTCTTCCAATCGGAGCCAGAGGTTTCCATGGCAGACGTGGCAAGATTGAGCCAAAGGCTTGAAGAAAAGGCCACTCAGTTTATTGCCAGATTTAAAAGGGCTCGAAATAAATGTAGAGTCATACTGCCAGAGCCAGAATTCGTAAAATTGGCTCAAAATGGCTTAGAGTTCAGGCTTCGAAAGAAGTTTGACTCAACTGAATTCAGAGATTTGGTAGAACTAACCTATAAGGTGTCTAGATATGAAGCATTACTAGAGGAGGAACAAGATCGAAATAATGCCTCGTACAAGACATATTATAGAGATCCTAACTATGAGATCGATGCAGCAGAGATTGTGGGCAAAGAACCCGTAATCTGTGAAGCATTAATTCATAAGGATACAACAATTGACCAGCAGTTTAAAAAGAAAGACCTTCACAGGAAGTACTCTTTCGATTTAACAAAGGCAGATGACATTTTTAATCATTTACTTGCGGCCAATTTCCTTAAGTTACCAAAAGGAGTAAAACTGCCATCTCCAGATGAACTTAAGGGAAAAGTATATTCTAAATGGCATAACTCTTGGTCTCACTCAACTAAAAACTGCATTGTTTTTCGAGACAGGATTCAAGAACAAATTCGAAAAGGAAGTTTGAAATTCCCAGCCAAAGCAGAAAAGGCCATGGGAATTGACAGTAATCCGTTTCCAGAAGTTAGAGAAAGCGCAGCTAATGTGGTTGTACCAAACTTCTAGAATCTATCTCTACAGGAATTGGAAGAGGTCAATGTGCAGATGCACATTGCCAACCAGACAATTACCAAGAAGGACACTGGAAATCTACCAGCTATTGGGCACGGTTTCTTACGCCAGAGGGGAGACTCTGATGAGGAAGCACTGGATGATGATTCCTTAGAAGCAGCTGTAATGCAGAGGATGTGTCCCAGGTGCAGACTGAGTTATAAATGGTTGAAAGGCCTTCCAGTTGATGGGAAGTAATATTACAGGGATGTACAGAGACGTCCTAAATCAACCAATGCTTACAACAAAAGGCCGTATCCGGCTAGTGATAGGCAATGACCATTAGTGGTTGAGCCTGTAGTGGACATAATGCATGCTAAAGGCAAGAGGCCCTTGTATGAGTCCAGGCCACCTAACTATTACAGAATGGAGAGCAGTCATTCTGAAAGAAGGCTGGAGAGGAGTTCAGGATATGGGATCAAAGCCAGAGATTGGCCCCCTAGACCAACCTCACGCAGGACAGAAAGTGGCCACCTTCATCGAAAGCCTGAATTAGGCTCGAAACATGAGGTCAGAGCCAAGCACTTACCTTCACAGCCAGCTTCGAAGATGGCTTCGAAGGTAGAAAAAAGCAGTTCAACATCTGAGTCAGTAAGTTCGTGGGTACCTGGAGTTCCAGACTGGTTTGTAATGCAAAACAAACCTAGGGAAGCACCTACCCAGAGGGATGTTAGAAACCAAGGAAGGATGGTTAAACCTCCTTTGGTGGCTCCGAACAATTGGGTATTGCTTAAACACCCAAAGACAAAGGAACCAGACATGGTCCCAGTCATTTCGAGATCACAAAGGAGAAAGATTCAGCGCAGGTACACTCAGTACCAGAAAGATATGAAAGAAAATGGAGAGAGCTCTTCATTGGTCCAGACAGAAGGAAAAAAGACTCCAAAGCCAGACTATACTCCAAAGCCAACGCTACAAAGTAAAGTGGGTTGCAGCAGAGAACAATTAGCCAAGGTTCATTCTGAACTAAAAGCCAGAGAGAAGTCTAGCTTAGCAGGATTGGAGAAAGCTCTGATGGAGAGTGATAGCGAGACAGAAGAAGAAATTGGCATAGGCCAAAAAAAAGAAATGGTGGAGGAAGAAATGTTCAAAGCCTTCATGGCTGAGCAAACATTTCTGGTTGAAAAACCAATCGGGAAAAACCATTCGAAGGAACCAGTTATCAATGAAGTGCCATAATGCAGCATGGAGGATGCTTCTGAAGTAACAGATCAAGGTAGCCAAGAGGGGAAACAGGCATAGCCAGCCATCCAGTTTGGTTCATTTCCTCCAGTATCAGTTAATATGGTACATATACTACCTCATGAGTTTGAAGCCGGGGATGAGAACCAAGATGGTCAAGAAGTTGATCCAATTCCAGTCTCTAGTGAAGATTCACAAATGAGTATGGTACAGGATGATTCCGGAATGACAACCCCAATGGAAACTGAATATGAGAGTGAAGAAGAGGTTAGCATTAACCTCTCATATCCTTTTGAATATCCCTCGAATTCTATGACACAACATGTCAAGCTTTTGTACATCAAGGCTTTCTTCGATGGGATACAATTGAACCGAGTCCTGATAGATAATGGGGCAGCAGTGAACTTACTACCAAAATCTTCTTTGAAGAAACTAGGGAAAAAGAATCACAGGTTGATCCCAACTAGCACAACCATTGCTGGCTTTGTTGGAGACAAACAGATGGCTAAGGGAATTCTACCCATCAACCTGAGTGTGGGAACCAGGGGCTGCATGACAGCATTCTTCGTAATCGACAGCAATACTAAATACAATGCTTTACTTGGGAGAGATTGGATCCACACTAACAAATGTGTGCCTTCCTCTTTGCATCAGAAAATTATAATGGCCTTAGGTAATGGAGAGACAGAGAACATTGATGCAGATCCTCAACCCTTCATAGCCTGTACAGATTTTGCAAAGGTCAAACTATATATTGAGGGGGTGACACCACTCAGTATACTGAGGAAACCTGATGGCTCAGCCGAAGTGACGGCTGATGAGAAAGTGACACACCTAAAGCACTTAGTCCAGGAGAGTACTGATAAAGAGGTTGTCGTTAAAGATGACAATGATGCCTGGTTGTAGTCAAAAAGATGAAGCACAAGAAGCCAAGTCCTTGGCTTTAATTAAATTCTCAACATTGGATGTAAAAGCAATAGTCTAGAAAGTACAGGAGCAAGAAAGAGAAGCCATGATAATTGGCTACAAACAGGAGCAGCAATAGGTCAGAGTTTTGACCCTTGATAAGTACTGTGCATTGGACATTGAAACAAAAGTCTAGGAAATACAGGAAGAGGAAGCCTTGTGGACAGATTTTGTCTATGAGGAAGAGGGCAGAGATGTTGAATTAAAAACCTTGGAGCAGAACAAAGAAAGAAGGTTGCTTCGAAGGTAGAAGGAACCAAGGAAGAAGCTTCAATAAGTTCTCAGACACAAGACCCCTTAGAAGAAGTAAATTTAGGGGAAGGTTCTATACAACAGCCCACCTATATAAGTGCTTGTTTGAATGTTCTGGACAGGGACCAGTTGTTGGTTGTTCTAAAGAAATACAAAGATTGCTTTGCATGGTCTTATAATGAACTACCAGGATTGGATAGGTCATTAGTGGAACATAGGCTCCCTATGAAGCCTAACTTCAAGCCATACAAGCAGAAACCAAGAAGAATGAGTCCAGAAGTAATTCAGAAAGTTAAAGAAGAGATTCTTAGACTACTCAAGGCAGGTTTTATTAGGACAGCCAGGTATGTTGAGTGGCTATCTAATATTGTGCCTGTAGTCAAGAAGAATGGCAAAATGAGGGTATGCATTGATTTCAGAAACTTATATCTAGCAACTCCAAAAGATGAGTACCCTATGCCTATAGTAGATCTGTTGGTAGACAGTTCAGCAGGGCATCAAGTTTTATCAATGATGGATGGGCACTCTGGTTATAACCAGATCTGCATTGTAAAGGAGGATGTCCATAAGACAGCATTCAGATGTCCTGGAAATATTGGCACTTTCGAATGGGTTAAAATGCCAATTGGTCTGAAGAATGCTGGGGCTACATATCAGAGGACTATGAACACTATCTTTCATGACCTTATTGGAGGGTATTTAGAATGTTATATTGATGACATTGTAGTGAAATCCCAGTCCATGGAGGAGCATCTGTTTCATTTAGAAGCAGCTTTTGAAAAAATGAGGAAGTTCAAGTTGAAACTCAATCCTCTTAAGTGTGCTTTTGGTGTATCATTTGGAAACTTCTTGGGTTATGTAGTGCACAAGAAAGGAATACAGATTGATCAGAATAAAGCCAAAGCCATCATTGAAGCCAGGCCTCCATCAAGTAAGAAAGAATTACAAAGGTTCCTTGGACAGGTTAACTTTCTTCGAAGGTTCATTTCTAACACTGCAGGGAAAACTAAAGTATTTTCTTCCTTGTTAAGGCTGAAAGATGAAGAGGAATTTGTGTGGACAGCAAAGCATCAAATTGTTTTCGAAGGTATCAAAGCCTACTTGGAAAACCCTCCAGTGTTGATGCCACCAAAGGGGAATAAGCCCTTGAAGTTGTACATAGCTGCAGCAGAAGATTCATTGGGAGCTTTCTTGGCCCAAGACAATGAGGAAGGCAAGGAACAAGCTGTTTATTACCTTCGTAGGTTTTTAAATTCTTGTGAATGTAAATATTCAGCTGTAGAAAAGCTGTGTCTTGCTTTGTATTTTGCTGCAATGAAATTAAGATATTATCTTTTACCTACAACTGTCTTGGTAATTGCAACCACAGATTTGGTTAAGTACATGTTATCTAGACCTATGTTGAGGGGAAGAATTGGCAAGTGGATACTAGCCTTATCAGAATTTCATTTAGAATATGTCCCTCAAAGGGCAGTAAAAGGGCAAGTTCTGGCCAATTTTTTGGCAGACCATCCATCTCAAACAGAGAGCCAAGAGATAATGGAACTTGGCATGGCTAGTGTTGAGCCATGGCAGATGTGGTTCGATGGATCGAAAGCCAATGGCTTAATTGGAATTGGTATTGTGATTAAATCTCCACAAGGGGTAGAAACCACACATGGTTTCAGAGTGGATGAAGCTACCTGTTCCAATAACCAGGCTGAATATGAAGCCTTAATAGTGGGACTAGAAATTCTTATTGGATTACAAGTACATGCAGTTGACATATTTGGAGACTCTCAATTGGTGGTTAACCAAGTGAAAGGATTTTTCAAGTGTCAAAGCATAAGTATTTTGTTATACTATGTTGTTGCATTACATCTGCTTTCTCAGTTTCAAATAGCAAATGTAACTCATGTTCCAAGATTCTTGAACAATAGAGCTAATGATGTGGCTCAGAAAGCTTCGAGCTTCAAGAGAAGGGATAATGCCCAAAGGGACATAAGCCAAACAACATATCAGAAACTAATACCACCTCTGAATAAAAGGAATGTGGTCTTGGAAGTCAATCATAATGACTTACAAGAACAGGATTGGAGGCATCCAATAATGCAGTACTTGGCTGGTCCATCTTCGAAGGCCAGCAGGAGAATTAAATTACAATCTATGCAATACATGATATATGGTAATGCTCTCTACAAAAGGGGGGGAGATGGTTTGTTACTGGAATGTTTAGGCCCAAAAGAAGCATTAACAGCTATGGCTGAGGTTCATGAAGGCATCTGTGGTGCTTATCAGCCTGGTGTGAAGATGAGATGGCTGCTTCGAAGGCATTCTTACTATTGGCCAACTATCCTTAAAGACTGCATAGAATATGCAAAGGGTTGCCAGGCATGCCAAAAGCATGGCACAATAAGGCATGTGCCCATAACTGACCTACATGCAGTAGTGAAGTCTTGGCCATTCAGAGGATGGGCCATGGATATGATGGGAAAAATACACCCACCTTCTTCGAAGCATCATTGTTTCATTCTAGTAGCCACTGATTACTTCACTAAGTGGGTCGAAGCCAAGCCTTACAAGGCTGTAGACCAGACAGAGGTCATTGGATTCATCAAAGATTTGATCCATAGATTTGGCATCCCACAAACCATAACTGTGGATAATGAGACTGTGTTCGATGGGAAAATGGAAGTCTTTTGTGGCAGAGTTTGGAATTAGCCTTGTTAATTCCACACCCTATTATGCACAAGCCAATGGTCAAGCTGAATCATCCAATAAGTCCTTGAAAAAAGGAATACAAAAGGTTGTGGAGGACAATCCTAGGGATTGGCATAACCTATTGTTGAATGTGTTGTGGGCTTACAGAACCTCTCCAAGGTCAAGAACAGGAGTCACTCCTTATGCCTTAGTGTATGGGCATGATGCAGTGTTACCTGTGGAGATCAATGTTAAGTCCTTGAGGGTGAGATGCCAAGACCAGCTAAATCCTGAGCAATACCATCAGAGTATGTGTTTGGAATTAGAAGGCATAGATGAAGCCAGAATTCTGGCATTAAACAGCATTCTCTTGCAAAAGAAGAAAGCAGCCAAAAATTACAATAAGAAAGTCAAACACATTGGCTTTGATGAAGGTGATTTGGTATGGAAAACAATACTCCCAATAGGAATTAAAAGCCATAAGTTTGGCAAATGGTCACCTAACTGGGAAGGACCATATCAAATTCATAGAGTTCTGCCTTTTGGAGCATACCATTTGAGAAATTTGAATGGATATATACATCCCAAAAAGATTAATGGCAGATATTTGAAGCCTTATTTTCCAACCATTTGGGAAACACAAGGAATAAAATAAATATTAAGTACAAGAATATAAGATTACTCAGATGACAGATAAAAATTTGTGCTTTCATAAAGAATTAAGTACATTTTGCTACAAATTGGCCCAAAAATCATTACAGTGTCTTAATTATTTTTGTACAATAGATTTCCTATTGCTAAGTGATGAAACTAGTTGAATAGCTGCAGCCATCTCTTCCTTTCGATGAGCCAGTCCTTGGTTGGTGATTTGCAATTTGGTATCAGTTCGGACTAAGGCTTGATTCACTACAGCCAGCTCCTCTTCAAGTTGAGCTTTCATTTCTAGCAGCTGGACTCGAAAGTGGGAGGCAGAGGAGTGTTGTTCCTTAAGCTTTGACACTTCAGTATGTACTTGGGAAAAAAAACTCTGTCGCCAGCCAATTTCTCATCCTCAGCCTTGGCAGCTTGACAAATGCTGATGTAAAAATCGACAGTAGCTGCTGCCTGAGATAGATGACTTGAAACGTTCATGCTAGATTGATCAGCAATTTTGCAGCATTGGAGGAACCCATTTCTGATTATAGGCCTTTGCAGAGCCTCGAAGGGGATCCTTGAAAAAGAAATCAACAGTTCCAGGCATGTGTCCAGGTCTATCGAAGGTGCAGAAGGCTTGTTGCTGGAGGAAGGAGAGCTCTCAAAAATTTCCAGCAATGAGTCAGCCAAAACTAATGGCTCAGCTTCAACATTCAATGTTGGAGAGGTAGAGGGTATGTCAAAGAGACTACCTAGTCTGGCTTCGAAGACATCAACCTCATCTATAGACATGAGAGGCGCAGAGAGAGTTGTGGTGGAAGGCACAGAGGACTGTATGGGGATAAGAGAAATGGATGGAGCATTTTTGGCAGTCTCTATGGTCTTAGCCACCAATGAATCAAGCAAGGAGGGGCTAGAAGTAGGCAAAGGTGATGAATTATGAGTTAGAGAACTACCAGCACCCTCAATTGGGGAATTAGCTGCCTTCGAAGAAGAGGTAGCAGTTGGAATTTCCTTGGAAGGAGAAGAAGGAGCAAGGCTCGAAGGAGAAGTGGACTGAGACAGGTCGAAGGCCAAGAAAGGGAGGTATGGCTCTAGCAAGAAGAAAAGATGCAGGAATGCTGGGGCTCAAAGAAGCTACATCTAATGTAGGCCTTGAAAGTGGAAGTACGATTTGAATAACCCTGACATTCTGCATTTGATCAACTTCAACTGAAATTGAGGGAGGCCTCATTGGAAAGATAAACGCAGTAATTGTTGCTGCAAGAGGAAGAAATGTAAAGCAATGTCAAACTTCAATACCAAAAGCTGACAAGGGAAAAAACAGTAGAAGCATGAAAGAAATTACTTGTTTCAGAAGTGTTGGCAATATAGTGGGAGAGCTGCGAAGGGAAAAATGTTCGGCAGTCTGTTGCCTTCTTGCCGTTTCCCTTTGTAATGCGTCAGCAGCAGCGACTTCATCTCTCAGAAATTGTTGCTGCCGTCTCTTCTCAGCTCTCTCGAAGACAATCATGGCTTTGGAATGTTCTTGCTCTATTGCCTTGGTAACGACTTCATGAATAGGGTCTTCAACCAAGTCAGTAGCAGGAACAGTCACTTTCTTTCTCTTCCTTCTTGGCAGTGATACTACCGGCTCCTTTTCAACCTCCCTCTCTTCAACCTGGGGTTCAGATTCTTCAAAGGTAAGTTCTTTCTCCACTATTGTGGTAGTTGCTCGTGAACAGGATTTTCGATTATGTCGGATGAGGATACAGCCACCTTTTGTCTCTTTGTTCTTTGCAAAGGTACTTCTTGCTCTTGTTCAGCCTCTCTCTCTTCTGCCTGAGATTCAGATTCCTCAAGAAGGAGGATTAGCTTCCTTTTCTTTTTTTTGTTGTCGTCTCTCTTTGAGAGTAGCTAAAGTTTCAGCTCTCTTGGGGGATTCTTCTTGTGGAGACCCTGCACCAAAGAACATGAGTGTAAAGGAAACAAACAAAAGATTCAAAAGAAGAAAAAGGAAGAACCTGAAAATACTTACCCTTCTTCGAAGCAGCTCTGGTAACTCTAACTGAAGGGGGTGAGGTTGCAGGAGAAGTTGTGGTAGCTGTGGAAAGGGAGAGAATGTTCTCAACTGCTGCTGACTTAGCCTTCGAAGGCACTCCTAAACCCAATTAGCAAGTCATGAGGGTGTACAGATAGGCGCACTTCCATATTGGTTGTCCACCAGTTCTGGAATCTTTTTCAAAACTAAGCCAGATGGGAGAAAAAGGGACAAATTGAAATTCATTTAATTCCTTCAGCAGTTTGAATATTGCCGCCTCTAGCTTTGATTTGGGTATTCTCAAGTCTCTAGCTGTAAGGTGGACATTCGAGAGACTGCAAAGTGGAACAGGTATCCCTTGAGTGAGCCCCAAATTGTCTGGTAAACTGAGAAGGGCAAATACACCTCAGATATGCATTCATAACCTCGAGGGTTTAAAGTGCCAATGAACAACTCCCTCAGTGGCAAAATTGAAGCCCACATATCTTTGTGTAGTGAGATGGAGCACTCTGTATCAGCCAGAAAAGTTTGCAGCGAAGCAGGTCCTTTATTGGCATCAAAAGGACAAAAAAGGAAAGCAGGAGGAGAAATAGGGAGCTGGTGAAAGAAGGCAAAGTAATAAGCAAAAGAAGCAGGATAAAGAACAATCCTAGCATACTTTTCCCCATAGGTGTTAGGATCCTGAACAAGGAATTTTAGGCATTTTTGATGCAAATCAGTGAAATAGGCAAAGAGCCAGAGCTGGAGCACCCAGAGGGGCCCTCCTTGGTTAACGTCAAGAGGTTTTTCACAAAATTGGGAACAAGCTCTGTAAACATGACCTAAAAGATAAAGAGCAAGAGCTATACGTTTCTTTAAGACAAGTGCCTTCGCGAGTGGAGCGAACTCAGACATAATCCTCTGAGATGATGTGCAAAAGAGAAATTTTGCATAACCAGTTTAAAATGAAGGAAAAGAGTTCTCTGTCTTTCACGGGGGCCCTTCCCTTTTATTTTCAACCTTTACGAAGTCACTGTAAGAGGAGTTTAAGGCTGGAAGGGAAAATTTGACAGGGAGGTCTGGGTAGTTGGGAGTAAAAGGAGAGCCAAAGGGTGAAAGCCCTAAGAGATGGCAAATATCAAGAACGGTGGGGGCCATCATGCCACACCGAAATTGGAAGAAATTAAAAGCCATATTCCAAAAACATAGAGCAGCAGGAATTAAAAAGGGATCCTCAGGAATGATGAAACCTGGAAAGACGAAGGGCGTCGAGGATACAGAGCTCCTGTAGGTCATCTTCTCTCGCAGGTACAACTCTGTCATACCATTCCTCCCATTCGGTTCTCAATGTCGGCCAGCAACGATGAGGCCGGGTCACTCTCCAATTGCTCCAGTCAAGCCCTCCTTCGTAGAGAAGAAAGTGGTCCTCCAAACGGGGGGTATAAAGCTGGAAGTTGGTCAGGGGCTTCCCGAAAGATGGGACCTAGAACGTACTCTTGTTGGTTGCTGTGGCGAGGAACAAAGAGACATCCATCTATGGCGCTTGGCCCACCAGTTGTTAGCTTGGCGATTTCTTCATCAATACATTGTTTCAAAGCCATGGTAGGGCTGATACGGTCGCCAGCAAGCACTTTTTAGCGAGGAAGGATCCATTGGTAGCAAGCAGCAAGGAAGAGAGGGTTAACAGAAGATCGAAAGAAAGGAGGGTTTGTGCGTTAAAAGAGCAAGTGATTTCAGAGCACGAAACAAAAGGGTTTTTAAAGTTTTTGTGTCTGAAAAATATATTGCGTAAGTCGTTAAGTACTAGAAGTACGAATACGAAAAGTTTCCTTCAATATTGATACTTTTGGAGGGAAAAAACACAGTCCAGATGCTGAGACTAGCTTCGAAGTAAGGTATTTGGCTTCGAAACCAGATTTTGGCGCCAAAAGTCAAATGACATCGGCTTCGAAACAGAAAAGCTAGCTTCGAAGCACATTCCAGACTTAAGGATGCAAGAATGCTCAAGTATTTGTTTACTTCAAAAAGTGAAGTCCTTCGAAACAAAACTTAAGGCCTCTTAAGGATGTGAATTATTGTTTGAGACATCAAAACCAATAGTTGGTTGGTGTATATACGGAAAGATTTTATCTTTTGAACTAAAACAGCATGAACTGTTGTTCGAAGCAAAAAATGGCCAATTTTAAAATTGAATTGATCGTATTAACCATGATCAGATGTTGGTTATGGCTGAAACAAGCTTTAAGTATAAGATTGCTAGATTCGAAGCATTGTTTCTAGATGAAGATCAGCAAAAAATGTCAACCGTATTCCATAAATTAGAAAGGTTCATGTTGATTCTTAGTATTTCATTTTTGAAACAATTGAGTCCATATTCGACGAATAAGATTGTTCAGTTCGAAGATCTGAATTGGCTTTTAAAGACAAAAGGAAACACAGTCAAACAATGCCAAATACAGAAGAATTTGGTTTATATTCAAGCCAAGGCAATTACATCGAATAGCCCTATTTGGGTACAAACTCAAGCTCATAAAAATAGGGAATGGAATAAATAACAAGATCATGAAACTTAGTCCAACTATGATCAATGAATTTATGTTCTTTCTTTATTCTATCCTCTATTTCTTCTAACATTGGCTGCATGAGTTGATGTGTTCTCACTTCATAAAAGAACTCCTCAGCCTTTATTTCGAACGCCGTTTCTCTTAGTCCTTGTTCCAACTCATCCATTTCCAAATCATCCCAGTACGCAGAATTCTTATTTTGAAAGTCGTTGTATTCTTCGACGAGGTTCTCTGCTTCATATTGAAAATGAACTCGAAGTGATGAAAGTTGATCCAAGGATTGAATGGTGGCCAGAGAAGTGCGGTGCCAATGGAGAAGTGATGGAAGTTGGTCAAAAAATGTGTGAAGTTCTGCTTGAGCAATGGGGTTGAGAACGTGGCCCCGAGTTAGAATATTACAAGCCCATCGAAAGTTCTTAAGGGGAACGTTTTCCTCAAGAACATTGAAGGGTAGGTGAGAAAAGGCTGCAAGCAGGAGTTGGGCTTGCTTTTGTTGAACTGAAGTAGGAGAAGGTAGAGGCTCGTAAGGAGGGAAAACTTTCTCTGCAGAAAGAGTAAGCCTCAACTTCTCTATCCAGGAAAGTTCTTTCGAAGGAGGAGGTATAAAGGCCCCCATTTCGAAAGAAAGAGGAAATTGAGGAACACTGACACAATCAAGCCAATCAAAAGGATGAAGCTTCACCTTCTTGGCTAAAAATGAAGGGTTATACCCCTGTGCCTCTTCTGGACGAGGAACAGATCGTGCCATTTTTGTAGGCATGGATGATATGTGCCATGCCACGAGTAGACTGTCCTCTAAACTGCATCGACGGTCGATAGGCATGTAAGGATAAACCACCGAGCTTCGCGCATAAGAAGGAAAGTCCAACGGGTCGGTGAATTCGACAAAGTGGTGGTTAATTCGCTCCCTTAATTCCCAGACCTCAGGTTTTGACCAGTTTGACCAGCCTGAAGCCCTGGAAGAAGTTGAAGTCGTAGCCTTATCCCATGCAGAGGATTGTGAAGAGAAGCCTCCTATGTCTATATCTGCAACCTTCTGAATCAAAGGACTAAGGGCGGTTTGTTCACAATCCAAGGATGGATCAGAAGAAGAATTTCCCATGTCCATGTTTGCAACTTTCTGAGTCGAAGGATTAAGAACAATGTGTTCGTAATCCAAAGGTTGGTAATTTGCAAAGGCATCCATGACCTGAATATAGAAAGGTGGGTAAAGGCGGCTAATGAATGCATGGAGATTCTTTTGAGGGGAGGCAGCATTATTCAATGACTCTTCATGTGTCTGATCAATAGAGAGGAAAGTTGATTTGGCCATAGACTGTTCGAATGTTAAGGTATCGGGATGTTCAAAAGATTGAAAGAATTTAATGCAAATGATCATCAATAAACGACGGTTGTATTTCCAGAATATAGACTCCATACACGTCCTAAAAGCGCAGGAGAAAGGCCTCGTTCCATTAATATCACCAAGTATTGAGTATATTAGTGCGGGGGGTAATGTTGGCTACATATTTTGTATAAGTCAGTTACAATTCGACACGTGGCAGAGTAAGGGTAATATAGGAAGACTATTCAAATCTTCGATCCTGATCGTACACGTGGCAGTTAATATTGGTTCTCGCGTAATCTGAGTAGCATTGGATCAGTAAAGAGATGCAAGGTGACGTGGCTTCAACGGTTACTCATATTCAAATTCAAATTCAAATATAAGAGGGAAGTTCAACTGCAAGTGATGGCGTAGTGGAAACTACCTATAAGGCAACATGATCGACGATCATGGAGGAGCAGTTCAACAGTTTGAAGTGCAGTTCAAAGGTCATCCTTGACAAGTATAAATAGCAGGGAAGCCCCCAGACTCAGATCCAACAAACCAGTCATTTACTTCATATTTTCTTTTCCAGTTTTACATTTCCAGTCTTTACATTTCCTGCACTTTAAATACCTGTTCTTTACATTCCTGCACTGCACTGCACTTCATTCATAGGAGTAGTTTCAAGTAGATTGTTGCTGTAAATCTCTACGAAGCTGAGTTTGGATCATTGTAAATTTTCATTTTAATGAAATACTTCAATTGTTCGTCATTTACCTGTTATTTTGCTTAAATTCTCCTAAGTCAAGCCACCAGTAAAAGTCCTCTTCATTGAGGCTGAAAGAACTAAAACACAATCATCTGATAATTGGTTGGCAATTATAATTTCTGTAAGGACTGATTGATCCTTGCTGGCACGCTCGCATTTACAAAAATACCCTTCGAAAGCTAAAAAGCCAACAGTAATGGTATCAATATTTTAAATAAATTTGAACCGTACATTACAGTAATTTTTTAGGCGTGATTTTATAATTTTCCTCCCGTCTAAGCCATTCGTTAGAAAAATTGATAAAATTAAATTGGGAGAACCTGAAAAGAAGTGAGAAGGAAGATATAATTGAAAATTGATAGAACACTCTCTAAGAAGACTTGTGTATAAAAAATGAATCCAAACCTATGGAAGAAATACACAACAAATATATTAACAATTACTAATAAACAAATACACTCTAGGGTGAATTATACTAACAGTCCCTATAGTTTCGGTCTAGTATCACTTTGATCCTGAATTTTAAATCTTATTCCAAATAAGGACAATTAAAAATACCATTGCTCAATTTCAAGGGCAAAGTTGTCAATTTGATAAAATATAAACTAATTTGACAAAAATAAATGTCAAAAAAATATTTTTGAATTTTTAAAAATTATTTCTACCCATTAAAGATAAAATTATATAAAATTGAAAAATCTTTTCGACACTTATGCATTTATTTTTTATCAAATTAATTTTTATTATGTATTTAGATGATGATCATGTAATAGGTGGTTGTATTTATTTTTATTAAAATAGTTTCTATTTTTTCAAAAGTCAAATATATGGCAACAACTTTAATATAATTATTAAACCAATCCATTAAATCAAAAAATCCAAAACTAAAAATATTTCATATATTAAATATATCGATTACATATTAAAAGCCTAAGAACCACCCATTACATGATCATCATTCAAACACATAATAAAAATTAATTTGGTAATAAAATAAAATAAATAAATGTCTAAAAGATTTATCAATTTTACATATTTTTATCTTGGGTAAAAATTATTTTTAAAAATTTAAAAATATTTTTTTGACTTTTATTTTTGTCAAATTATTTAATATTTTATCAAATTGACGATTTTGCCCTTCAAATTGAGCGATGGTATCTTTAATTGTCGTTATTTGGAACAAGATTTAAAATTCAGAGTCAAATGTGTCATAATTGAAAAGTCAGAAACTAAAATGACACGAGTCCCAAACTATAGGAACTGTTAGTGTAATTCACCTTACATTCTACAAAAATATCCCTCTCTCACATTAGACAAAATCGCCTTAGAAAATCGGCTCACTTACATATTATGTACAACACTCGCTTCAAAATATCTTGCGAATGAATACTGTTAAATTCAGTGATACTACATATATCAATTGGTGTACTAATAAGTATAACAACATATATTTGGATATCGCCACTTCAAAACTATAGGTCCACTCATTTACAATTAGTATACTAATTGGTATATCAATTAGCGCATAAAATAGGAAAAGTGTATTTGAGAAATAGAGAGATATGAACATTGCGATAGGAACGGAAGGAAGACAAGCAGAACACAGCAGCTGGAAAAGACAATACACAAGCAGACAAGAAAGCCAACAACCACTCCACTGAGGAAGATGACCTTTTAAAAAGACATCACAAGAAAACAGGTAACCCGCTTTGTACTGGTTCAACCTTTCTTTCAGGGAGGCTCTTACCTCCCCTTTTTTGACCAACGAAGAAACTTTCTCTTCGTTTGATCCTCTTTCTTATGCTCTTGGAGATAAGAAGACCCATACTCTTTTAGAACCCAGTGACTTTGAGATCCCTATCATCTCCTTCACCAGTAAGGAACTATCACGTATCAGAGACCCTTGGACCCAGTCCCTCATCATTAAACTTATAGGCAGAAATTTGGGTTATAATCTCCTCATGACCCCAATCAACTCTCTTTGGAAACCAACTGGTGTGATCCAAGGAACAAGCCTGGGGAACCACCACTAAATTATTAAGTTTCATCTAGAAACTGATTTTAACAAAGTTCTTAATGATGGCCCATGGTTTATTAGTGCAAACTTTCTTGTTGTTCGCAAGTGGGAGCCTAATTTCCACACATCAAACTCCACAATGTCCACCACAGTTATCTGGGCTTGTCTCCAGGGACTATCCATTGAATACTACGACAAATTTATTCTGAGGAAATTAGGTGGCATGTTGGGAACTCTACTCAAAATTGACATTCACACCAAAAATGGAGATCAAGATCGTTTCGTGAGACTTTGTGTTCAAGTCGATCTTTCAAAACCGTTGGTTTCTATGATTAAAGTGGGATCTTACATTCAAAAAGTTTTATATGAAGTGATTACAAAAGTCTATTTCCACTGTGGTTGATTAGGGCATAAATTAGAAGACTACAATGCAGATAAACATATTGTCCATTTCGTCACCACAGTGATGGATCCATTGAAAGAAAAAACTGAGCTGTCTTTTGGTTCTTAGATGCTCATAGAGCGAAAAAAGGCGGCAAAATTTTTGAAAGAGTCAAACCACAAAAAAGATCAAGGAAAAATCTTGACAAAAGACAAAATGATAGGAACAAAGTTTATGCATGTACATGGTACCGATGGAGGGAAAGTATGGAAGAAAAAGTCAACTATCACTAACGAGGAATTTCTACCCCTGCATCAACTTCTCACACAACTCATATTGCCTCAAATTCTTTGACTAATAGCAACCTGATCCCATAATCCACAATAGATCAAAACCCTTTCCAAATCCTTGCTGACATCATTGACCTAGATCCCTACCCCCAAACCTTCTCTCTAACCCTCCAGTTGTCACCTCACCTACCCGTTCCTTTTCTAGTCTTTCCCCACCTTTTCTATCCCCTGTCACCTCCCAAAAAACTTTCCATTCTTCTGCAAATCCTTTCACACCTGCTATTCTGCAGAACTCTGCCCCGCTGTTGCCTTTCTCTGATCCATCGAGGCACACTTCCACACTTACCGTCCTACCCCATTCAAACCTCCATACGGCACCCCCTTTTACCATAAACACCATCTCTCTCATCCCAAACTCTACCCCAAATTCACACACCACTACCTACACCCCAAACCCACCCTCCAACTCCAACCCTAACCATGCCTTGCAGACGAAACCCTCCAACTATGCCTCTCAAACACAACCCTACCACATCTCGAAGGACCCCATCCCAGCCACCATTCTCACGCCAAAACTCAAACCCAGAACCCCACATCCCATTCCAAATCCCATACCTAGAAACCCGCAATCAACAAGGCTAGTTCATGACAGCC